>JAWZYU010000013.1:38424123-39024123 GCA_038380435.1 Ryuthela nishihirai | reverse complement strand
ATTTTTCACAATTACACAGAAAGTGTAAAGGAAAGGCACTAAACATTTTTTATATTTCAGATTCATTTGCAATAATTAATGACTTTTGCAACCATAATTTACCCAGATTTATTTTGAAAGTGCATTTATAAAAATATATATGGGATACGATGGAAAAAGATGCTACCAGTTTTTAATTACTAAAGAATGATTAAAAGGTTGAAAATGTTTTTTTTTTTAACTAATAATTTTTGCAATTGTAAGAAAATTTAGAAATATAGAAATTATGGGGGCCATAACCAAAATGTATTCTTAAACAAATGCCTTAACTGGCATAGTGGTTAGGGAGCTAGTGACTGTTCCAGCAAGGTAAACTTTGTGTGATGTGTCAGCTTAAATTGAGGCAGGAGTCAGCAGCGACTTCAGTCAGTGGGGCATGGCCTTGTATGAGAAGGCCTGTATATGCTAGGAGTAGCTTCTAGGATTCTTCTCTGTCCTATATGTCCAAATGAAAAAAATGGACTGAAGTCTTTACTTTCTTTTGCCTGAACCCAAAATCATCTCTAGTGCCTTATATGGCAGGAAAAGTTCAGCTTGTTGAGCAGACATGTGCAAGGTAATTGTGGCTATCCATATTGCGTTTATTGTAGTCGGAAAGACCAATGCACAAAGTTGGTCACATTTGCTGAATTGCTTGCACACTGTGACTTTTACAAAAAAAAATGTGATTCTATCAGAGCTTAAAAATCTCCCATATGCAATGACAGTATTTTACTGGAGGATGACTGAAAATTAAAGATTGGCATATGTATGGGTGAAAAAAAAAATTTTTTTTTGCAGACTTTATTAATATCTGCCTTTTTTTTTAAGAATTTATTTGCATTCTTTTTTTACTCTCCTTTTAGCAAAGGTAATAGGACTAAACATAATGAGAAAATGAAATCAGAAATTTTCTAATGTTCTCGAACAGTCCTAAAACCAGGTGATGCAAACTATTTCAGATTCACCCTTTATGGGGTGGGGGGGGGGGGGGGCATTATGTGTTTCTCCCACTGAAGTTAGTCCATACTTGCATGGCACAAGAAACACTGAACATAATTTTGCAAATAAATTTGAATGACATGCCATTGGATAACTTAAAATATAATTCTGGCTATGGCTCACTGACATGATAATGATGCTAGAGTAGGAACTCGTCATATTGATGTTATGTGATGTTAAGGAGGATAGTTAAGAACTTGAAAGATATATATGTATACAGTTTAATTTGCATTTTCATATAAATGAATGGTAGAGAATTTTGAGTATATTTGTTTGTAATTGAAATTTGAATGGACGTGTGCTACCATCAGTGGCAGAAGTTAAAGTGGTGGTCCCACTTAGTTCTAGCCATGTTGGGTTAAGAGATTGGGTTGTGGGTCCAGTGTAAACTGAAAGTGTCTCAAATTTTTAGGGGTGTTGCTGTTACCTCTACCTTGTGAATGGAGTAGTACTGTTAATTATGGAAAACTGTGAAGAAAATTTTTTGATGGGAAAAAGTTATCAGTGGACACACATGTTTTGTGCCAAATGTTTGATGGGATTTAACTAGTCATTAAAATCTAAGTATATAGGCAAATTTATTTGTTTTAAGTTAAATATTTTTCTCCCTGCCCTCAAGGATGGGCAAGTTGTTTTCAAAATTTTCGAAACCTGTATTCTATGCTTAGTGTTGTCAATAGGGTATCTACCAGTAGCATTGCCAACAAGAAGCCTATTTGGAAGCCTGTTTTTTTTTTTTCATGAAGTCTGAGAAATTATTTTTCTATATTCTTATTAGATGGAAGTAGTGTGGATTCAATACAAATGCTAATTGTGAGTTCCACTATACTGGAATTGCCCTTCACGACATCATTCTATACATATTGTTAGATAAATACTTAGATTAGGGGGTGTCAAGCATAGGGCTGGATGAGGCCCACAAGATAATTTTATCTGACATGTCATAATCTTTTATCATCTGAATATTATGTGGTTTGATCACTTAGAATTAGGAATGAACTGGGGAAACTTAATAATTTTGATAAGTTACTAAGTTTCTTTATGGTTACATGAGTAATGTTTCAGCAAACGTTAATTCTATTTTTTTACTTACATGACCATAACTGCTCTCTAATAAAGATCTGATAGCACTTTCAGATCTTTATTAAATGACCTTCTTTGTTAAGTTTTTTATTTTATGAAGGCAGTCAGAAAATATGCTCTTAATTTAGCTATCTTATTTGCACTCCTGGTGTCAATGAATTTGACCATGGACACTTTTTTTTTTTCCTTTAAAATCTGGGCATATATGAACTGTAATTGAGTGGTTAGTGCACTTGGCTACTGATCATAAGGACTTGGGTAAGGCATAGATGTTTGTGTTGTTTTCCTGCTGAGGTCTTGCCTTCCTCACAGACCTCCTATTGTACTATGACGTACAATAGGAGGTCTGTGAAAAATGTACACATTTAAACTGGCAGGCTCCTGTCAGATGTCTGGCAAGCAGCTATTTGAAGGGGTATTGTTTTTTATTAGTTTTCACATATTCAAGGCTGTAACCAAGTTATTTCACACATCAAGATAATTATGCATAATGTATTTCATACATTTTCTTTTGAATTAAATAATTTCCCATCCATTTTGTACTCTTTATTATCTTATTGCATCACAAACTGGGTTGTTATATGCCATAAAACCAAGGAAACCAAATGTATACACAATTCTTCATTAATAATTTGCTTGCCTACAGCACTCTAGGTAGATGGAATATTAATTAATTCTGTATTGTCACCTACTAATTTTGTAACCCGTACTAATGTGGTTTTGAGTTAAATAGCCCAGTTTTAAGGTAATTGACTCTGTTGTAGTTTTTAAAAAAAATTAAAATTTTTATATACAGGTGAGTACTCATGAGCATAAAACTTAGGTAGTGAAAAATCACATCTAGATGGTTGTAACTGTGGTTCCAGGGTTTGTGCACAGAGCAACAGAACTGCAACCTCTTGATTATATAAGGTGTCTACTGCTCTTTTGCCCAAGACCTACATGAGCAGCAGTTCATTACAAATTTGCAGTGCCTGAACTATCTCATGCAACCATAAATAATGCTTCATATTTTTTTAAATACAAATTATTTTTGGTTTAAGAGCTCCAAGTCAGATAGCAGAAATATATATGCCATAGCATTTTTCAACTATTTCTCAACTTTGAAAGTGTTTTGCTTACATTTTTGTTTGCTAGTTGACAAAATGAAGGGGATTGGGGTTGGATCAGTTGGTAGCATGTCAGGCTCATAATCTGCAGTTCCCAGGTTCGAGACCCAACTGGGTCAGTGTTGAAATTTATCTCTGCAAAATTCTCCGCCCTTCCCACAGTCAGTAGGGGACACCGATGGCATTGGAAAGACTGCTGTCCATCGGATGGGATGTTAAGCTGTGGCCCCGTGTGTGGGAGAGTCGCTCTCTGCACATTAAAGAACACATTGGATGGCCTTGATGGGAGGCTACCATCTGTCTCCCAGCAGCTGTTCTAGTGGGTCCCCTCCCCAACCTTCTCTGAACCTCAGGGTCCTTGTGACCTTGCCATTTAGCCCATTGAGTGCAAAAAAAAAGTAATGCTCAGAGGTAAAACATACCAAAGACAAAATGAAGATCATGCTGTTTTGCAACTGATTTTGTGGCAAAATTATGAAATATGACAGTGAAATCTTGCCTTTGTAAGTTTGCTGCTCTTATGAGAAGAGAAAAACTTTAGAAATGTAACATTTTATTGTAAAATATGTACTGTCCGAATGTGTGATACTATGCTTCAAAACGTACCATAAGCAGTAGGTAATCAGTATAGATATTTTCATTAAGTTTTATCAATCATTGCTTTTTAATTTTATGTATGTATAAGTAATTAATATTGCAGTAAGTTCATTATGTAAGTATGCATATTTTCTAGTGCTTTTTTATTAAAATAATGGAAATTACAAATAATATTTTTAATAATAGTCAAAAAAAGCAACAGCATATTACATGCTAAAAGACTTGTCCAAAATTTCTTATTATCAAAAGGGATTATTGTATAGACCAATTGTGTAAAATGTGCAATAAAAATGATTTTTGAATGAAAGAGACAGAAGTGACATTACTAGTTGAAATCACATCAGCTAAAGTTTTTTTTTATTATTATTATTAACTTCAAGTTGTAATTGCAATTTGTATATTATTGCCAAGGTTATGTTTAGCAAAGGATAAATTATAACCAAAGTAAATTACCATTTACTTGGTTATAATTTATCCTATTATTTTTCATAAAGTAAATTACCATTTACTTTATGAGTATTTTGCTGGACCAAATGAACTTTGAAGATGGGGCCAAGTCTGCTACACATAATTTGAAGGCTATCATTCTGTTGAATTGAAATTACAAATATCGCTGTCATTGGTAACGGTATTCTCTAAAGAGTAAATGTTTCTTTCAAATTAACTATTCTTTGTTACATATGTTTACTCCCAATATCTATAAATCATCCTATGTGATGTTTCTATTGCATTATTGTTTCATTTTCTGTACATATATGGGATATTGTACCTACCAAATTATTCAGACACTCTCATGTTAGGTCAATGGAAAACAAATCCATAACTGCTAATAGGTTTTTATAGAGAAATCACACTGTGAAGGTAAGTTAAAAATTAGGTAAAATAACAGGGTGGTTGTAATTAAACTGACAGTAGTCAGAGCAATATAGAGAAAGATCTGCTCGATGAATCACAGTGAAAACTGGTGGTTAATAAGGTTAATAAGTTACAATATTAAGGTTAATAAGAACATGGGGTAGAGAAATTGCAAATAAAAAAATCAGTGTTAGTGCCACCAGGTGACATAGGTGCACTAAAAACATGGTCATCAACATCCTCAAGCAGCCATGGGCTACGGAGGTCCAACCAGACCGTGCAATTTAGTTCTTCAAGCAAGTCTGTCCTGAGCTATATCTACTGCATCTGGCCATTGCACACCAATTCTAATAAGGTCCTGTTTGACATTGTCTGCCCACCGCATGCTAGGTTTCCCCCTCTTTCTGAGGCCTTCAGGCACACTGTTCATAACCCTATTCGCCAATCTATAATTATTCATACGGGCAACATGGGCAAACCAACGGAGTCTCTCTCTGCACAATATGCTGCTTAAAGGAGGTTGAAGACTCCTTTGCCTAACCTCATCATTAGTTACAAAGTTGAACCAAATAATACCCAAGATACTGCGTAAGCATCTGGAATCAAAATCATCTAGTTTTCTGTTATCTTGTTTACACAGTGTCAAAGTTTCACTACCATAACTAACCCTAGAAAGAACCAAACTATTATACAATCTAATTTTAGTCTTTAGGTGTATACGCCTATTTCTCCACACTCTCCATAGATTCTTAAAAGTCCCAGCAGCAATTCCTATTCGTCTGTTAATCTCATGCCGCACATCACCATTATCTGTTACATAGCTCCCAAGATAATTAAACTGTGACACCTGCTCAAGACTGCAACCATTCAGATTAACTGAATCACAGCCTGCCTGACCAATTTTCATCACTTTTGTTTTCTCTCTGTTTATAACCAAACCTACTCTACTACCAGTTTCATTAATAGCTCGAATGAAAGAGTTCATCTCAACAACGTCATTTGCCAAAAGGGCTAAATCATCAGCATAATCTAAATCAGAAATTTTCGTATCTCCAGTCCTTTTAAGGCCAAAATCTTTCCCTTGAAGTGAATTTCGCATAACATAATCAATAACCAAGCTAAAGAGAAAAGGAGACAAAATGCACCCTTGTTGAATACCAGAAGTAATGCTAAACCAATTGCTACAAGCCTTACCAACTCTCACACAGGACTCAGTGTTATTATAGAGAGCTTTCATTATGTTAACTAACTTGTCAGGTACACCATATGATCTCACAATCAACCACAAATTATTATGATCAACAGAGTCGAAAGCCTTATTTGAAATCAACAAAGCTAGCAACCAAAGGTTTCTGAAACTCTAAACATTTCTCAAGAATCTGCCTAAGTGAAAATATCTGATCCACACATCCCCTACCACTTCTGAATACACATTGCTCATTTGCTCATCATACAGTTGACTGCCAACCAGATTCTTATTCTATTAAGCACAATCATGGAAAGAACTTTACCTGGAACAGAGAGTAGGCTGATACCCCTATAGTTATCACAAGAACTGCGATCACCTTTTCTGAAAATAGGGATAACAATAGCTCTGATAAAATCCTTAGGAACCATGCCTTTATCATAAAAGATATTCAGAATTTCAGTCATCCAAGTGGTAACCGAAACATTCCCAGCTCTAAGCATTTCTGTAGTAATTTCATCTACCCCTGGGGATTTATGCAGTTTAAGTTTAGAAACAGCCAAAATAACTTCAGATTGTGTTATAGGGCCAACATTAAAGCCACCAATGCATCTATCATCATTGCAAACAATGGGAATAGAACTAGCTACATTGTTTAGAACATCACTGAAATGCTCAGCCCACCTAGCCATGACAGAATCCTCCCCTTCTATAACCTTACTTTGTTTATCCTTCAATCCTTGTATGCCTGTCCGTTTTCTACCACACAAAACATTAACTATCTGGTACAGCTCTCTGCTGTCTAACTGCTTCCTCGGTTTTGTCAGCCAGGCCATCAAGCCAAAGATTCTTATCAGTAGCTAACTGATCCTTTACACGTTTATTAAGTTCTCTGTAATGCTTTCTATTAGGACTAGTAGGGTATTGATTAAGGACATTCCTGCAGTTCTTTCTATCAGAAATAAGCTAAAGTGCCTTATAACTTAAATAATTCTCCTCCTCTGCTCCTTTTTTCCTAAAAGAGTACTGTTAGTTTCCAAAAAAGCCTGTTTAAAATGGCGCCATTCTTCCTCAACTTCAGTATTAAGCAAACCATGACTGTCATAATGACTAAGTAACCTATCATGGTAAGCTTTAGCTATAACTGGGTCTTTCGGAGCTTCAGTATTAAAGGTAAATTTTTTAACCCTAGCACAACACTTTTTAAGTTTAAGTTTCAAGACACTTTTAACAAGGTAATGGTCAGATCCAATTTCAGCTCCCCTATATGCCCTGGTATTCCTAACAGAACTAGCCCATTTGCTGTTAATTAATATATAATCAATCATATTCCTATGCAGCCCATCAGGTGAAACCCATTTGTACTTATGTATGTTGCGGTGTTTGTAATAAGTGTTAGTTATTCTGAATCCATTGAGTTTACTTACCTGTAGGAGACGTTGCCCATTGCCATTGCAGCTACCAATACCAAAAGGGCCAATCACCCCTCCCCAAAGGTCAGAGTCAGTACCAACGTTGGCATTGAAGTCACCAAGAACAAGGGTAATATCTCCTTTCTTGACAGAATTCAAAATATCCTGAAGTTGTTCATAAAACCTATCCTTCTCATCCTCAGTGGGGGCATAACAGCAGATAACATTCAGGTCTTTAACGCTTGTCTGAAATTTTGCTGTAAGGAACCTTTCATTAATGCACTCATATCCTACAAGAGCATCACTAGCGTGTCTGCTGAGAAGCAGACCCACGCCTTGGTGATGCTTATTGTCGTCCCTCCCTGAAAAGAGAAATTTAAGATTATTTTTAAGAATCTGACCTTTATCTGTTCATCTGGTCTCTTGCAAGCCGAGAATATCTAAATTATAATGGTGGAATTCTTGTGTGAGGACATCAAGAGAAAAAGCTCTGTGCAGAGTCCTCACATTCCAACTACCTATGGAGAGAAAATGGTTAGTGGGATGTTTAAAGAAACTATGTTTATTGAGAGAGGGAATGCCGACAATATCAAACAGCCCCCTAATCGCAGACATGGGGCAAAGACCCGTTCCCCCACCACTAAATGCTGAAGCCATCTACACTGGAAGACTTCCTCCAATGTAGAATTTGACGATGCCAATAGAAGCAAAGAGTTCAGGTGCCTGCGATGACTTCTGCTCAGGATTATCCACCAGCTGATAAACATATCCTGTGAATCTATTCACTTGGGCTGTCAACCCACAAACAAACAGAAAACACAGTGGAAGATTTTCCCTCCACAGAAGCCCACCAGTGCAGCAAAATCAGGATCCATAATCAAGCTGAGAGCCATAATTCCGTTCAGGTTGTTATATATGGTCCGAACCAGGACCCTGTGTGGTTGACCACTCCTTAGCAGGGTAGAAAAGAAAGAAAAGTAGCCAGAGTTGTCCAGATTAGTAGGCCACACTAATCTGGCAGCCCTCCCCTTCCGTCCACTTCCACAAGAGAGTATCTCTTTTGAAAGGTACTAATGGTCTACACCACGAGAAAGTGGGGTTGGACATTAGGTGCCAGGCCTGCTCAGTTCTATGCATCATCACAGGAGATTGGTGCATAGCTCTCCTTCCAGTGACTACCTAACTACCATTTTTAGACCAAATTGACCAAAAATGATAGAACATACTAATTTCTCATGACATTGCAGCTAATCACACGTGAGAGTCGCATGAGGCACACTATAAAATATGATGTCGTTCCTTTAATTGCTAGAAGGAACCATGGGTATCTGCAAGAAGGACCAAGCTTCAGTATGAAACTTTTACTAAAATGGCAATAATGCTGCCGCTGCATTACACAAATATTGTCTGAGAGATATAAAGAAAGGACCTTTGTCTCTAAATGGACTGAAGAATGTGATACAGAAATTTTAAGAAACAGGCGAGTTGGGTGTGGTTCCAGGTAGACGCCGGTGGCCTGTTGCAGAAGGCATTGTGGAAGAAGCCGCACGTACCGTTGTAGAAATCCAGCCGCAATGGGAGCTACCCATAGTTAGTGCAAGACAGGTATCCCGGCAACTTCAACTTCCGTTGTCAACTGCCCGTAAAATTATACAGTCCATCCTAAAATAGTATCCTTATAAAATTCATAGGGCACAATAGCTGCAACCACATGACCTTGAACAGCTCAATGACATGTGGCCTTTGAAAGTCTTATGGACCGATGAGACACATTTTTCCCTACATGGAGTAGTGAATACGCACAACTGCCGAATATGGGGATCTACACATCTGCATGATGTGCCCCTACACTCCAACTATGTTACTGTATGGTGCAGGTTTACGGCAAACTTTATAATCGGACCATTCTTCATTGACGATATCGTGCCTCGAGGCCCCATGTGGCGATTGGTGAATGGACCATGTTATACAGATCTTCTCCACCACTAGATTATTCTGGCTTTGCAAGAAAGAAATTGCTTAGACTCCGTAACCTTCATGCAGGATGGGGTGCCACCTCATATGGCACATATGGAAACACAATTGGTGAGGACAGAATATTTCTCAAATGTTTTCCAATGCTTGGCCATCACGTTCCCCCGATCTAAACCCATGCGATTTTTGGTTATGTAATTATTTGAAAAGCCAAGTTTACCAAGGCAACGTTGAATCGCTTGCTGAACTGAAGGCAAGAATAGCACACATGTTGCAGCCATTCCCCAAGATGTGTTTCAAGCAACTGTGAACTATGCCATATTATGTTTCCAGCACATTTTGCATATAAATGGTTCACATATTGAGAATCTTGTAAAATAAAGGTTATGTTTGTTCAACTTGGTATTTTCTTTATTTTAGCACACCCATGGCACCTGGTGGCACTAACACTAATTTTTTTTTATTTGCTACCCCATGTTCTTGTTAAGGTATCCACTACTTTTTGCTGTGATTCATCAAGTCGATCCTTCTCTATATCACTCTGAGTACTGTCAGCTTAATTATAACCTCCCTGTACATAAATTCTTTTACAATACATATCTAACCCTTTGAATATTATAAACATGCTTTTTTACATACATAGCTTCAAAAAAAATCAGTTCTCAAAATGCTAAAGAGTTTGGGTAGCTGCAACATTTGAGAGTATCTTTTAGTTTTAATGATGAGTGCTGTTTCAATACTGACCATTCTTCAAACACTTTTTTTTATTGCAAGCTTAGTTTAAAAGAACTTTTCATTAACATAACTTGGGAGAGTCTAAAAAGAGTACAATATAATATATTTATTGTTACTACTGGTAGGATAAAGAAACTAAATGATCAATTCTAGTAACATTTGCCCACTCTTTTTTTTTTTGGGGGGGGGGGGTTATATATTAGAAAATTGCAAGTGTGCAAATGATTTCAGTCGTCTTACTTTGTAATGAGCAATAACTTGAAGTAAAAAAAATATGCATGTATGTGCTTACTTTTTGAAAAAAAATTTTCTCTGTTTATTTAGGTACATAGAAATTTTTAAAAGTAGCTTGCAGGAAATTCGATCAGCGATGGGTATGGGACCTGTAAGAATGAGAAATATGGGTGCCAATCGTTTAAGTCCATATGACAGAATGGATAGATTTGGAGGACCAGGAGGACAATATGGAATGGCAAGAGGAGGTCGAAATTTTGGTGGTAATATCTTAAAACTTTTATCTCGTACCTGATTATGAAATTGCATTTGTGTTTTTCATTTAGAAATGTTTCCTAGCTTTAACTCATGAGGCTTATTAGTTGCTGTTTTTTGCAGATAGTAAATTTATTATGGCAATTTTGCAATTGTTTACTTAGTTGGAGTGGCTGTCAGTAGCTCACCAAGCTCATAATCTATAGTCCCAGCTTCAAGTGCCAACTGGGCCAGCATTGAGATTATCTCCAGAAAACTCCCCATCCTGCCCTTGGTTAGTAGGGCACATTGATGGGCTTGGAAATGTCTCTGTTGGATGGATGGATGTAGTGTGTTATCTCATTTTTAGCAAAAAGTTTTAAGTTTGTAAATTATTATATAGACTAAATGCAGTTTATTCATAAGTGCACTGTTCCATAAAATATATAAATCTAATTTTATAAAATAAAGCATTAAGTGTTTGTACAAGGTACAAATGCTCAATTTCTAATTTATATTCAGTTCATAAATACCTTTTCAAATTTGATAGTGTACATCTACATTAGCAACATGTATTTTTCTTGACCAGAAGAAATGTATGAAAAAATAATCTATGCTTATTTGGATTAGTTCAAATAATAGATAATAAAATTTATTATTACTGCTGAATTGAAATTTCAGATAAATATGTATAAATAAAACTTTCAATGTACACTTTATTAATAACAAGGATTTCTTTGGAACCTACCCCATTTTTTCCATAGGTTGTTGGTCTTGATTTTGTAGGATGATTTCCTGGAACCTATGTACCCTGTAAATCATGTGATGGGTGTATTGTTCATATCCCACTGGCTCAAGACAGATAAGCACAAACAAAAAACACAAAGCTTATATAACCAAAGTATAGTCACAATGAAGAAATGAAATTGAAAATTTATCAATCAGATTTGGATTCTTTAACACATCCCCCTTATTTACATTATTTCGTATGAGAAATTCATGTTCAACTAACACAATTTCACTTTATGCAAAACTTCTCAAAGACACCATCTATAGTGTTAGTTGGGGACTAGGTGTATGTGCATTATATATTTGTTTTCTTTTTAGTAAGATTCAGCCCTAAAAATTTCTTACTAAATAAAAACAAGCATTAATGCTCTAAGCTTTTTTAACTCTTTCACTGCAGTAATATTAAGTCTATACAACACAGTGAATAATTAAAGTTAAGTGATTGAATTTAAATATTGGAAAATTAAAGAAATGAATGTGTAGATAGATACCCATGCCTCACCTGAGTATGCCATTTGTTCATTTATAAAGTTATACATATACTACTCCAGTTGATCAAACAATGATTCCCAAAATATTGATTTGGGCTTATCATTCTAGTCACCTTCCTAAGAAATGTTAGCTCATCAATAGGAAACAAATAATCAATATAAATGCAAGTCTTTGGCAATGATGGATTTATAAATCGTACTGAATATGTATTGCTGCTTTCACTTCTTGCATCTGTTGTGGTATTGGGTCTAAAAGGGATTGCTTTTCCTCATTTTTATTATCCAAAAAATATGAAATGTTAAAGCATATTTTGTTAACTGATATTGTAAATATGGAATGGACAGAAAATGAAAAAGTTATACTATAAAACTTAAATCATTCGATTGTGCTTGTTACATTAACAAGTTACCATATACTGCGTGAAAATGAAACAAGGGGCTAATTATTGAAAATATTTTTATACTGAAATGTCAAAATAAACTAGAATCTATATGTGCATTATCTGCTTTTTTTTCCCCACTGTAATGTAAAAAACTGCAAAGTATCTACAGTATCCATACACAATTTTCACATGGACAACTAACACTGATAGCTATAAAAACTTGAAGCTAAGCTACCTCATTAAGATATAGTCCTGTAGTGTTTTCATCTGTTTCTCTGATAAAACTTACTGTCATTTTCACATTCAGTTATGTTTTGCTCTGATGTACCTGATATCCTTTTCCTATATTTTTAGGATTTGATGATGGATTTCGAGACTTTGGAGGAAATTTCAACAGTGGCAGTAACTTTGACATTAATTTCCCCCCTGGTGGTATGTAGCTTAACTTTATCAGTATAATGTTTGAAAAAGGAGTATTGAAATGTTTCATGAAGTTTGTTAGTTTTGTATGCTGTCTTTGAAGACCTTTTGGTGTACTTTATACATCATTTTCAATGTTTAGTAGTATAGTCTTCCATCTGTACTCAACAAGAAATTAGATAACACTTTCAATTTAGCTATTGTATTTGAATTAAATTAAGAATTGCTAGGTTTAGAAAAGGATAAATGAATCTGAATCATAAAGATTATGTAATCTAATTTTAACATTGCAACTTGATTAATAAGATATGGCTATGGTGGTAATAAATACATGGGAGGTAATTTTATTGAAATCTAAAAAATGTGATAATTGGTTTAATTTTTTTGGGATTATTTTAAGGATTTCAATATAATGAAATACTGCATGTTTTCTTGCTGCCTGATTTAACTTCCAGTCAACACACCTCCATTGATACTCCAATACCAGTATTGTGACACTCTTCATTTCAAGTTGTGTTGTCAGAGTTCTGAGAATTTTTAAATTTTGATTAAGTAATTCTGATTATACTTAAATTGAAAATGTTATCTAATTTGTGGTAACATTTGTCAAAGACTTCAAGAAATGCAAATTGCTGAAGATGGTGTATAGAGTACACTGAAAAATCATTTAAAACAGCTTGAAAGTGTAATAATAATAATATAAATTCATATATTCCATTGCTGAGCTATAATTATTTAATCTAAAAGTGTTCATGGAATACATCAGTATTTATGAAGCAGGTTTGTTGTTCCAGAACTTTTATTTATAACAGCTTATGGCCGAGTGGTTAGCACGCTTGGCTACTGATCTAAGGGACCTGGGTTCGAGCCCCAGAATTAGGCATGGATGTGTGTGTCGTTTTTCTGCTGAGGTCCTGCCATCCTCTCAGATCTCCTACTGTGGCATATAAACTGACAGGCTCCTGTCAGACCTCTGTGGCAAGCAGCTGCTTGAGGGGGTATTTATTTATTTATTTTTATTATAAATGACATGCTTCTCTTATAATAGGTTTTAAACCTGTTAATGCAGACCTCTGTGGCAAGCAGCTGCTTGAGGGGGTATTTATTTATTTATTTTTTAATGCATATTTATTCACTTGAGCAGTATTCTAGGGGACTGATTTTTATGATGGTTTCCAAACTAAGAAGGGACTTCTTGAAAGCTGAAATTTATCACCAAAACCTCCACCCTTAAAATGTCAAAAGCCTGAAAACTATGTTTGAAAAGAGGCCTTAAGTGATCTTTTCTTTCATTTAGTGTGCAACATGATTATTTTTAATTAATGATTTACTGTTCAATCAGCACTTGCCACAGAGGTTTTACAGGAACCTTTTAGTAATATACCTAATAGGGCATGGATTTTTCACCATACATGAGGGATATAAATCATTTTTTTAAAACTAAACATTAAATATCAGTTTCTGCTTGATTTCATTGTTTGCATAGAGTATTATCTGCATATGATGCCAATCAATAAATAACCCAAATTCCAATTTTCACAAGATTGGAAAAAACAATTAATTACCAGAAGAAAGTATAAGGGTATATATTGGTATATAAAATTTAAGGAGCTGTTTGACTTATAAAATTGCTAAATTTAGATACGAACTAGGTAATTTGGCAACACTTGCTACTACATCCTTTGCTACATGTGTAATTTATATATTGGTATATAAAATTTAAGGAGCTGTTTGACTTATAAAATTGCTAAATTTAGATACGAACTAGGTAATTTGGCAACACTTGCTACTACATCCTTTGCTACATGTGTAATTTTTGGATGAACCTATTGCACATTAGACATGAACATTTTACATCAATTCAAAATGACTTAAATATTTCATTTCTGTAATATTAAATGAAGTTCAGTGAACAAAGATTATTGTTTGTATGTCAGAGCCTCTAGTTTACTATTTATTGTTTTGTTCTTAGAGTAAATTTTTTGGGTGGTTTTACTGAAATTTCTAAAAAAAAATCCATTTGGGAGAGGAAAAGCAAAAATATGAATTTTCTAAAGAAAAAGAAAACTTGTAATTTTTAAATCTTAGTTTTGCAACGTCACATGTTTAGAAATTTGCCACCTCAAGGTTGAAAATAAATAAAGGTTATTGAAATGCAAAACATTTATTCACTTGATGTAGTTGCAAATGGGAGGTTTCATTCATACATATTTATAACAGGCACATGTCGGTAAATAAAATGGCCTAATGTGATGTTGAACTGAGCGTATCACAGCATCATTTGATACAGCAATCATAAGTAAAAGGATAATGAAACAAGATGAACTCTTTCTGTGTCAATGTAAGTTTGGCATCAATGATACCACAAAATTACAATGAAAAACTGATAGCATGTTTAAGGCATGAGTGAGAAACGTGTATCTGTTTAGTTTTACATGTAATGCAGATAAAATGTATTATTTGATACATTACTATTGCACTATAAGCCAAAAAAAAATAATTTGAATTATCCTGCCAGTTTTGGCAGATGACACATGCCTTCCCTCATGTCAGTTTAAAGAAGAAAGTTTACCTTCTAGAGTGATAGAACAAGTACAATAAAAGGGTTGGGGGAAGGAAAGATTCATTTTGGATTGGCTTAAAGTAGTTTGAGAAAAACAGCCAGTAATGCTGTCAAGAAAGAGTATACTGTACTTGAAGAGATAAAGCAGTTGTTCTGAACCAATATGCCACTGAAGTATTTATATTTCTGTAATATTTTCATCAACCTATTCTCTTTGTTGTAAATTATATTTTTGTTCCACAAATAAATTTGGTATATGTTTTCAATTTATTTACCAAATAATAGCTTTAATCAATATGATCAAGAAAATTTGTTTAAAAATTTTTAATTCCTTTTCGAATTTTCTTGAAAGTTGAAAAAATGCATAAACTAAAAATTTTGTTTAATTTATGCATTTTATTTATTGAATTGCTGTATAAGTTTCAGCCAATGCGGTATTATGGGAGACTTGAAAGTTGAAAAAAATGCGTAAATTAAAAATTTTGTTTTTTATCTTTATATTATCAAATTGCTGTATAAGTTTCAGCTGGTCAACATTCTCTGGTGAATATGAAAGAAATTGCTGATTATAAATAATAGCCAATTATATTAACTAATAAAATATTTTTTTAAAACTATACATATTTTTTACCTGGTTTGCCAAAACAACTTTTAGATTCTGAAATGTGTGTCATGGACTCAAAAAGGTTGGAAAACACTGATTTAGATAGCACTTAACTAAAATTTTAAAATTAAACAGAGATTTGATTGTCATCCCTCTTTCTTCCACAGAGTCCATGAACTTTCTAGTCCAAAATACTTGTAATGTTTTTGATATTTGTTTAAATTTACTGCAGAGTAACTTCAATGCACACTTTTATAAAAAAAAATATTATTACACAATTTGTTTTCTTTCCCATCATTTCTGAAAATTGTGGTTACCTATATTTGAGATTGCCCTATAATCATGCCAATGCAGTGCTATGAGAGTCTGGTTCTCTTATTGCAAATATTGTGTACAGCAAACAGATATTACCAATTTCACAAGGTTCACTATGACTGGATTGAATCGTACACTGGTGCTCAAAATTAAAGGACAATACCATATCTCAAAAAGTAGATGAGAATGACATGAAATGTGATGTATATTTTGTAATGTGGAAGAAGAAACTGCACATTTGATTAGTGCAACTACATGCCTGCAAAATAAGATTGCTACAAAAGAGTTCATGGCTGCAGTTATCACTCATTTCCATTCCACCCAGCTTGGATAGCAATTTGTTTTTACCAGATTGCAAAGACAACATATAGATATATGAGATGATTGTGTACAGTGCAGAGTGATATATAGAATGGAAGCAAGTCAGTCCATAACTGAAGTATCCACACCTTAAATAAAAACTTCAGTGGCATATCGGTTCAGCAAGTATGGTATCAGAGTTGATACTGTACTTGATGCTTTATCTCAAGTACAGTATCAACTCTTTCTTGACAGCATTGCTGTCTTCCCCAAACTAAGCCAATCCAAAATTAATCTTTCCTCCCCCAACCCTTTTATTGTTCTTAGGTGTGGTCAACTGAAGTATCCACACCTTAATGTGTAACCTTAAATGTATCATAAATTGTCCTCAAAACAATACATTTTGAGAAGTAAGAAAGGTTAGTCAAGAGCCCATACAATGTTTTCAAACTGCTCTGGACAATTACTAGCTGTCTTTAACAGCTAGTTAACTCTTGTGAACTTTCAGTAGCCACAAGGAACAAGAGTTCAATATTATTCTGTAGGAGGGGCTACATGCACAAAGACCAATGGTTTGTGTCCCCTCCCCCCCCCCCTCAACCCCTTCAATTGAAGATCTCATTTAAAGTAGTGCAGAAATATCACCTTAAGATACAGGAGCAAATGTGTTCTTCTGGAGATAACAGGAAAGTCATTACAACTGCTGTAATATCAAAGAAAGGGGCCATTTTGGTGATGATACAGAGACAAGATTCTTGTACTCTAAATGTGAGGCCTTTCCAAGAATGATCTCAGCTCTGATTTCATCTTTATGGATGAAATTGCCCTACCATATAAAGCTTGTGTGGGTAAATGATTTCCTTAAAAGTGAAAATTTTTATAGGATTAAATGGCCAGCTAAATCTTTGCACTTGAATCCAAATGAGTATGTGTGGGTCATCCTGGGGAGATAAATTGTAGAATTCCCAGAACTCTCTGTGAGCTCATTCCATAATACCTTGTCAGCAGTGTAAAAACACATTGCATGAAGTTGTAAAACTGTCATGTCCACTGCACGAACACTTTCATATTACACAATTTTATGAATCATCACATTTACTGTGATGTTGTACCTTTCCATATAGCTTTTAGTTTGCTGAAAGCCATTTTGAGTTACGTATGCTTTTGTCCATTATCCTTTAATTTTGAACAGTAATATATGTAATTATCTTTTTTAAGTAAGTTCCATAAATATGAAGAAAAAAGACGATTTTTGTTTGAAATATTTATTAATATTAAGCATTTATCATCTTATATTGTTTTTAATTAGAATCATAAAGCATATTGGACCAGAAGTGTTTGAATATAATAATGAATATTTTTATAGTTTCTTTTAATATGTGTAATTTGAAAATCTCTAATTATAGGAAGAGCATCTATGAACAGTTTTGGTGGAGATCGATTTGGTAATTTTGGTAGAGGTCGGGATAACTTCAGCACTGGACATCGTGTACACATGAGGGGTTTACCATATAGAGCAGTTGAACGTGATATTTATGATGTGAGTATAATTAGATATATATATATAGTTAATTTTTAAAATAAAAAGTGATATTTCTTCTCAAGCTGCAATTTATTATTGAGATTTGACAGTGCAGAATTTTGTTGTACATATTTGTTCCATTTATAATTCATGATTTGAGAATTTGTAACAAACTGTTACATTAGTGCATCACTTTTTTTTAAATAAGGATGTTTTGGTGTGAAGTTCAAGAATTGCAACTTGCAATATATCACGAATTTAATAAAACTATAACACTGTATATGATTTATAAATAAAACACAGCAGAAGTATGGTGGGATACTCCAACAGTAATAATAATGTATCAGGATCTGTGGTAACAAGAGTTTACAAGATGGATACCAAAATGACATATAAGACATTTGTCAATATTTCAGGTACAGAGATTTATATATTTCTATAGAATGCAATTATTTATGAGATATAACAATATACGAGGTTTGTGGGTAAAGGTAAATACCATGCAAAGCGAGTTGTTACATATTTGATATTTTTGCAGTTCAATGATTAATTTCTAGTGCACAGATATATTCCTGACTTGTGGAATTGGTATAGTAAGGTAATAGGTCTGGTAAGCAGTTCTTTGTAAGGTCTTTGGCAAGTATCAGCTTGAACATGATAGACAACATGTGTATTCCAGACAAAACCCCACGTGGAAATATCAAACAATGTGCAATACTAGCAGCTACTGAAGAAATCACTGGTGGCAATCTGAAATTCAGATGGAACAAACTAAAACCCAAGGCCGCCTGAATTTAAGCCAGATTGAAAAGTAATTGGTGCAAACTGCTACTAGCAAAAATTTGATGTTGATTTTCTTTAAAAGACAGGGACTGCAACAGTTTGTGGGCTGAACAAAGATACGAATATATAAATGTGACAGGGATTTTTTCATCTTTGTATCTCTTAATATAGTCAGTTATAAAAATTTGTACTGTTTTGTATATTTTTTTTTATTCATAACATGTTTTTAAAAAGTTGCCTTTTTTTCCATTTGTTTTTTTTTTTTATGAAATCTTTGTCCTATTCTTCACTGTGCAGTAATGTGTGTATTAGGTTTAAATCTGTGATATCCTGTATTGTTAAGCATTGGTATTTGTGTCAGGTTTAATTATATGTATAATTGAAACATGTATAATTGTTTAATTATATGTAAAATAAATATTGTGTCAGGTTTAATTATATATATCCTGTATTGTTTAAGCATTGGTATTTGTGTCATAAATTTAAAAAAAAGATTGCATCTACTTTTTTCCGTATTGATTAAGGTAAAGTATATTTGTATTTGTTTCGTACTCATGTTTTTTGTGATTTCAGTTTTTCAGACCACTGAATCCAGTGTCGGTGAAAATTGTTTATGAACCAAGTGGTCGTTCTTCTGGGGAGGCTGATGTTGAGTTTGACACCCATGAGGAGGCAGGCAAAGCAATGAAAAAGGACAAAGAAAAGATACGTAAGTGTGCATTTTGACTTTCAAATGGTAGTTAAATTTTAAAATGTTTTCACTGATTTTTAAATTTTGTATATTGTTAATAATTGCATTAGTGTTAAAACAGTTCATAACTTTTATACTCATCAAGCTTTATTTCTTATTTTGTCAGTATAGGAACACACACACTGATTTACTATGGTAAGGAGTTTAAAGAAGAGTTGTAAAAAGTTATTAATAAGTACACAAGTAACGTAACTGGACCATTTTCAATATGCGACTTCCTCTTATAACTTAGGGCAACATAATGGTGTGGGAAAATTAATTGCCAAATATAACGAGTTCTTATACTGTATAAATAAGAACCGTTATCGTTTTTTCAGCCAGATTCAACAATGTATGTGTGTGTTATCATGAAATTAGCAATATTTATGTTATACTGCAATTATAATTAGCTACCATTGCTATCATTTCAACAATTTTGGATACCATAATTTCACAAATATTTGAAATGTTGGTTTCCTTCAAGTCGCCCTGTTAAAAATATAAGCACTTACCAGTAACAGAGTTTGCATTTAAACCCCTTTTATTTTTCCATTCCTACATTTTCTGTTTTGGCTAGTCCCAAATTTCGCATACAGGTTTTCATCCATTATGTTAAGAAACAAGTCCTTATCATAATAGAAGACAAGTTTAACTCCCAGAATGGTCAAATTTTTGAAATTGACTCTTACTTTGTCTTTAACATCATCTACCCTTTTATGAAATTTCCTGGGTATTAAAGGATTAAAACTGCACTCAACTTTTAGTTTGACACTTAGGATTTCCTCCATTGCAATCCTGTATTGCATAAAAAACGAGCTCCTTCCTGTGTTACAACCCAATCTTGAACACAGCCGTTTTATGCTATAATTCTATAATAAATTATAGCCTTTGTTGTAGATGGGTTGTATTGCATATGTTAATGCTTAGGCAAAATTCCTCATAGATGACTTTACTGTATTGCTAACTACCTGTAGTATTTGCTAAAATTTGATTAGGAGTGTGTTCATGAATACATTAAATTTCAACAGAACATTTTTTGATTATAATTGAATTGTAATTGAATAAATTATAAACACAAAATTCTTTTTTAACAACACATTTTTGAATTCACGTTGGTAAAAAAAATTGCTGAAAAACCAATTGAGCTAAGGGCGCAAGCAATGCTGGGTATATCTACTAAAAAGATATAAATGAAAGATTAATCTTAGCAATGACAGTTCTTCTTAGCAATAGAACTTTGCTATGGTATAATTACTTAATGAGAACATATTGTAAGTAATAATTAAACCATGTAAAAGAATGTTTGCATTTATTTGCACACAGTTTAGTATTGTGGTTTTGTTGTCATTTCAACCTGTTTGAATTACCCTTTTAGATTGATTATTTTAACTTATATTGCTGCTTTTAAAGATTCCAGGTTCCATATTTCTTTAAATATAAAAAGAATATTTTTCAAAATTGAGATTTAGATAATTTGATGTTTTTAATTTAACTTCACTAACATTAAGATGTCACCGAGTTCTGAAACTCACTTCCTATTGATATCATTAGTCTATTAATGTGACCAGTAAGTGTTATATATTTTAAGTATAATTGTCCAAATAATGTTTTTTATTTTTTATTTCTTACAGAACACCGATACATTGAATTGTTTTTACATTCTGAACCTGAACCTTTCCGAAGACCAGATGTCGGTTTTCCAAACATTGGTGCATTTGGAACAGGAGAGCGACCATTTGGGCCAGGAATGGACAGAGGATTTGGGCCTGATGGAGAGAGAGCCTTTGGTCCTGGTGGTGAAAGAGGATTTGGATCTGGAATTGACAGATCATTTGGACTTTCAGGAAGTGATAGATCATTTGGACCATCTGCTGGTGATAGAGGATTTGGTCCTAGTGGAGAAAGAGCATTTACTCCTGGTGGAGACAGAGGATTTGGTCCATCTAGTGGGGAAAGAGCATTTAGTCTTTCTGGAGATAGAGCATTTGGGCCATCCAGTGGAGACAGATCGTTTGCCCCTTCTCCTGATAGAGCATTTGGATCATCAGGAGAACGAGCATTTGGACCTTCAGGAGAGAGATCTTTTGGTGGCTCAGGAGAGAGATCTTTTGGTGGATCCGGGGAAAGATCTTTTGCAGGATCAGGAGAGAGATCTTTTGGGATGTCTGGTGACAGGTCTTTTGGAACTGCTGATGACAGATCATTTGGTCCTTCAAGTGATATGGATCGGATAGGATTTAGGAATGGCATAAGCAACAGCTTTGGAAGTGGCACAAGTGGAGGTGGAAATTTCAGCAGAGGCTTCGGAAGTGAAGGGAGATATGGCAGTAATAGTGGTGAGTGCTAATTTTTTTATGTAATAATTTATATATTGTTTTTCAATTATCTTGCTTACTTAAATCATCCAAGCTAATTACTTAAAGTAAGTTTAATAAATTTTCAGTCCATGTAGATTTAATTTTATATTTATATCATTAATTTGGAGGTGAGTAAATTGATTACCTTACATTTGATTTCAGCATAGAAGTACTGATCACTGTTACCATTAGGCTCAGATCTAGACAATCAGCCAAGCTATAAAAAATGTAAAGTTGGGGGGGGGAGACACTGTATTTCCAATGCATTATAACATTTCCTCCCTTCGTTTTATAGGTCTTTGAAAAATGCATGAAATATAAATGTTTCATAATTTTTTTTGTCTAATTACCCTTACTAGCATTCTGGACAGCATCTCCCAAATACTGTCCTGATCAGAATTAACACTCAAGCTTATCAATTTACTAAATATTTATGTGAAAAAAATTATTGCTGATGTGGCAGTAATTGAACCCGCAACTCTCCAGGTACATGCCAGAGCACTCTACCATTAATCAGTTTTCTTCAGTTCCAAATACAGTGATATCAATGTGATTAAATCTTGATGACTAAGAACTAGGGCATTTTTATGTAATCTTTCAGAGTTTATATTAACCTGTGGAAGTCTTGTTGACCACACCATGTAATTCTAAGATTATACTTTGAAAGAATTTAAAATAATAATTAAATATAATAATGGGATGCTAATATTTAATAATCAAAATGAATTGCTTACAAATTTTCCACCCATTTGAAATATTAATCAAGTATTGTTGAAAACCCAATGTTTCAAAAGATGGATAAAAAATCACTTAATGAAGCTTCAAATTTGTTTTCCACCAATGAAACACTCATTTAAATATGTTGTATACATTGCTTATAAATTGCTAAATTTAATTTTCACAGACATTTTAATTTATCTTGATAACAATAGCTAAGCCATTTTTAGGCAATTATTATCAAATTTCTTTTTCAGGAAGTGTTTTTTTGACATAACATTGCTGCATATTAATAAAAAAATGTATTTCTTCTATTCACAAGTCTCTCTAAATGATGGCAGCGGTATATACTACTAAAGGTCCTGGTTGATTTTTTGGTGGATGCTGCATTATATTTCTGCCTTTGTAGAGACATACCTAATTGGCAACCACATACACAGTCATATCAGAATAATATACCTACTATACATATACTATGGTAGGTGGTCATATTATTCTGATACAACTGTATATAGTTGTTAATAAGTAGATGGGGCTAAATGATCCAGCAATGCTAGTGGGGAATCTCTTAATTCCTGATTTTATGTGCATTAGATTATTAATTTAATGTGGTGTGCAACTAGTGTAATATTAATCATTTAAAAATTAAAATTTTTGCTATTGCAATTTTCCCTAGCATTGAAGTAACCGACCACAGCAGAAAATTCACTTGTCATTGGATACTTGAATAACCATTAAAGTGATTATTTTACTTGCAAACATACATCTCAACTAAAGCATTTGCAAAATCTCAACTGTATAAGTAGCCAATGTATGTTGATGCTGATAAAGATTTGGGGTTGAGACCTTGCGGTTGATGTTCAGATTGATTTGTAAACTGTGCAGAGCTCTAGTAACAGCTTCCTTGGTACATTACTGATTACACCAGTGCTAGATACATCAATGACAGGAATGGTTATCAGGGTTGCTTTGTGGTCATACACACTAAATAATCATTGGTCAGCTGCATCCAGATTAACATTCATAACAAAGGAAGAAATGACATTGGGGACTAGCACACTCCAAATGGATACTTCTAGTTTGATGTTTGGGAGTGTAGATTGGTGTACACTTTGGCCTATCGCTGTTCCTGCAAAGTGGTCAGATCTGTAATTGCTGATTCTGACATTCAGTAAAAGTGCAAGGTATATGGTAGCAGTTTCATTAGTATGCCAGCATTACAAATGCTAGTGACCAGTAAGTTGATTGGATTGTATAAAGTGTACTTGATTATAGTTGTTGTTGTTTTGGTAGTCATTTAATCACTCCATGTCTTTGGTTGCTTGTTTATGCTCGGAACCATACCTGAAATAATTATGCAAGCAAAATTAATATGCATAGATTAATAAAGTGTTTATATAAATTTTGTATTCCGTTCAATGCTTGGTCATATTGCATTTTGATCAAACCTCTTGGTTTAAATCAAGTGTATCCAAGCATAAACACATTAAAGCTAAAATCTTAATAGTTTGAAGGAATTGTTTTAGGCTGTTTCGCACACAGATTGGGTGGCTCAGTAAGTAGCACTGCCAGGCTTGTAATCTGAAGCTACCAGTTTCTATTCTAAATACATGGTTCTTAATTGATAAATGTCGTTAGGAAACTACATTGAAGTGCCAAAGTTGTTACAAATAAGTTTTCCTGAATATTTTGATAACTTTTCATGTGTTATTAACATCATTGACATCTAATTCAAGCACCTCCATCATGAGAATTTATGTTCTCGTGTTATTTTTCAAATGTGTCACACTAGTAAATTAGATGGAGAACCCATCTTTTGCACAATGAGAATGAATTAAAAAGAAACTTGAAAATTTTGTTGGAGCATTGTATTTCAAATCTGGTAATTGTGTTGATCAAGGAGGACCATAAAGTGATTTTTTTATGCTTTTTTAAAAACCATTGAGGTTAAATATAGGCCCATGTATTAGTGAAAGAAACTACCATGGGTAACTAATCAATAGTTTCATAATTTACTTTTAGTTAACACATAATGAAGAAATCTGATTGTGCATTGTCCTTCAATGTTCAATGTTTAATCATTTGTAATTACTCATTGCTAAATAAAATTTTCAATTATTTTATCCAAATATGGCCGAGTTGTTAGTACATTTGGCTACTGATCTAAGGGACCTGGGTTCGAGTCCCCGGTAAGGCATGGATGTTCATGATGTCTTCTGCTGAGGTCCTGCCTTCCTCAGATCTGCTGTGGCATATAAACTGACAAGACTCCTGTCAGACCTCTGTGGCAAGCAGCTGCTTGAGGGGGTATTTATTTTTCATGATTGTTTAGCATTAGCAGTGTACTTGGGGGAAAAACTCCACCAATCATCAGCCAAATCTGAAAATACTTTTTTCCCACTGCATACACAGAAAATTAGAGTAAAATCCAAAATCGATTTTTCTTATTTTCTCAATAATTTTTTCAAGTGGAAACTCAGAATGCAGATAAATTAAAGCAGCATTGCTAGCCCAGAATCTCAAGTTAATTACAAAGGTTTATGAAATATATTTTAATAGTTAATGAAATAAGTGTTTATTTAACAATCGTTTCAATCTTAATAGTTTGAAGGAAATGTTTTAGGCCTAACAGTTCCTGCTTACATAACTCTTTAAGTGCTGATTTAATATTGTTAAAAATTTTAGATCCCTTTTAGTTAAAAATTTTAATTGTATTGTTTTAATTGTAAATTTTAATTGTTTTAGTTTAAAATAATTAAATTGTTAAAAATTTTAGATCCCTTAAGTGCTGATTTAATATTGTTAAAAATTTTAGATCCCTTTTATTCATTATTTGATTTGTCATATGCTCATTCTTTTTTCTGTGGTTTGTTCCCATCACATTATCACATCAAAGAATTAAAGAATATAAATAACTTTGGTTACCAGGACCAGTTCTAGACAATAAGAAACTTCGCATTAAACTTGAAAGATGGGAGAATCATAGTGGGAGAAAATAAAGTTTTCAAAATTCAGTCACAGAATCCTGTATGGTTAACAAAAAGAAAATTTGCTTTCTTTGTAAGTTCCAAATAAGTGATGTTTGATGATATATTGAATTCTCAAAATGTATTTGAGGCATAACTTGTGTACATAATATGTATGAAGTATCCCTTCTGCTTGCAGGTGAAGCCTAAGACATTGGGGTTGGCTGTTATGCATCATAGACTGACAGAAAACACTGCATTTAGAATTCTGATTTTTATACAGTGTTCTTCCACTTCTTTTTCCAAGGACTTTAAACTGTTAGCCCTTAATGCTCGTGTTACCATAGTGTTTTAATTCATCTTCAAGCAGTCTGCATATTTTATGTATAAGAAATTTTTTTGATGCTTTAAAAATACATTTTGAAGCAACCATCATGAGTGTCTTCAGTGAGTACGAGAAATAGATGTCTCTTAGCATTAATAAAAATGTTTAGTGTCGTTGACAACAAAAGAAGCAAAAGTATCTGTAATCGGAGGATGTAAAAAATTTGTGTTTTAAATAAATAGTGTTTAAACGAAAGAGTGTTTGTGATATCAATGGGAATTTCTTTATATCGTGAAAATTTAACAGTTAACTTTACTACGATTTTAAAAGCAAATTATTTACCTTAAAGACCTCAAATACTGGCTTTAGTAGAACGAAATTAGAATTCATTCATTAAAATCCATCTATATGTATAGGGTGAGTAAATTCGATCATAAAACTTGGCTAATTTTTAAACGATGAAAGTGCTAATACATAGCAGATTTACAAAGAGAATGCATAAAGGCCCTTGTTTTGAGAAAATAAATTAAAAAATAGTTGATTACGTTTACCTTTTTTCCTTACCTGGTAATGAAAATTTGTTTAAGATATAAAATTTATTAAATTTGATTTAAACAATTTTTTTGTTTTTTCATTCTACAATGAACGATTTTTCATATTGTTTGTCATAAAGTTAGCATCAAAGAATTTGGGGGCAGAGGCACAGTATAACTATAGAAAGTGAAAACGTAAATGGTTCATAAATATTAAATTATGTTGATTTTCAGGTACTGAAGGATCACGGAATAATGAGGGAAGTGACTTCTATAGTTCAGGAAAAATATTTGGTGAAAGTAACTACCAGCAGTCAGTGGGAAGAGGTTTGAACAGTATTTTAGGTGGAGGCAGCTACTCTTCATTCTGATTCTACAGTCCAGAACTTCTGACAGTTAATAAATATGTATTACATTTCCAAGCCTTCTCATTTGCTTTATATAATAATAGAATTACGTGTTAATGACAATTGAATGTGCATTCGGGTATGTCTGGAAAGATGTACTTCGTGGTTTGTGCTTCTTGAAATGCAAAATGTTTTGTGCAGCACTTGAAGTAAACTTATTGTATTTTATTTCCCTACATATTAGCCATTTAAAGCATTTCAGTAACTGCTTTATGTGTAACTTTGCATTGCAAGATGTTTTATAGCAAATATGCATAATTTCTGCACTGAGTAACATTTTAAATGTATATATAACTTTTGTTTAATGTCATTTGGTTGAATGGACAAAACTTGAATCGGTTTAATAAAGCCATATGGAATAATAAGCTATGTGATTTTTTTTTTACTCATTGTCAGTAGAGATAAGTTTGTGCTCAATGTCCTGATCCTGGCCAGTTTTGGACTTGAAATACTGGACGACAGCTTCAGATTCAGTCATATTTAAAATAAAGCAAATTAATTTCTTTTAATTATTATTTCGATCTTTTCGAAATAATAATTAAAAGAAATTAATTTGCTTTTGATTCGCAATTGAAATTCAGTGTTCGAATATTTTCAGGGATTCTCATTAATGAATCGCGCTTAGTATTTTTACAATATTTTAATAACATTTCAGTTCGAATTATTTTTTGTAGTTATTTTTACTTATAAATGACATTGCGATTAAAGTTTTTTATGGCGTACTTAACGTGTAGAGTTTTTTTAGAAAGGTTTATTGGCATGCCTTTCGCTGTGTACTTATCATTGTCAGATGTATTTTTTTTCAAACGAGCTTGACTCGAGAAATGGTCGAACTCATCTCTAACTGGGGCACTGCTACATCCGCTAATACGATAACTATGCATGGTATTCAATAGTTTATTTGTAAGTACTTAAATGCCCTTGAAAAATTAAAAGATAAGCCTGTATTGCATTCTTGATGATACTCAGCTAAGTAACGGGTAAAGCTTAGGTTTAAGTGCTTCGCGACTTACAGTCGAAGGGTTAAGGAGGAGAGCGGGGCCTCAGCAGAATTTTGCCGAAGCCGAACGTGACAAATTGGCATGCTGCCACAAAAAAAAAACATTAAGCGTATGCGCAGTGCAATCATTTTAGCACGCTGCAACTATATGCTCTTTCGTACTCTTCAAATATTCGTATTTAATGTGATTTAGTGCTTCAACCCTTGTTACGATCATGGCTATTTGCTTACAATGGTAGCTGAGCATATTAATGGATATAGATCATTTCTAATAGTGTTTTTTTTTTTCTTTGGTATCCATGTGATTTTTATTGAAAATTTACACAATTGTGTATTATATAATTATAGAAAACTGCCATGGACCACAGAGTTCCAACTAGATTGTGGTATTTATTTCTCCAAACGTAAGGTTTGCGAAATAGCTACTGTATTATTGGCTTCATGATTTCACATAAGGATCACAAGCGCCATCCGTAGGTGCTCAGAATTAACGAATAACATCTAGTTATTTAATAATAGTAATTGTTTATGCTCTGACACAATACAGCGGTAAATCTTCGTTAAAATTTTTTTTTGTCCAATCGGGGCTTATTTACACTTAATCAGGAAAGCAAGATGCGACGACTGAAAATGTATTCTCAACTATGTGTGTCCCCCATAACTTTTCACATAAAGGGATAAAACCTAGAAGAAATTTGGCAGAAGATTAGAGTACCATTAGGTTATGCAGTCAAAATATTAACTATGGATAATATTTTGGATAAAACTTATTTTACCTCAATTCTCCACTCGTATCTTCATTTGAAATAAATCTTCATAAAAAACCAACCGCTGTTAGAGCCTCACATTCCCAAAGGCATCCCATTGTAGGTTCGGACCTGATATTTTTTTTCCACCACGGAACTAAGCAACGGGTTAGGAGAGGGCTAACGTCAACCACGACCTAAGCAACACTGGCCAATTCTAATACATCGGTGAGAAAGGAATTTGTGCTTCATTATGCACTATATAATATTCCGAAATCATTTTTTACTTGCTCACTTTCATAAGTTATTCATAATGTACATTAGAAAAAGGACTCGCATAGGTGTGGAACAATTTGCTGTGGAGGAATATCTGCGAGTTGTTCTTACTAGAACTCTGACGGGTGTGGTATCTTTTCCTTGGTTATTGCCTTTGATCTTCAGATCTTCCATATTTATCTGAAACAATACACACGTTTATGGTATTTAATGGGAAAATTTTCCTATACCGGATTCAAGTATCTGATCGACCAACACTGTGTTGGGTTGCTTAACCTCTAAGCTGCATTTTTTTTTTTTTGCACACAACGGGCTAAATGGCCAAGGACCGCGAGGGCTCGAGGAAGTGGACCCTCTCGTGAAGGCCATACAGCCTATTCTTTAATGTGCACACGAGACCACAGCTTTACATCTGATAGATTGCCTTTGAAAGCCCAGCATTGTCCCCTACTGAAAAAGTGCAGGGTGTGGAGATAAATCTCGATACTTCTTTCTCCGACCCTTCTGCCAGGCCAGAAGGGTCGGAGAAGGTTACGTCAATGGAAATCTCGCTTCGAAACTAAAGTATTAAGAGTATCCTCTTAATGATAGGCGAAAGTTGTTGAGACAAACATACTCTTTGACATTATGGTAAAAAATAAACCACCAAATCTGATGATCCAGCTCTTACGATTTCAAATTGTTTTCCTCGAGAGAAGGCCAAACTCATTCGTTGGTTTAGTTATGACACGCTCTGCACCAAATTTGCTGATCCTAGCAAACATCAAATTATTTAGTAGATATCCAATATTAATTTCTTGTAGATACATAATTCAATAAATATGTGAAAAAATTATTGCTGACGTTGCGGGAATCGCACCCGCAACTCTCCAGGTTGTTCCAGCGTTAAACCATGGTTTAAACAGTACAGCGCTTTCACATACATCTGGAGAGTTGCAGGTTTGATTCCTGCCACATCAGCAATAATTTTTTTCCATAACTCAAATTCTATTTAATATAATCGGACTATGGCAGGCCACTTGACAATAACCGAGCTTTGAAAGTGTCGAAATTTTTAATGAAGTATTGTATTAATGCACTGTAAATGTTCAAAATTTTCTAAAAAGTTTTAGTATTTGCATATAATATTTCCTCTAGTAGTTGCGTGCCACAGAGGTCTCACAGGAGCCTGTCATTTATACCCCACAGATATCTGTGAGACAGCATATGCATTAAAAAAATTTAAAACCCAGGAATTATGACCGAACGTCCGGAGGAGTGCACATGCATATAGTGGATCTATTTCCTTCGCTAAATATAAATAAAAACAATAAATACCCCCTCAAGCAGCTGCTTGCCACAGAGGTCTGACAGGATAAGGAATAGAAAAAAAAAATACCCCTCTCCAGCCCTGAACGACTTTCATTTTAAATTTCTCGGTCACCGACAGATTTCTTTTTATAAGTGTTGCCACTACTGTCAGTAAAACATGCTTTGCAGTTAACCCTCCGACGGTTGCATTGGGTCTTAAATTTAGACGATTTTGCATCTCGAGTTTTTTTTTAAACAATGCTACCTAGGAGGAGTAGGGTCAGTGATAAAAATTGGTAAGGTAGTCTATGGTTCAGTTACTCTGAATGGTTGCACTCTTGAGCAGGTGTCCGATTAATAAATTAGGAGCTGTGTAACAGAAGTTGATGACGTGCCGCATTAGATTAACAGACAAATAAGGATTGCTGCTGGTACTTTTAAGAATCTATGGAGAATGTGGGGAAATATTCGTATACACCTAAAGACTAAAATTAGATTATATAATAGTTTGGTTCTTTCTAGGGTTAGTATGGTAATGAAACTTGGATGGTAGCTAGGCATAAACTGGAAGGAGAGCTGTGTACCAATCCCCAGTGATGCACAGAACCGGCCAGGTCTAACACCCAACGTCCGACCCCGCCTTCGCATGGGGCAGGACGTTAGTACCTTTCAAAAGAGATATTAGGGGAGGGCTGACATTTCGGTATGGCCTACTGATCTGGTCATCTATGGCCATTTTTTTTTCAACCCTGCTGAGGAGTGGTCAACTTCACAGGGCCCTGGTGCTGACCATTTATACCTACTAGACTGGACTTGTTTATGGATTTGAGCTTGATTATGGATCCTAGACTTGCTGCACTGGTGGGCCTCTGTTGAGGGAGAATCTGTCGCTATGTTTTCTGTTTGCTTCTAGATTGTCAGCCCTAAGTGAACAGAGGCATGGGATACCTTATATCAGCTGGTGGATAATCAGAGGCCATCGCAGGTACCTGAACCTCACTTAGCTAGTTGGGCATCGTCAAGCCTAAACTGGAGTAATGTGTCTCAAGCAGATCATATGGCTCTTGAAAAGGTGGTGCTTGATGTTCCTACCAGCATCGGTGACTTCAGCCTTTAGCGGAGTAGGAACAGGTCTTTGCCCCATGCCTGCGATTAGGGGGCTGTTTGATATTGTTGGCCCTACCTCTCTCATAAACCTGGTTTCTTTAAAAATCCTACTAATCATTTTCTCTCTGCAGGAACGTGGAATGTGAGGACATTATATAGAGATTATTCTCTAGATGTCCTCACGCGTCAATTCCAGTGCTATAACCTAGATATTCTAGGCTTGCAAGAGACCAGATGGACTAGGACTTGCAAGAGACCAGAGGTAAAGGTGAGATACTAAAAATAACTTTAAATTTCTCTTTACAGGGAGGGAGGATGTAAAGTATCACCAAGGCGTGGGTCCGCTGCTCAGCAGACATGCTAGTGATGCTCTTCTAGGATATGAGTGCATTAATGAAAGGTTTCTTACAGCAAAATTTCAGACAAGCATTAAAGACTTGAATGTTGTCTGCTGTTATGCCCCCACTGAGGATTCCGATGAGGATGAGAAGGATAGGTTATACGGATTACTTCAGGATATTTTGAATTCTGTCAAGAAAGGAGATATTACCCTTGTTCTAGGTGACTTCAATGCCAAAGTTGGTACTGACTCTGACCTTTGGGGAGGAGTAATAGGCCCTTTTGGTATTGGTAGCTGCAATGGCAATGGGCAACGTCTCCTACAGGTAAGTAAACTCAATGGTTTCAGAATAACTAACACATATTACAAACACCGCAACATACATAAATACACATGGGTTTCACCTGATGGGCTGCATAGGAATATGATTGATTATATATTAATTAACAGCAAATGGGCTAGTTCTGTTAGGAATACCAGGGCATATAGGGGAGCTGAAATTGGATCTGACCATTACCTTGTTAAAAGTGTCTTGGAACTTAAACTTAAAAAAAGTGTTGTGCTAGGGTTAAAAAATTTACCTTTAATACTGAAGCTCTGAAAGACCCAGTTATAGCTAAAGCTTACCATGATAGGTTACTTAGTCATTATGACAGTCATGGTTTGCTTAATACTGAAGTTGAGGAAGAATGGGGCCATTTTAAACAGGCTTTTTTGGAAACAACATTTTAGGAAAAAAGGAGCAGAGGAGGCAGAATTATTTAAGTGATAAGGCACTTGAGCATATTTCAGAAAGAAGGAACTGCAGGAATGTCCTTAATCAGTACCCTACTAGTCCTAATAGAAAGCATTACAGAGAGCTTAATAAACGTGTAAAGGATCAGTTAGCTACTGATAAGAATCTTTGGCTTGATGGCTTGGCTGACAAAGCCGAGGAAGCAGTTAGACAGCACAACAGCAGAGAGTTGTACCAGATAGTTAATGTTTTGTGTGGTAGAAAACGGACAGGCATACAAGGATTGAAGGATAAACAAAGTAAGGTTATAGAAGGGGAGGATTCTGTCATGGCTAGATGGGCTGAACATTTCAGTGATGTTTTAAACAATGTGGTTAGTTCTACTCCCATTGTTTGTAATGATGATATATGCATTGGTGGCTTTAATGTTGGCCCTATAACACAATCTGAAGTTATTTTGGCTATTTCTAAACTTAAACTACATAAATCCCCAGGGGTAGATGAAATTACTACGGAAATGCTTAGAGCTGGGAATGTTTCGGAATTTTGAATATCTTTTATGATAAAGACATGGTTCCAAAGGATTTTACCAGAGCTATTGTTATCCCTATTTTCAAAAAAGATGATCGCAGTTCTTGTGATAACTATTGGGGTATCAGCCTACTCTCTGTTCCAGATTTTCCATGTTTCACATTTTCCATGATTGTGCTTAATAGAATTAAGAATTTGGTTGACAGTCAATTGCGTGATGAGCAATATGGATTCAGAAGTGGTAGGGGGTGTGTGGATCAGATATTTTCACTTAGGCAGATTCTTGAGAAATGTTTAGAGTTTCAGAAACCTTTGGTTGCTAGCTTTGTTGATTTCAAAGACTGTTGATCGTAATAATTTGTGGTTGATTGTGAGATCATATGGTGTACCTGACAAGTTAGTTAACATAATGAAAGCTCTATAATAACATCGAGTCGTGTATGAGAGTTGGTAAGGCTTGTAGCAATTGATTTAGCATTACCTCTGGTGTTCGACAAGGGTGCATTTTGTCTCCTTTTCTCTTTATCTAGGTTATTGATTATATTATGCGAAATTCACTTCAAGGGAAAGATTTTGGCCTTAGATGGACTGGAGATACGAAAATTTCTGATGTTGATGAGATGAACTCTTTCATTCCTGGTGTTGATGAGACGTAGTAGAGTAGGTTTGGTTATAAACAGAGAGAAAACTAAAGTGATGAAAATTGGTCAGGCAGGCTGTGATTCAGTTAATCTGAATGGTTGCAATCTTGAGCAGGTGTCACATTTAATTATCTTGGGAGCTATGTAACAGATAATGGTGATGTGCGGCATGCGATTAACAGACGAATAGGAATTGCTGCTGGGACTTTTAAGAATCTATGGAGATTGTGGAGAAATAGGCGTATACACCTAAAGACTAAAATTAGATTGTATAATAGTTTGGTTCTTTCTAGGGTTAGTTATGGTAGTGAAACTTGGACACTTTGTAAACAAGATAACAGGAAACTAGATGCTTTTGATTCCAGATGCTTACGCAGTATCTTGGGCATTAGGTGGTTCAACTTTGTAACTAATGATGAGGTTAGGCAAAGGAGTCTGCAACCTCCTTTAAGCAGCATATTGTGCAGAGAGAGAGACCGCTGGTTTGGCCATGTTGCCCGTATGGATAATTATAGATTGGCAAATAGGGTTATGAACAGTGTAACCGAAGGCCTCAGAAAGAGGGGGAAACCTAGCATGCGGTGGGCAGACAATGTCAAACAGGACCTTGTTAGAATTGGTGTGCATTGGTCTGATGCAGCAGATGTAGCTCAGGACAGATATGCCTGGAGAATTAAACTCTGGTTAGACCTCCGTAGCCCATGGCTGCTTGAGGATGATAATGATGCAGTATCTTGGTCATTAGATGGTTCAACTTTGTAAGTAATGAGGTTAGGCAAAGATGTCAGCATCCTCTTTTAAGCAGCATTATGTGCAGAGAGACCGTTGATTTGGCCATGTTGCCCATATGGATAATTACAGATTAAGGCATAGGGTTATGAACAGTGTGTCTAAAGGCCTCAGAAAGTGGGGAAGACCTAGGATGCAATGGGCAGACAATGTCAAATAGGACCTCCTTAGAATTGGTCTACAGTGGTGAGATGTAGCTCAGGAGAGATGTGTTTGGAGAACTAAATTGCACAATCTGGTTGGACCTCCATAGCTCATTGCTGTTTGAGGCTGATGATGAATGAACAAATAAAAAACCTCTCAAGCCGCTGTTTGCGACATAAATATTACAGGAGCTTGTCAGCATAATATTCATGACTTTTATGCAGGGCTTGAACCCAGGTTCCTAAGATCAATAGCTAAGCAAGCTAACCATTTGGCTGCAGGACGCTGGTGAAAAAATGATTTCTTACAAATAAATTTCCTAAATGAGGAGGAGATTGCACTCTCAGCCCATCCCACCCTCCTCTTTTGTTACTACGAGATAACTTGTATACATGTAAACTGAAAAATACATACAGGTAAACCGACTGAAAAATGGAAATAGTTTCATGTTAATATCAAAGCTGTAATAACTTATTCAATATGCTTTATAGTGAAAAATGTCTAAAGATAAAGATTTCAATAAAATCTTTCTAAAGCCAGATTTTAAACAATACTTTTATTTTCAGTATTCAAAGTGTTCTGAAAGCTAGATATTAAATACGCTAAAAAATTGATTGCAAAATTTAATTAACACATTAAAGCAGATTAAAAGATCAGAAACAGGTGTAATGCACCGTGTACTCTACTAGAATCATCTCTGATCTCTTAACCAGTTTATATTTCGGGGAATTTTTTGTAACCTGTTAAATATATTCTCGCTTTCATAACTCTTTGAATACTGAACAAATATTGTTTAAAATCGAGATTTAGATAGATTTTATTGTGATCTTCAATTTATCTTTAGACATTGTTTCATTTGAAATCATATTGAAGAAATGAATTGAACAGTGTTATTTTTGATTGAGATAATGTAGACTGTTTCCATTTTTCTATCCAATGCCTATATATAATACCAAAGTTTTTTTTTTTTGCTTCGTATCCCCATCTGTTTTCATCCCTATAAGAATGAAATTTATTATCTTTTAGTTGAGAGGTTGTTAATAAAATATTTTTAATGTACACTTGATGATATTTTTCTTTACCCCATTTCCCACTGGACTGTGCAATTCTGCAATGTCGACACCAAAAGCTTAGAGCAAAATCAAGATATTCCCTGAAAGTCATAACTCAAATTTGGAATATACAACTTTTCGGAAGGTGATTTTGTTAAATGTTTTTGCAATATTAATTTGTACTTTCATTCTAACTTCCCAGTAAATAAAATGAAATTATATTAAATATATATTTAACTTTTTTTATGCGCTTCAGCCATTTTTCTGAAATTTCCCACGATTTTCACAATAAAATTGTTGCAAAGCCACAATATTTCCAATTTTTTTTTTTTTCTAGAAAAAAATGCAATGTATAATACTAATTTCCAATAATATTTGATTTAAAAAGTATTGAACTATTTTTCACTCCTAGGAAACATGAAGTACTGTATGGGCGAACCCGTTCAATGATTTGGAAAAAACAAATACTGGGACGATGTCCGATTCAGTGATTCAGAAACATCGATTATCGGAACTGTGTTCCAGTTTATTTGTAGCACTGCTTTTGGTAATTGCTTCTCCTATTCTTAAAGTCACGGTTCCTGCACTGTCATCGAGGTAATATTACAAGAGATAGTATTGGCAATGGATGCCATGAACAGTGAGGCAGAAAGATGCGTGTTTTGATTAAGTAAATAAATCATTCACCATGATCTTACATTAACTTGAACTTGTGTCCTAACTATGGAAAGTAGTGTAAAAGTAGTGATTTAGCATAGGTTAGTAATTAAGAAAATTGTTAAATACTTTTAACTGAAATTGTTAAAGCTGAGAGGCCTACAAATAAATAAAATGTCCCAGGTACAATATCAAATGCATTTCACGATTTTTTTTGTATATGAAACTAATAATATTTACCTATGAAAAGAATGTGATGTTAAGATTGAATCAGCATGAAATTTGTAGAATATATTCGAAAAATTTTACCATAAGAAATATTAAACATATTAATTTTTTATTTATGACATTAACATTTAAAATAATAATTAATATTATTATTTTGTTAATATTAATTTTATGAGACTTGTGCTTGCATTTTTATTTTGCCAAAGTATATTGCCATTTAGGTAAATATTGTTTTTTTCGAAGGAAACACCTGAAATAGGGAAGTTTATAATTTTTCATGTGATAAAATTAAGCCAAAAAATTTATTTTTTAATATTTCATTAAAAAAGTTTATGAGTGAAAATGCTAAAGATGTAACAATTATGTTAGCAGGCATTATGAATATACATTAGGCATGGCTGATTATCAAGGGCGCATCATTAGTCTTGGGTTGGTTTATCAATTGTCTTTTATTTAGAATATCATCAGCAAAGCGGATTTTTCTGCAGAAAAAAGAGGTATGAAATACGACATTGAGAAATTTTGCAATTCTAAAATAGTTTTCTGATCTAAAATTTAAAAAAAAGAGCAAAATGTGACAAAATAAGTATCGAATGTATACAGTACTGTGCAAATTAGTTGGGACAATAGGAAAATGAAGTAACAAAGACACAACTAAAATATTTATTTGTATATATATAAATAAATATTTATAAAATAGTAATAGTTAATAGTGAATGTGACCCCCCCTTAGCTTTAATTACTTCTTTCACCCTTTCAACCATTGATGCCACTAGCTTTCCACACATCTCTTTCACTTCAGGGTCGTGGTACCACACTTTCATGACACTTTCTATCATTTTGGTTTTCGTCTTGCAATCCATCTTAGATATGCGCGCTTTAATAATGGCCCACAAATTTTCAATGGGGTTTAGATTGGGTGAATTTCCTGGCCACTCCAATACCTTCAAATATTGCTGGGTAAAGAAGCTCTTAGCAAGCTTAGAATTGTGGCATGGGGCCAGATCCTGTTGAAATACCCCATCGTCATTAGGAAACTGCTTCTGCAGTGTTGGGACCATTTTCACCTCCAGAACGCCTATGTAGAGTTTGCTGTCCTTCATTCCTTCAATGGGTGAAGCGTCTGTGCCCCGGAAGCTGTGAAACATCCCCAAAACATGACCTTGGATGGGTGTTTGGGGGATTGCTGGATGTGTCCGGTTCGAAGAAGTTCTGCAGGCTTCGCTTGTCCCAACTAATTCGCACAGTACTGTATATTGTACATGTTTATAATATACCCTTGGATTAATTGAAGATATCAGTATATTCAGAATAATGTGCTGAACAGTGTATGTTCATGTTCAGTGGATATTAAGTCTCTCTGAATGATTTGAACACGGTGAGAAATACTTGTTCATATACATAATTTGTTTTCAACATATAGGACAGAGAAGAATCCTTGAAGCTACTCCTAGCTTTTACAGGCCTTCTAATACAAGGACATGCCCTACTAAGATCGAAGTTGTTACTGACCACTATCTGAGTTAGATATAACACAACACACAATTACATGCGCACTTTATTATTTGGTGAGATGTCAATTAGGTAGCAGGTACTGTTCAATAGTGAATGCTGCTGTAGATATATGGATTATGCTATAATGCTAATAATGAAAATTCAGAAATAGCTTCTGAAACTCTAGTTTTTATGATTCTTTCAGTTTTATGTAGATACAAAATCCTCATTTTTTTTGCAGTTGGTTTGTCTGGCTCAGAAAGACCATTTTTTGGTTAAATTGCCTTGAAATAATTGCATGTTGAAACTTTTGTTTGTGATGAGTTGCAATCAAACTTGCAATGTGTAGGTGTAGAAATTCAAAAATATATGTGTAATAATTTTATTCATTCATCAGACAAAACTAAACAAGTTGAGATAATCTTTTATTTTTTGCCATATGCTAAAGCAGTGGCTCTCAACATTTTATGCTTCACGTATTCCCTGGAAATGTGTATATAACTGGCGTACCCCTTGTATAGATAGATAAAACTATAGTTGTAGTGTAACAATGGGAATAAAACACATATATACTGTATATATAATTAAATTTTGTATTCATAAATTACATATATCGATAAACACAAAAAAATGGCAAAAACAATTTAACAAATCTTATAAAATTATAAACATTTTACTGGGTAAATCATTTCTCAGAAATTAATCAGTAGCAGTGTTGCCAACTTAGCGACCTTGTTACTAGATCTAGCGACTTTTGAGCTCTCATGGCTTACCTCAAAAAATTTTACCGCATACCCCAAGTTGAGAACCCCTATGCTAAAGAAATTTTTTAGGGAATTTAGGAATAATTTTAGCAAATAATGATCAAATATCCTGGCACTATATCGAAATCCTATAGAGTTCACTGTGAATAGCACAATAATTGAGCAAATAAATTGAAGCGTGACCATTTTGAACGGTACAGACAACAGATGAAAGTTAAACTTGCTGCAGAAACATTAAGTAGTTCTCTGGAAAATGCTACGCTGTTTACGAAAATTAAATTTATGGTTTTCATCATTGTGAACCTAGAGCTAATTTCATTTTTATGTTGACAAGATATTTGACATTGTAACTTCAAGCACTGTTTCCGTCAGTGCCTCCACAACTTGAAATTTTATTCCAAAACAAGTGGAAGATACATTGTACATTAAGGTTCAGAAAATATTAATGGGTGGAAAGGCCTCCATTAGAAAAATCTAACAGGAAAAATAAAGTACTGAATATAATATCAATAAAATCACTACCAGAACAGTGGAATGGGAGGGAACCACAGGGACTTAGGCACTTGCCTTTTACCCTACTTTAGTCAGAAGCACCTTTTTACAGTAAACAAAAACAGACACCTAAAATGAGGAGCCCCTTTTTTTGGTTCTAAGCCCCTGTCCCTTACATGCTCTTGCACAAAACTGGTCATTACATAGTAGAAAGCCCTATCACCTGATAAAAGAATTTCAACATCATTTCAATGGGAATTTTGTTCGTTATATATTTCAGGGTTTTAGCAGTGGAATAATTTGGAACTTCTAAAACACGATTTCTATCGAAAATTTTTTTGAAGATAAGGATCTCAATAAAATTTACCTAAAACTCAATTTTCTAAAACATTTATAAAAATTTAAAATATTATGGTAGCTGGAATTCGATGATTAATTCTGAGTAGCTCTACTGTAGTTAAATCCATAATTCTAGCAATATCGAATGAATATTTGGTGAAAGTAGAGATTCTGGTAGATTTGATTGCAATCTTTAATTCATCTTCAGCAATATTTTCCATACAAAGCGTAATTTAGAATTTATAGAGCTTCGAAATTAGTTTCACCTTTGACATGACATGGAAATTTCGTAATAAATTGCTATGATAGGGAAAAGCTGAAAAACTTGCTATGATAGGGAAAAGCTGAAAAAAAAATGTGTTTCTTAGATAAAGTGAATTTGGGTTGGGTTGTTTTACCTCTGAGCGGCACTTTTTTGCACACCATTGGCTAAATGGCCAGGTCACAAGAACCCCGAAAGCTCAGAGAAGGTTGGGGAGGGGACCCACTGGAACAGCTGTTCGGAGACAGATGGAGCCTCCCGTCAAGGCCATCCAGCGTGTTCTTTAACATGCACAAGGTATGGCTCTCCCGTACACGGTGCCACGGCTTAACGTCCCATCAGACATATGGCAAGATAAAATGAAGATATAAAAACTTTTCCTATGTGAAATATAAACTCTGTAAAGTGCTGCTATATTCTGCATTTACTTTTGGCAATTTATATTAATCAACGTTTACATTACGGTTTTTGATAAATATTTCCAAAATGCAGTAAGTGTTTGAAATGGATGTTGCCTATTTTACTGTATTTTGTTGGCAGCCACAATCTTTTTCCTTTCAGCACAAGTTTCATATTTATTATCCATCGCTCAAATAATGGCTGGTTAATAGGAAATCAAGAAACATAATCATCAATACAGTTAAGAGTTATTTTTGACATATAAATTGAAACTTTAAATTAAACTGCAGGTAATATGTGTTTTTACTATTGATTAATGATAATCATGAACTATAAATTAATTTGAATTGAAAGATGAGATTCAGTAAACTTACTTAAATAAATTAAGAGATCAATCCTTGTTATAATGATTTGTGTATACAAAAACTGAACATGTTTCAACCACGTTTTATAATCACAATACAAATACATTTAAATTAGGTTTAAAATACGTTACTAACGTCCTTTCTGTCTGGGGTGGGGGGTGGCTCAGTCGGTAGCACGCCAGGTCGTAATCTCGTAATCTGCAGGGGTGGCTCAGTCGGTAGCCACGCCAGGTTCGTAATCTGCAGTTCCCAGGTTCGAGTCGCAGCTGAGTCAGCATTGAGATTTAACTCCGCAAAACTCCCCGTCCTGCCCACAGCCATGTAGGGGACACCGATGGGCTTGGAAAGGCCACTGTCCATTGGATGGGATGTTAAGCCATGCTCCATGCAGGAGACCATGTGTGCACATTGAAGAGCACACTGGATAGCCCTCATGGGAGGCTACCATCTGTCTTCCAACAGCTGTTCCTATATCCAGTGGGTCCCCTCCCCCAACCTTCTCTGAGTCTTCGTGGTCCTTGTGACCTGGCCATTTAGTTCATGGAGTGCAAGAAAAGTTCCGCTCAGAGGTAAAACAACCCAACCCAAATCCTTTCTGTCCAATTCATTCTGGTCTGTTGCTGTCCATGGCACGGTTTCCTGATCTACCTCTAGTATATATAGAACTATTTGAATTCGCCCCCTATATGACGTTATATTTTCAGTGCCTTTTTATATAATGCAGATTCACATAAAACAAAAATTCATAATTTTAAAATCTGAATATTTTTAATTATGAAAATTGACTATTCTGCTGGCTAGTAACGGTCGCCATTTTTATCGCTCATTATTTTAGAACTATGGTGATGTGGAATATGCATGGTATATATTAAGAAGTTTATATTAAAATTTCATAAATATTTCATCACATAACCAAGAATTATCGTTTGACATGAATCCGTCGACAGCAAACTACCGAAAAACGTAAGGTTACAAAGGAGCGAATCCTTAAACTGTAGAATCAAAAAGTCGCTCATAATCTCGTTAACACGTTTTCGGAAAATCACCTATGTCTCTTGAACGAAAGTAATTATAATGGTAAATTTGCAATAATTTAAGCGCATTTTATTTAAGTCTGCAAATTTCCATCACGGCAAACCAACATAATTATTTTCACTTCACACTCAGTTATTGAAAATTTATTACTTTATACATCAAATTTATCAAAGGTATATTCCTGCTGTAAAAAGTTCCTAAAATTATATTCATTTTGTACCATTATAAAAAGAGGGAAAACATAACCAAATCGACAAGAACGAAAAAAAATCTTAATAATACACTAAAGATTCACACTTCGAAGAGCCCTATATCTTAAATAATCCCTTGAAACACTTCTGGCTAATATCTCATTATATTTATAAAAATAAAATATAAATAAATAAATAAATACCTCCTCAAACATCTGCTTGCCACAGAGGCCTGACAGGAGCCTGTCAGTTTAATAGGCCATAGTAGAAGGATCTGTGAGGATGGCGGGTCCTCACCAGATTTTTTGCCAACTGCATGCTGTTCCCAGGTGGTCACCTTCCCAAGTACTGACCGCACCCAAAGCTGCTTAACTTCGGTGGGCCACATTATATTTTCATCATATCCGAGCGACTCATAGATTAAAAATCGTGGATGGTACGGAGTACCGAGCTTGCAGCCATACCTCCTCCATGAGAAATAGTTGTATTAATCATGAGAGAAATTAATGATTAACCGGCAAGTGCTGAAGCTCAAAGGGCCAAAAATGGATTGCTTAACGAGATCCAAGTTGTACTTTATCACCGCGATTATATAGATTATACCGAGTTTTCGAACGGATAATTGGAAACAGGTTCTGTAGTGTAACAAAAGATGTCTTTGAAATGTGTATGTATTATTCCTTAGAAGTGATTTGAATCAAATCAAAAACATATGCGCTGAATATTTCCGATTCGCTATGTTGTATGAAATCATCGTGTGGAAATATTTGTAATGAAATAGACGCTTTGGCAATAAATTATTCAGCAAAAGCCAAGAGTGTGATCTAACACAAAAAAACACACTCCGTTCATCCATAGTAAACACACAGGTTGCTTGTAGATATAGAATTCAATAAATACTTATGTGAAAAAAATAAACACCCGACGAAATATTGCCGACGGTGCGGAATACCGCACCGTCGGCAATAATTTTTTTACACTCTCCGCTCATGTTCGAAAAAAAAAAAGGGAAATATATCAGTGATGCAAAAAAAAAAAACAGATTTCATTACCTGTAAAATTTTTTTTTAAAGTTTGTCGAATTTTAGATCCCAACTAAGTAAAGTGCTTAAGTATTTCTGTGAATGATGTTGATAATAGAATTTTGACCAAGTATCCATGCTCGAAGACGACAACAGTTTAAGAGATTTGTAGATCACGGAAATGTTGCGCAATTATGGATGCAAAGGATCCTTTGATATTCGATATGCTGGTACTGGAGAGCTAAAAATTGTTAATAATGCTAATTTGGGCACTAGAACTCAGAAATGAGAGGAATTTTTACATTCAGTGTTGTGTTCAAGGAGAAATAGAGGTCGGAGTGACCAGCTAGAGATCAAGAAGTGCCGAAGGCACCAATTGAATATTAATATTCTTTCACTGAAGAAAATTATTATTATTTTCCGACATAGAATATTAATGTCCTTTCAATACTGTATAGGCCAGTCTTATAATGTCGCCTAGTGCTCCAGAGCTAATAATAATAATAATCTTTACCACATAACAATGCTACTGTAGAAAAAATATTCAGCAACCTGAAGATAGGGAAAACTGCATACAGATAATCTTTTAGAATCTCTATTGCAGAATGCTTTGTTATATTGAAGAATAAGACAAAGTTTGGGGAAAGATTTCAAACCAACTGATGAACGAAAAGCAAATTTGAAGATGTGACATGTTATTAATATTTAATTATGATTTTAAACAAGAAATATGGAGAAGTGACCCTGTTAACAGATTAGGTGTTTTGCTTTACATAGGAAATTTCAGAAAATGACATTGTTTACTATTTTACATCCTCTATTGTTTGTGTCGTTTTTCTGCTGAGGTCCTGCCATCCTCACAGACCTTCTACTGTGGCATATAAACTGACAGGCTCCTGTCAGACCTCTGTGGCAAGCAGCTGCTTGAGGGGTATTTATTTATTTTATTATATTTTTATAAAGAAATAAATTTGGATATTATTGATAGCTTCTGTGTTAATTTTTATTATTGGATGGGGAAAATGGGAAAATACCAATATTTTATTCGAGCATTATTTAGGCAGGATTCTTTTCTCAGTTGAGTGTTTTAACTTTGTGATTAATTTGAACATCAAAATATTATTGCGAACCCCATTCTAAACGTTACAAGATTTTTTTTAATGCAGTAGCAGGATTCTGAAACTGATATTGGCACAGCCGTGATTTATGCTCTACAAATTCAGATCTACTCCATCACAAATTATTAATCTTTAACAATAATTGTTTTCATTAATTCGCCTTTAAATTGAGTAATGCATTTAATTTATTTTTGACGAAGCTATCGTAATAAAAAGCTGGAAGTTATTCAGAGAATATTTATCATTTTGCCTTAGGTCGATGTTCAATGGATTTTATTTATTGCAACAGAAATATTTAAAAAAATAAAAATTTACCAGACAACCATATTAGCATTTAATTTTCTGTTAAAAACTAAAATTAAAGTCAATAAGATTTAAATGTTTCATTTATTTACATTTTCCACAAATGAACGAGTTTTAATCCTTGGATGATTCATATCCTTAAAAATATTTATATAAGAAATGCTATAGGAAAAATTGCTGAAAGATTAAATTGCCATCATATTATAGTGATTAAATTTGGTAGTGGTTTGTGGTATCCAACCACCATAGGTTTCAAAACATACTTGCTATAGCAGTATTGTACTACCCATCAGCAAAGAAAAAAAAATCGTGGCTGAGCACGTGCTAAATAAATGAATGAAACCAATGTAGTCTACTATTTTTACACAAAAAATGCCATTAAATATTTACCTCAACAACTAAATATTAATTTGCTTTAAATGTATATATATCTACATATACAGTATTTTTACAATTGTATATTAAAAAAAATCTAAAGAGCAATTGCATATAATTGTCAGGGAGCAACAAGGCGGAACCTAGGTTGAATCGAAACAAACAACATTCAACAGATTTATATGAAAAAAATATCTAATTTTTGAACTTAACTTCTTTGCTTCACAATTATATGAAGCAACTATATTTGTTTCATCTGAAGTACTAAGAATAAAAGGCAATAAACTCAGAGACAAAAACAACACATTTACTGAATGCTTTGATTTCAATCGGATATTGCATAAAACATAGAATATTTTAAATACATTTATATCTTCCTATTGCATCCTAAAAATTGGGAAACTAAAGCTTACCGATTGCGCAATCAGCCACTGATTTTGTAGTTAATTCAAAATAACATAGGGTGATGATTTACCTACTCATTTGATGATGCCTTATTTTTCTTTTGAACTAAATATGAATTCAGTGACTGCATCATTGGCATGCTTTAGTTTTATTTCCGTTCTTTTAGGTCATGCATAAGATTGGTTGAGTTGTTTTACCTCTGAGCGGCACTTTTTCCTTTCTAACTGCAGTCGCTAAACTTCCATCGTTAACTGAGGATGGGGAGGCCACATTGGATTCATTTATATGTACTTGGTTATACATATCAAATAGAATTTGGCGATATGAAAGTTTCGTGTACAGAAGAAAAACATTTCACCAACAATATACAGTATATGACTTCAGAAATCTGTAATTCATTGATTATTAGAGAACAGTTCACAAATTGAAACCTCCCATACAAAGTGCAAAATTTCATATTTTTTCAGGGTTGACATATAAGTTTGATGTTTAAATTAAAAAAAATATATTCTCTTATAAAGGGTTTATTCCGTTAACTTATTTCCTTAAGGAATGCTGTGGTGAATAGCAGGGGTGTAGCTATGGGGAGAGCCCCCCCCCCCCCCCAAAAAAAAAAAGTAACTCGGAGTTGGAAAATTTCAAAGCGACTTCCTAAAATCTAGGTGAGTTGTGAAAATTTGTAATCTTTTTTTTTGTAAAATTAAGGGGAGTTGTCAAAATCGAGGCAACTTGGCAAATCTAGGGCAGTTTCGAAAATGGTGAAACTGCAAAATCTAGAGCAGTTGGCAAAATTCCAAGCCACTTAGTAAAATGCAGGTGAGTTGGCAAAATCGGGACAACTTGGCAAAATTGGAAGTGATTGGCAAAATCGTGAGATGTAAAAATTTGGTTTTCTATAAAATTATGTCGAGTTGGAAAAATTTAGGAGAGTTGGCACAATCTAGAGACGGTTGGCAAAATTCGGAGTGACGGCAAAATCGTGGAGAGTTCGGAAAATTCGGAGTGACGGCAAAATCGTGGAGAGTTCGGAAAATTCGGAGTGACTTGGAAAAATTAGGGGGAGTGGCAAAATTCGGGTGAAATGTTAAAATTGCAATCTTTTTCTGTAAAATTATGGCGTGTTGGCAAAATCGAGACAACTTCACAATATCTAGGAGAGCTGGCAAATCTTGGGGGAGTTTGCAAAATTCAGAGTGACTGTAAAAATTTGGATTTTTTCTGTAAAATTGTGGCGAGTGAAAATTGTGCCTTTCTTGTGCAATTAAGGAGAGTTAATAAAATTCGAAATGACTTGGCAAATTCAAGGAAGACGTAAAAATTACGATTGTTTCTTGAAAATTACGGCGAGTTGGCAAAATTCGAATCCACTTGGTAAAATATAGGCGAGTTGTGAAAATTAGGATTGGGTTTGTGAAATCAAGGAGAGTTGACAAAATCAAGAAAACTTGGCAAAATCTTGGGTAGTTTGAAAAATTTGAAGTGACTTGGCAAATTTAGGAGAGATGTACAGATTGTGATTGGTTTTGTGAAATTAAGGAGACTCAGCCAAATCTAGGGGAGTTGGGAAAATTCAAACTGACTTGCAGCAATTCAGATGAGAGATGAAAATATTGGGATTATTTATGTAAAATTATGACTAGTTGGCAAAATTGGAAGTAAAACGGTAAAATGCAATAGAGTTGTGAAAATTGCCTAACCCCCCCCCCCCCCCCCCCCACACACACACACACACACACCACCACCACCATGGAGCGATCATCTAGGTACGAATTAGACAGAGACATTTTTCTCAATTGGGAAAATTTGACTTTTGAGTTGGCATATTTTCGATTTCTCTCCCTCCCCAACCATAATCCTTCGCTACGCCCCTGGTGAATAGTTAATACTTATTAGCGTTTTACATCTTGAAATTAATTTAAGGCACTCAGACGCCTTCGAGGAACCACACTACAAAGATCAATTGCTGCCTTGTGAGGGATTCCAAAATTGGCCTCCCGTTCGGAGCAAATGATTGGAAAGTAGTGACTGCCGGTAGCCACCGATCTTAGTATGACGACATGTAGCCCTCATTCATAAATTACTAATCGATATATCGCAGAAAATACTGAAGCAATACTCAGAAGTATTGCTTCAGTATTGCTTCAGTATTTTCTGTATATACTTCAGGATTTTCTGTATATACTTTCATATATATACTGAATTATTCTGTGGTATACAGAATAATATATATATTATTCTGTGGTATACAGAATAATATATATATATATCTATATACCACAGAATACTGGAACGTTTTCGTCGAATATTTGCGTCCCATTTAATTGGATCAGCCTGGAATTTTAAACATTGTGCAATTACATACTGCTTAGTTGTTAACATATTATGCAGCTGAATAACCTCCAACAAGTTTAATGATATGTTTCGATGGGGTACAACTACCGTTGAAATATTGTTAAATGATGATAATTGTAGAATTAAAAAAATATGTAAAAAATAGCATATGCATATTATAATATCATTCAGAAAACAATATATTTCATTGAAGAGCAGTGTAAAACTTTTGAAAGCTGTAGAAGTACTTAAATAAATTCTGAAATATAAAATGCTGGATAAAAAGATTGGGCGAAACTTGTTAGTTATTATATGCGTTTTTTCTTATTTCATCCACGTAATTTTACACTGATCCTAAGCTTCGTCAGAAGCGAAAAAGCCCACAGCCTTGAATTAAGCTATGGTTACCATCGCTTCCCATGCCGAATGCCACAGCATTTTATTACCAGTAAGTACTGGAATATGGGTTAAGGAGTTGACAGGAACCAAATAACGGCTTTACCATACCCAGTGCATATTAGACTTCAATGTTTTTAAATACAGGGTGGGGCACAGAAACTTCCTTTTCCTGACAGCACATTGTGAAGGGGGGTAAGGTCGTAGAAAAGTGGGGATGGGCTTGGCGAACACAGCAGTCATGTAAGTTGTTGTCTAGTACCCCTCAGTAGAAAACATGAGGTGGACGAAGGAGCAACGTGTGTTTGCGGTCGAAGCCTATTTTTCGAACAACTGTTCCTATGTGGCGGTGCAGCGTGCGTTCTGTACTCCCTTCGGAATTCAGCCCAGAGGTCCGGTTCCTGAACGGAAATCGATTGTTTTGTGGGTAAAGAGCTTTAGGACAACCGGGAGTGTGATAAAAAAAAGCCCAGGACGACAAGGGACCATTATGACGCCAGAAAATGTGGAGTCAGTTCGACAGTCGATTTTGAATCGCCCTAGGAATATCCAATCGATCAATGCGTCGAATTCTTCATGAACATCTTCATTTCCATCCCTACAAGATGTTTATTGCGCAAGAATTGTCACCACGTGATTTCCAGAACCGAATAACGGCGTGCGAAACTTTATTGGAAACTGTTCCCCTTGACACAATTGTTTTCTTTAGTGATGAGGCACATTTTCACCTATCCGGATGTGTCAATAAACAGAATATGCGCTATTGGAGAGGTAACAACCCTAGAGAGCTCCATGAGAGGCCATTTCACAGTGATAAGGTGACAGTATGGTGTGCGTTGTCGAGAGTTGGAATTATTGGTCCTTATTTTTTTGAGGAGGACAATCGAGCAGTTACTGTCAATTCACAGCGGCATGTGGACATGATTCAAAACTTTTTCGAACCAGCTCTTGAAGAAATGAACCTAGGAAATGTCTGGTTCCAACAGGATGGTGCCACGGCCCACATAGCCCGAACTTCGATAACAGTTTTGAGGGCAATGTTCCCCCGACGGCTCATCTCGATTTAACGCCCTCTTATTTTTTTTATGGAGATACCTCAAGGCAGAGGTTTATAAACATCGCCCTACAAACCTGCTTCAGCTGAAGAATGTTATTCGGCAGGAAATAGCCCAAATTCCGCTGGACATGTTGGAACGTGTAGAGGGAAACGTCAGAAATCGGTTTCATCAGTGCATAGAGAACGGTGGCCACCATCTTCAAGATATTTTGTTTAAAACAGCATGATTTGAAATTATGTTCTTTCATTAACAAAAAATAAATTTTGTTTATCAGCAACTATTTTTCTTTCATTCGTCTTTAAAGAAAGGAAGTTTTTGCGCCCCACCCTGCATAAAAAGAAAACCTCAGATTTTTTTATTTTATATTTGAGTAGAATCTAAAATTCTAAATATTACTCTTAAAAATTCACGTCTTAACTACAACCTGCAAAAGATAGTTGTTATATTGCGAAAAATACTTTTAAAACTGTTTGATGTAATCTTGAGGCTGCCGGTTCCCATCGCAACAAGATACCGCATGCAAAATATACTTTACTACGTAAAAAATACAACAGATACGCAATCATTCCTTCCATATTTATGTTTTTCCACTTGGCGGGCTGAATTTCTTATAGCGTTACAAATTCGGTAAGTTGTACCTAAAATTGTATAAGCTTCGTATTAAATCTCACTTGAGATTAAATACGAGCAAATATAACTATGTAATTCTTTACCTTTCATAACGTTAAACACAGCAACACTGAAATTTATAGCTCTGCTGAAACTTGTATAAAGGATCACTTACGCTAAATAAATCAAACAAATTAAACGTTCATTCACTTATTGAATGTTATTTCTTGTATTCTTCCTGTGATCTGTAGATGGAATTGTTAGCCACACAATTACCTATTTTTAGGAAATCAACTATCCTTACTTAGCACAACTTACTGTAATTCTAATAATAATAAAAATAGCCATTTTCAAAATCATTATGAAAACAGCAGGATAGGTTAGACAGCTTAAGAATATATTAATTCTATCACATATTATATATATATATTATATATAAAAAAATAAATAAATATCCCCTCAAGCAGCTGTTTGCCTGTGTATTATATATACAGGGGTACTATATCAATATCTTTTCACTGCGCATGCACGAAGTTATATTTCGATTCTAGTCCTCCTGTCGGTAGGGGACCATTTTTTGGACCACTTTTTAATGGCTGGGCTATTGACGATTGCCACACTATATACTTATAGGCACTATAGCCAGAGTATAAAGAGATAATTTATCTACGTATAATATACTTTTTGAGAATTCATTGTTGATGCTTGATTTGCAACTTGATATGAGTTGAACCTAAATAAGGCAATTATTTAATGTTTATTTTTTGTTCTTTTTAAGCAGGTTAAAGGATCCAATTCTCATTATCTTGTTTATGTACAAGCCACTGATGGACAATTTTTATGAGTTGTAAATGATGCGCGAATTCGCAATTTCCTGCCTCGAAATCTATTTTTCAGGGCGACTGCTCTGCGATTTTCATCTTTTTTTATTGGTCCCTGAATTCATGGTCCAAACGTGAGGGGATGGTAGTATACACCGAACCCACCAATATTCGTCATAGAATATGCGGCCGCAAATGCAGTGAGGAGTCGGAAATGAAGGACAGACACAGAGGTTTCTAGAGTGACATTTATTGGAGATCATTACAACAAATGCTCAAAAGTCCGCCCACTAACGTTGATACAGGCGGCACAATGGCGGAGTAGTAATCGGCGTACCTGCTCATAAACACTAGTCTTGTCGCACACATCAGTGGCCGAGAATGCTGGGGTTTGGCCGATCCAGTGCTTTTAAGCCGTGCCGCCTCGTCTGCACCACCTAACGGCACCGGGCAGCGTTTGCGGCCGCATATTCTATGACGAATATTGAGGTTTATATATTCTATGACGAATATAAGAGGTTTCCAGAGTGACATTTATTGGAGATCATTATAACAAATGCTCAAAAGTCCGCCCACCAACGTTGATACAGGCGGCACAACGGCGGAGTAGTAATCGGCGTACCTGCTCATAAATACTAGTCTTGTCACACACATCAGTGGCTGAGAATGCTGGAGTTTGGCCGATCCAGTGCTTTTAAGTCGTGCCGCCTCGTCTGCGCCCCCTAACGGTACCGGGCAGCGTTTGCGGCTGCATATTCTATGACGAATATTGGTGAGTTCGGTGTGTACTACCATCTCACTTTTGGACGTTTGGGCCATGAATATGTGTGAAACGATAATTAAGTATTCTTCCTTAATTATCGTCTCACAATGAATATAATTATTCACGAAATTTTGAACATAATAAACAGTTTAACTTCCATTTCCGAAAGTACACTCGAAACATCAAGAAATGCATACATAGCGAAAAAATTACTCATTCAGGACCATGAATATATGTGAAACGATAATTAAGTGTTCTTCCTTAATTATCGTTTCACATTGAATATAATTATTCACGAAATTTTGAACATAATAAACAATTTTACTTCCATTTCCGAAAGTACACTCGAAACAGCAAGAAATGTATTCATAGCGAAAAAATTACTCATTCAATATAATTGTAGTTGTAACAAGAAAGTTAACTAAACACGCTGATATAACTGATTTTCCACTGTCGAAGATTTTATAGTTGATAAAATATGTTATGCATTAATTTGCCAAAATACTTTCAAAACATTTATTACGTACCAAATTACGGAGTTGTCCGTCGGCCATGATGTACGAGTGGGGATGCCATTCCAACGACACAATTTTCTATTTTTAATGCAATTCTTAATATTTAAATTTCAGGAGGAAACTAACGAAAAATTTTAGCTGTTTATAGAGTACCAGGTTTTTACATGCCCACATTGTTTCGGGATATTATTTTTTATGTAGAACTACTTTTTTTTCTATTTAGAACTACGTACGGCGGAGTAATTTGGCGTAAAACGGTACTATACCAATATCTTTTCACTGCGCATGCACGAAGTTATATTTCGATTCTAGTCCTCCTGTCGGTAGGGGACCATTTTTTGGACCACTTTTTGGACCACTTTTTAATGGCTGGACTATTGACGATTGCCACACTATATACTTATAGGCACTATAGCCAGAGTATAAAGAGATAATTTATCTACGTATAATATACTTTTTGAGAATTCATTGTTGATGCTTGATTTGCAACTTGATATGAGTTGAACCTAAATAAGGCAATTATTTAATGTTTATTTTTTGTTCTTTTTAAGCAGGTGAAAGGATCCAATTCTCATTATCTTGTTTATATACAAGCCACTGATGGACAATTTTTATGAGTTGTAAATGATGCGCGAATTCGAATTTCCTGCCTCGAAATCTATTTTTCAGGGCGACTGCTCTGCGATTTGCATCTTTTTTTTTCCCCTGCGAAAAATTTAGAGCCCTAATCATAGTCTGTTCTTTGAATTTGCGCGCCATCTTGCGAAATTGTTTTCATAAGTGTGCGGTCATTGCTAGAAATTCGATTACAGTAGGTTAATATTCCTATTTCATTTAAATCCATTTCTTTTATATAAATGGATGGCAGCAGTTTCCGAGATCAAACTGGATCTTCACGTGTTGGACTTTTGACCTGTTGGTGTACTAGTAGGCTTTAAGATACACAAGTTTAATTAGATCTTTTGCTTTGACGTATATATCGAAATATATTTTATGATATAAATTATACGTGTCAAAAACATTTAATATTCTTCAGTTGAAGGTATAAAATTATATGAAGGTGACTTTCAGCAGGTTACTATAAACTTTGCATTTGTTATGGGAGACATGCCTCTGAGGTTAATATTTTAATCATATTCATTACGAGAAATTTTTTCATTTCAATATTAGTAAGTTATATAAAATAAGGACAATTCTTATTCAGTTACGAATATGTCATGTTAATGTTAAAACAAATTTAAACCTGCCACACCTATGCCTGGATCTAAAAAAAAGGGAGGGCGTCAAGATCGACTCCGAGTAAACCGAAATTGGGGGAGGGATTGTAAGCATTATTTAGTTACCTTTAACATCAAGAATAAAGAAGATCTTGATCAGCGGCGAATAACTCAGTTGGCAGAGCTTCATATATTCAATAAAATGAAAAAAATATTGAAAAATACTAGAGTAATTTTAGCCCACAAAAATTGGAAACTAGCTGATACATTCATAAGAACTTCTTGAAGCATACTAATTTTGCGATATTTCCACATACTAATTTGACAAGAATAATAGAGAATCAAATTTTGAATTTCTGCTAACCTACCTAGTCCAGCATCAAGGACAAGGCTTGCAGTTTAGATGGCTTATAACTGCAAGTGTTAGGTGACCATTTTGTTTTCCTGGATTAGTTTCCCGTATGATTTAATGTATTTTCTCTTTTGAGTGGAGAACAAAAGTAGTTTTTTAAAGAATTTGCATTATGTTGACTAGTCCATCTATCGAATTATTTTTGGATTTTTCACAAGGGTGAAAGTGTGGTTTCTTGTTAATGATGTGCTTCCTCTCTCTACAACATCGTTGCACAATAGCCTTGTTTAATACTTAGAAAAATAATCTGAAAATAAATCTAATCTAAGACTAATTCAGAAAGAAAAATCAATTTTAGAATCAAATTTTTTTGGAGGGTGGAGATATCCCCCCCCCCCCCAAACAACCTATGATTGTTTTGAACTTATATTCACTTTTGGACTAATGCAATTTTCAAGCTGCTTTTAATTTTGAATTCTGAATAAAATTTTTTCATCCTACAAGGTACATCTTGTTTTTAATAATGCGCACAATATTACAGATAGTGCCAAAAGTTTGAACACTTTATTAAAGTTTTTGTTCTGCTTGGAAATATTTGAGTTAAGAAATATTCATTACTGTATAAAATTTTATAGATTATTTGGATAACTTTATGTTCTATCAAATAATAGATTTCACTTTCTGAATAATGGAAAATTTTTAATTAAAATGAAATTCTTTCTATACCTTCAAACCAGCACAATAGACCTGTGGTTGTCTCATATTCAGATCATTGCAACCTTTACAAAGGGGCGGGGGTGACTCGGTAGTGTGCCAGGCTCAATCTGCAATTCCCTGTCCCTGTTGGCCAGCATTGAGAATTTCATCTGAGTCCCAGTTGGCCAGCATTGAGAAATCTGAGTCCCAGTTGGGCCAGCATTGAGAATTTCATCTCCAAAACTCCCTGTCCACAGTCAGTAGTAAACACCAATGGGCTTGGAAAAGCTGCTGTCCATGAGATGGGATGTTACACCATACCCAGTGTATGTTAAAGAACACATTGGATGGCCTTGATGGGAGGATATCATCTGTCTTCCAACAGCTGTTCCAATGGGTCCCCTCAATACCTCCTAGAATGAACAAGCCCACCAAACCTGTTTTTGACATCATGCACATTAGGCTATTGCTGTATCTACTCGCTGCTGGTTATTTCCACAAATTGTTTCATTTGAATGAAATTGAAGGCAGAATTATTGCTGATGGTTTCAGATGAACCAATTTTTAACACATGTAATTTATCAATCTTTGAATAAAAATAATTCCTCGACAAAATGTAAAAAAAGTAAAATATATCAGCTGAATTTTGTGCTAAAGTGAAACATAGTTAAAATTCAATCACTGTATCCTTTATGATAGAACAATTTCAAAAAACAATAAGAAACTTTTGGAATATTCTGGTGCAAGAGTAATTATTCAAAATTCCTCTTGTAATAACATTCTTTCATGGAAAACAAATAAAACCTGAGGTAAAAACAATATATCTTTCATGATTTCAAACAAACCAAAATAACAATTTTGTGAAAATTATCAACTATTAAGTTTAAGTAATTTTTCATAACATTTACATAAAAAAACATTCAGCGCGATTAACAATTGTACTTGGAAAAGAAATACATAAAACTGGCAAAATGAGTGCTTCATTTATAACATATGCTAAATCTCATTGAAGAAATATATAAAGCTTCTAAAGATAAGGAGGTAAATATAAAAAATTCCACAATATTAAGAAGTAAATAAGTTACTAAAACAATTGAAGAAATGTATGAATTTCTCAAAAAAAGTAGAAAAATATTAAATATTGGGAGTGATTCTTATTTATATATAATAAACCTAATGCAGAAATGCCAAAAGCTTCTAAAGTGAGGAAAATTTTGCATAAAATTAGCCTGAGTGTTTTAATGAAATCATATGTACTAATTCAAATGAAGAAAATGTATGTGAAACTCCTAAAGGTGAAGGAAAAAATGTAAAAGAAATAGAAAAATTACAGGAGGAATGATTAAGTCGTAAAGATATTCAAATGACTTCAAAATACACATTAAGACTTCAATAAGTGATGATTTTTGATATTTCAGAACACAAATACAAAAGCTGAGGTGTACTGATTCAGAAAATGGTATATACTAAGTACCAGATATATCAATAAACAAGCATAGAAAATACCTAAAATAGTGGTTCAGATAAATAATGTGGACTTATGATGCCCCTCCCTAATTTAACAAAATTGCATAACATCTAAAGTTGCTTAAGAGTAGTGATTTAGATTAAGTGTATGCATTAAATTAAGTAATGACAAGCTATGTATATAACTTTCTGGAAATGACAAAATGTCATTAAAGTAATAAACATGTGCATCAAAATGAAGTGACAGCATACATGCAAGAAATAAATGTTGAAAAACAGTAAATCATATATATAGTATACATTATAGTACATATAGTATAGAACACACTAGATAGAATAGTTGAGATATATTGTTAAATACTAAATGATGTAATAACACACATGCACAGAGACCTCTAGGTACATCAATAAGCAAAGAATTTAGTACAATGATTCAGATAAATCACATAGAGTAAATGATAACAGAGAAACATCAAATAATATCACTCTGAAAAAAAAAAGATACTATAAGAGCCAAAGAATCTTTGCCTAAATTTGCTATCAAAGACGGAATGTACCGATAATCTCATATTCACAATCAATACAAAAAAATTCAGCCACTTTCCAGAGAAACTTTTTACCATTTACTTTATATTTTGGGTATAAAATTCTAATGAAAGTATTGTAAAATAATTATTATGCTATTACTTGCAGTATGTCAAGAAAAATAGTTCTGTAATATGATTGAAAAACGTAAGTTAAAACTCTGCATAATATTTAGTTTGATTGAAACATCATGGAGCAAAATATTTTATAAAATGATTTTTTTTAGGAACTTATCTATAGAAACTTATTTACACATTCTTATATCTGCATGTATTGTTCATAGTTTACAATAGAAATACACCTAATAAACACTGATTTATCTTAATGGCATTTAGCTATTTAATTTTTTTTGCTTCATGATCCAAAGCTACTCTAGCCTTAATTTATAAACTTTATAGGACAAATTATATACATTTATTTCTACAAATGATAAGAAAACTCTGCGTAAAGTTACTGAATAATCCATCTTATCTTTAACATAGAGCATATCCTAATAATAATAACACATGGTTCTGGCACACACTCAACCTGAAACTCAATCTTTATCTACACTAACAAAGCATGGTTATCTGTGACATGTTGGCTCTAGTGCATGCTTTGTGACGTGGCCTACTAGGACACCATTGTTGTGACTTTCCGAAGGTGGTTGGCTTTCAGTTCTAGGTGGTATTGGTCCCCTCCCCCAACCTCTGAGCCTTTAGGGTCCTTGTGACCTGGCCATTTTGCCCATTGTGTGTAAAACATGTACTGTTCAGAGGTAAATCAACCCAAACAATGCAACCTTTACAAACTTCAAACAGTATTCAGTGTTATTAGAAAGAGTCATTATATAAACAAATCAGATGTGCCATATGATCTAGCAATCAAGACAGATTATGGCAATGAAAATTGAAAGCCTCTTTGAAATATACTAAGTTACTCACCACAGGTGTTTGAAACAAATGTTTCCCAAGAATCTGCTTAAATGAAAATATTTGACTACACATTCTATACCGTTACTGAATCCACAATGTTCCCTACACATTTGTCAATCAACCGAATTAAGCACAATAATGCAAAGAGCTTTCCCCAGAATAGAAAATAAACTGATGCCCCTTGTATTTATCACAAGACTCAAATATCTGCTTTAACTTAGGGATAGTACTAGTTCCAGTAAAATTCTTAGGAACAACCCAAATCTATCATTAAAAAAAAATTTCAATCACCATGTGACAACAGAAACATTTCAGTAGTAATTTCATCTACCCATGAGTAATGAGTTCAGGTACCTTTCTTACCATTGTTGTCAACAGCATCCAACCCATTGGGCCTCACACAAATGGTGATTTGGTGTATTGACCATCCAACTTCTGACAGCCCAATAATCCAACCCGTTTCAAATTCAATCAGCTGTACATAATTTCACCTTATCATGTGTTAAAGACATTGCACACTCTTCACAGGTCATTCATTCACTATTTTGTTTGCCCATTGACATTACGTTATTGAATGTTCTACTATGCCAGTTGGCTTGACATTCAAATCTTTTACACCCATATAATCACAACTCTGCATGCAAATTATCAGGTCAATCTGTCCGTTCTTTTTATGTGGAGCAAATTTCAGTGATAGCAATGTTTTGATACTAATTATTTACTTTATATTGAAATTAGTTACACTTTTGTTCATATGTATTATTTGTTTTCACCAGAGAAGGGTTACTATTGGGACTTGGAAATCCTTTATTGGATATTTCAGCTAATACTGAAGAAAGTTTTCTTGAAAGGTAATTTATTCACTTTTTTTTGATAAAAAAATTAGCAGATAAAATGTAAAAATAGTGTTTTTATTTCTTTCCCTTCTACCCTCACTCTCCTTATGTTTGTTTAATGCTGTGCTTAATTTTCCAACTGGTTATTCTGCAATCAATGAAATAATTCATGTCGGCAAATTTCTTTATACAGATTATGTTTACTAAAGCAATAGATTAATACTTCTCAGGTGCATATTCTCTGAGCCCTCAGAGTCTTTGTTACCTGACCATTTAGCTCGTATGCAAAAAAGTGGCTGAGAGGTAAAACAACCCAACCCATTTCAGTTTCTGGATACAAGCCATAAATATGATCTTGCATATATACTTACAACTTGGAGGATGCACCTGCAGATTACAGCACTCCTCACTAGATAGCATGAGTAGTAACTGAACATTTGTAAGGTGTGTAAAGTAGCATAAGTGAATAACATTTAGTAGTTTTTCATCATATCAAACGATTTATTAGGGTGTTTGTTGGATGTTGTGTGTGGCCTCTGGTTCTTTTTTTTTCCAGGTCTAACCTTCTAAGGTGAATAAAAGTTATGAGTTTGTTTTCAGGGAAAAGGCTATAAGTGCAGTTTTTTAATGCAATTTGGATTTAATTCTATATAAGTAGGATAAAGGTATAGATTTTACCTTGGATAAGTACTGAAAGTTGCAAACAGTTTATTGCATTTAGTTAATGCATATTCCCTATCATTGTGTTAAGCGGGAAATAAGATGATTTCTTGTTTAGGAATATGCTTCATTTAAAATGGTTGTCTCCGATGAGATTATCTTGTTCTAATGTTTTTTTTTGTTGTTTTTTTTTTGGCAATGTGGATGACAGTGCATTGTTTACTATAATTTGTGTTTTTTAGGCTTGTTGTCTCAGATGGCATTACTTAGTTCTAGGGGCTTTTTTTATACCGAGGATTGATAGTAAATTGTTTATACCGATCCACAGTATAACAATCTTGATCGATAACTCTTGTTTTTTAGGCTTGTTATCTCTGATGGCATTATTTAGCTTTAGGGGCTTTTTATATTGATAATCGGTGGTGAATTGTTTGCAATAATTCGTGATTTTTTTAACTTGTAGTCTTAGATGCTGTTGTTAGTCTTAGATGAAATTTAGTTCTGGGGGCTCCTTTATACTGCAAATCAGCAATGAATTTTTTACATTTTTGTTTTTCAGGCTCGTTATAAGGAAAAAAGGAAAAGATAAGCATAAGGAATCGAATTGGGGCTCAACCGGTTGAGATTGGTGTGTTTTGGGGGTGGATGGGTAAAAAGGGCAGAACTGTGGTTATTTCAGCAGTATGTTAAAGTTAGAATGGTTGCCTCTGATAATTTTGTTCTGGGGTTTCTTAAATTGCAGAACTTTGGTTATTTCGGCAGTATGTTCAAGTTAAAATGGTTGGCTCTGATAATTTTGTTCTGGGGTTTTCTTTAATTGCAGAATGGCAATTCATTGTTTAGTGGTATGTGCTTGTTATAATAGCCATCTCTGATGAAATTATTGATTTTTTTTGTGAATAAAATTTGTAATAATTATAAATTATAATATTTATGTCAAGGATGTTCCCATCCAGGCTTTCACTTGCTTCTCCGCTGTTCGGCGAGAACCGCTGTACCGCTACTTCTCCACTGTATAGGAGAGAGGTATGCTGTATTAGGCGAGAACCATGTGCTGCACACATGACCTACCCAGGGTCAGACTGCAGAGCTTGGACATGCATGCCACAGGATGTCATGACCAGAAGGGTCTCTAATGAGATCTGCAGTATTTTTTTTTGCAGCAAGAAGGGGAGAGTGAAGAGAGGATCACTTCTCTCCTGACCATTGAAAGGATCAGAAATAAAGTGAATGCTGTGCTCTGGGAGCCAGCATAGGAGAAAGACTATGAAGAAGTCTTGGAATCAGCACTCAGGGAGTGTGGGGCTAAAGTGTTGTAGCAGGGCAGTGGACTTAGTCTACACCCAATTCCAGTAGTTCTCTTTGGGATGTAAAATGTTGTAGATATGAAATATTATATACCCTAGAGATGCGGAGTGCCTCGATTCCATTCTTTTATGAACATTTAGCATGGCTGAAATAAGGTCCAGCAAGGGCATTCATTCTGCAGACAAATACTCTCTAATAAATAAGAGAGATCTTAACAATATAATAATAATTATGGAATGAACCTTTGTTAGTGACAATAGACTGTTGAAACAAGGAGCCTCTGATGTGACTGACTGACATTTATCGTATAACAATATATGCAGTTAGGAAAATATCTTAGATACAATTTCTTTTGATGGTTTTCTTTTATTTGCGGAAATAAAATTTTATGTTTAACAATAAGTGTTTTTCATTATGTTCTTTACATAGCATATTCTCATTGTGTGGCCTCTTCACTGCTAGTAATACGATTGTTTAGGTTATTATTTGATGATTTTCCAGGAAGTTGAATATTATTTCTAATGTGATATTGAAATGCATTTTTAATTAGTTTAAATTACATATTTATGGAAATAATTTCAAGAAACTTTGTATGGGAAAATAGAAAATTTTCATCATCGTCAGTTGCCGTAGGAGTTTGGGACGAGCATTCTGTTGAGATGCAACGCATTACTGTGTTGCGTAAAAACAAATATGATGCCATAAACTGCAGGTGTGCCACTTGGAGCACACACTGAGAACAAATAATCAATGGGTCTCAGAGAAAAAATGGGTGGGACTCCTTAAATATTGAAACTTTTATAAGTTACTTATAAAACAACGAAATGTGTGTACAAGTTGCAAGCATCTTTTAATGTGCAATAAATATCTGTAATACAGAAAAATTACAGAGTTAATGAGAATCAACTGTAGAGTACTATTTCAAGGATTTAATTCTTTTTTTTAATTGTATGTATGATTTCCAAGCTACTGTTTTAGCTGCTTTGGCCTAGCTCCATTACTGACATAGGCTGAGTTACAGATATATCTAGATAACACTCATGTAGAGTTAATGTGTTTACAGTAGTAGTAAATATTTTGCATTATTTATAATTGATTAATGAGAAAATACAGCTTCATGTTGCCAGTAGAAAAAACTCGTGAAACATCTTAGAACATTTAGCAGGTTTAAAAGTGAGTTGTAGAAAAGTTTCAACTTCCTAGATTGGTGCCATCTTGTTCAGTCTTGACAGTAAGCAAAACACATTTGAATTGCTATGCTTTTTTTTACCCTTAATGCAACCATGAATTACCCAACCATGAAAATGCAGCTCACAAAGCTTGTATTTTTGGCCATGAAAGCTAAACTGCATTATTAATACAAATTTGATTTTCCAGAATTACACATCTGTTCCATTATAATCTGTAGCATGAAGATTTTTTTATTGTTTGGTACATATATAAATATGAGTGTGTAATAGTGAAAAAGTTTTAAAATTTGATATTTTTCTTGTGCTGAAAATATTTCTCTTAGAACTTATCTTTTGTACATCTTAATTTCCTAAATTTCTCTGAATTTGTTGTACATTTTAATAGATATGAACTGAAACCAAATGATGCAATATTAGCTGAGACAAAGCATAAACCAATGTAAGAATCTTGATGTTTTTATATATTTTTGCTAGTTGATTGAATAAAAGTAATTAGCAGTTAAGAACTTTTATTAAATATTTAATCCTTTTTTTAATGCAGTAAAAAAATTGTTATAATAATTGTATGAATTTTTTTACATTCTATTTATTATCTGGTCATTGCCCATATCTTTCGGGAAAAATTATATTTCATATATTTTTATTTTGGTACTTATTAAATAAGTACATAATACGAAAAGCATTGTGAAGTAAAGCTCTTAATGATGTAATAAATCTTATACTCAAATTCTCAAATTCCTTTTTGGACTTACCGTATTTGCCGGCGTATAAGACGCACCGGCATATAAGATGCACCCTCTTTTTTAGACACATTTTTAAGGGGAAAAAAATTTCCACATTGTTTTATGAATTTCCATAAAGATTTACTGTACTCATTTTAGAGTTATTTATGTATACAAAAAATGTAACTAGGGAACATTGTAGTTAGGTACCTTTTAATGTTCATCCTCAAAACCCAGAAATTCATCTCCAGAACTAAATGAAAAACCACTTGAAGCCTCTTTTTCAGAAACTCAGTCTTCGTATAACAAATCATCCTCTGTGCCATCAAGTCTCATGTTTCACAGCATTCCATGAAGTTTTGACCCATTCACAAATCTGCAAAATGCTAGGTCTCTTCCTTCTTCCTAATGGTGTCACTTCAAAATCTGTAGACTGCATCCAACTGTTCCATTTCTCCTTCATGAATCCTTTAAATGGTTTATTAATGCAGACATCTAAAGGTTGAAGCTGGCTCATTAGTCCACCTGGAATTACAGCTAACTGAGTTTTCAGCTGGTTGATTTTATTTTTTACAGCTTCTGTTCTATGACTCCGAAACTGATCCCATACTAGCAAGGCAGGTTTCTTTAACAGTCCACCAAGACACCTAGACCACACATTGTCTATCCACAACTTCATCCACCCCCCTTCATCCATCCAGCCCTTAGGATGAACGTGCACAAATACACCTTTAGGCAGTTTTTCCTTGGGCAAGGTTTTCCTTTTGAAAATCAAAAGAGGCGGCAATTTTGTTCCATTAGCACAACAAGACAACACGACTGTGTAGTGCGTTTTCTCATGTCCACAAGTTTTAACAATAATGCTTCTTGCACCTTTGGAATCTACTGTTTTGTTTGAGGGTACATCGAACGTCAGTGGAACCTCATCCATGTTTCTTATTTGTGAAAGTTCAAAATTTCCACTTTTTCTTGCATTAATGACAATTTTATGAAACTCGATAATCTTGTCTTCATATTCTGTTGGCATCTTTTGTGCTATTTTTGTTTTAGTCTGCATACATAAGTCATTTCTCTTCATGAATCTAGAACACCATGACGTTGATCCTGTAAAATCAGCGATGCCTCTGTTAGTAGCTATCACTCTTGCTTGTTGAATAGTCATTTTTGTGGAAACTGAAAATCGTGAGCTTCGGTGGACTAATAACCAAGTTTTTAATTCTTCTTCTAGTTCCGGCCATTTTGCAATTCCATGTCGCAGATTATGTTTACTACGCATAGCTTTTTTTTAGGTCTTCTTCCTGTCTTCTCCAAGTTCTTATCATCTTTTCTGTTGGCGGTGATCCGAAATTCCTCTCTGCTGCCCTGTTTCCGTGTTCTTTAGCATACTCAATCACTCATAGCTTGAATGCAATATCATAGCAGAATCTGTGTTGTTTTTGAGCCATGTTTCACAGCAAAAACATGAGAAAGCTTCTTCAGTACTAAAAGTTTACGTTTTGGTTGCCTTGAGGCACTGTAATCGGTAACGACGCACCATACTCACGCTTTTCGAAAAAATATGCCGGTGAAATGTGATCACACATGCGCACATTGGATGAATCATAACCTTGAGGTGTCAGTGGATCTGAACTCTATTTTACTGGAATGCTCTCTCTATCAGTAGTGAAACATAAAATACATCACGCAACTTATTATTTTTACAGAACAAAAAAAAATATGGAAACGATTTATTTGAAACCACTCTTTCACAAAAGGACAAAATTCAAAAGAATACTTATATATGTATATTGATATAAACCAAAAGTTTTAGACTGAAATTTCAACTCATAATTTTGATTACCGGCGCATAAGACGCACCCCATATTTTAGGGGTATTTTGAGGGGAAAAAAGTGCATCCTATACGCCGGCAAATACAGTAATTTTGCATGTGTTCAAACTGTGTAATAGTAGCAAATCCTCACCAAGAATGAATTTAATACAAATTATAGAACATTAAATATGATAATTATGGATGTTTTATTCATTTTGACTTCAGAATTTTCCATTTATGTAACATTTTAAAGTAAAATTATAAATACATAAAATTACTTTGAAATTTTTTTGCATGTTTCAAAAAATTTTCAAGTATTTACAGATATAACCAGCACAGAACTACTTCTAAAATATATTACTGATTGAAAAGAATTTTACTGTTTCAGTTGTAGTTCCAGCCTTTGGCAATCTGTTTCAATATTATATAGACTAAAGTACAATTCTGTATCAACACTATTTGCTGGGTCCATATTCATTGGAGACATACTTGAGTGAAGTCAGGTTTGTGGCATTTTGTGGATATCAAGTATTTGAAATTATGTGCATTTTGTGGCAAACTTTGCTCCTGAAGAAGTAGTTGTGAGTGTGCTGGGAAACACAGACTCAGGCTGCCATTCATTTTAAGATTTTAATTATTTGTGTTGTGCATGTAGTGAATTTCTTTTAACATTAATAAGTTTTAAAATATTTTATATAATACCAAATTTACTATGCTAATAGTGTATTGAAATAGTCATTGTGGATTAGAGTTACTGCATTTATATCTGGTGCCTTGGAATTACCATTCTATACAATTACCACTGGAATTGAAGAAATTCCTGTGTCATCTGCTCTTTGTATCCTTCAAGGTTGTTATGTCACTTTCTGCACTGTAGAAATTTGCCAAAATAATGAACTGCTATCATGACATCTCCAGGATAAATTCTAATGTAGCACTCATTCACTATCTCTCGATGTCCTACACTTGCTACTGGACAAATGGATATTTTGTTGTAATCTTTCTTTCTAAAACAGTGCTAACATTTGCAATTGCCAATATAACAATTAGTATGGTAACCAGTGGCATAACTATAATGGTGCAGAGGGTACAGCTACACCCAGGCAGAATAGGGGCCCTTGTCTTTTTTCCTCCTCCCCTTTTTTATCAGTCTTTATTACAGAAAATTCATGCTTTATGAAGTTTTCTGTATGCTTAACTCATAATTATGTTATTAAGCAGATTCAACTTGTCAGTATTGTAGGACTTGTAATTTTTTCTAATAATGAGATATCTGTTTGTTTTTCTTAAATAATTAAATGTATCTCTAAATTAAATGGCTACTACAATAAGAATGTTAGCAAGTGTTTCTAAAGGTGATGGCTGTTTTCATTCCTAAGAAAAGTATAATTTAGATCAGGGGTTCTCAACGTGGGGTACATGGTGAAATTTTTTTGGGGGTACGCCTTGCGAGCCCAAAAGTTGTTAGATCTAGTAACAAAGTTGCTAAGTTGACATTATTATACTATAACTATAGTTTTATCTATCTATATACCAGTTACATACACATTTCAAGGGGGTCGTGAAGCATAAAAGGTTGAGAACCACTTATTTATCTGAATTGTTTTGATCATAATCTTACCCAATATCCATAGAGCAAAAGAGCACCATTGGTCTGGCCCTTGAGCCTCAAGGTGAGATTTACAAGGGTAAAATTTTCAAGGAGACAAATCTATCTCTACAATTATCAATATATATACTGATTTGATAATTTCATTTTACATTTACCTGTTTGATGATATAGTTATATCTATCATTTCTAATACAATGGAATTCAGGAGTTGTGCATGAGGGGGAAGGATGTTCTCTTATAACCTATCCCCAGGTTCTTACAAACCTTGTTATGCCCCCGATTGTAACCAGTGTGCAACTGCTAACATTTACATCTTTTAATCTTTTTACTTTTAAATGATTCTAGTTTATATTTATACAGTGTTTCCATAGATTAAATTTGTAACTATAAGTTGCCACATTATAGTTCATTAAATTATAAGTTAACACCCTGTTGTTAACTTATAATTTAATTTGTTTTTTTTTTTTTGTTGTTTTCCATATGTGAATCAACTTGACATAGTATCATTGGTCTGCCAACTATAGTACCAATCTTGCAATGCCATGCACCAAAACTCAGTCGGTAGCACACCAGGCTCGTAATCTGTAGTTCCCAGGTTTGAGTCACAGCTGGATCAGCGTCGAGATTTATCTCTGCAAAATTCCCCACCCTGCCCATGGTCAGTAGGGGACACCAATGGACTTGGAAAGCCCGCCGTCTTTTGGATGGGAGAGCCATACCCTGTGCATGTTAAAGAACACACTGGATGACCTTGACGGGAGGTTACCATCTGTCTCCCAACAGCTGTTCCAGTGGGTCACCTCCCCCAACCTTCTCTGAGCCTTCGGGGTCCATGTGACCTGGCCATTTAGCCCATGGTGTGCAAAAAAGTGCTGCCCAGAGGTAAAACAACCCAATCTAAGCCATGCATCAAAGATATCTCTCCCAATCAGATGTATATGTGCAGCTGACCAGCTGGAGCCATTCCAACCCTCATGATACCATAGATAACCATGTACTTATCTTGTTGCGCATCATTGCTGAATCACAGCCTTCATAGTCTGGTATAGGGAGCTCCTCATTGCAGTCTAGTTTCACCATGTTCTTACAACACAAACCTTGTAGTTTGCTTTCATAGTATCCATTGCTCTGCAGCATAGTCCAACAATGTGCCCTTTCTTGAAATTGAATAATTGTTCAGGCCTGCAGTGATGCTTTCTGGGAGACATAATGAATAGTTAACAGTTGAGAGAGACTTTTTGACTTCTACATTGTTTTGTTCATCTGATCCAGGTTATCATTTACACCTGCTAATTCCTATTTACCTGAATGAATACTGATTTTCAATCCATTCTTCTAAGTTCCCAGTTAAACCAATGCCTTAACTGACATAGTGGTTAGGAGAGCTAGCAACTGTTCCAGCAAGGCAAACTTTATGTAGTATATTAGCTCTAACTGATGCAGTGGTCAGCAGTGACTTCAGTCTGAGTAGGGCATGTTTTATATGAGAAAGCCTGTAAAAGCTAGGAGTAGCTTTTAGGATTCTTCTCTGTCCTATATGTTGCAAATAAAAATAAAACCATTTTCCTCTTTATTTTCAAGTTTATTGCTTTTTTTTTTTTCAAAAACTAAACACTAATTTTGATATTAATGAAATATATTTTTCACACAGTTTATAAATTAAGTATTAAAAAAATAAACAGATATCTCATTATTAGGAAAAACTACAAATCCTAAAACATTGACAAACTGAATCTGTGTAATAACATAATTATGAGTTTAGCGTACAAAAAACTTCATAAGGCATGGATTTTCTGTAATAAAATGGAAACTAATAAAACAAAAAAGAAGGGGGGGGGGGGGGGGCAAAAAGACATTTATATCTTTAGAGGCCCCTATTTCTGTATACCAAAGACTGTTTTTAGACTTGCATTGCTTCATCATACACTGAACAGCCAAAATATTATGACCACCTGCTTAATATGATGTTGGTCCTCCAAACAGCTCTTACCCGGCGAGGCACAGATGCTACAAGATTTCTAAAGGTGTCTTGTCATATCTGGTACCAACAAGTTACCAGGATCCTTTAAACTTTACCGGTGGCCACATCATCTGTATATGTTCACAGAATCCGAAATAAGGGGCCAAGGATATACATATCCGTTTTTAGTACAACAGAAAGTATAAATTTTTTTAAAATAAAAATTGCCATTGTAATTTTTTTATATATAATAAAAATATATGATTCAGGCTTGAAAAATAAGTTTTTTTAATTTGTTCATATTTTATTTAACAGCAATATAAATAATTTGATAAAGCCATCTGATTTCCATTTCTTAGAAGCACTAAATGGTATTGCTGATTTGCTTGTTAACATTCCTGTTTGCTGAAGCAACCTTCTGATTTAAGCTCACAAGTTTGATTTGAACTGTTTATCAACAAATTTTTTCTTAAATTTTCAAAAATCTCCTAAAAATTAACAAAAAAAACCTGCTATTTTTAAAAATGATAGATTTTTAAAGTAATTACAGAGTATGTAGCGCCATTTTTTTTTTTCTGTTTCATGCCCTTTTCTGCCATAAACCTATTTCAGTATTCTCAAATTATTTTTATCATTTTTCCCAGCATTCTATGCATCTTTCCCACTCTTAAAATCGAAACTGAAAGTAAACAAATCCTTCTTAGAAATTCTGGTTTTAGCTGCACTTAATTATGTTATGGCTCACTGAGGCAAACAAGACGCAGATGGCTGATATGCAATCTCCATTGCGTGTGCTGTAAGTGTTATTTCCAGTTTTGGTCCTGCATATTGGATACCCTTTGTAAAGTTAGTATTTTTTTTTTTGTATTTAAACCTTAGTTTTCATTTCAGTAGATTTATTTTCCAAAATTAGTGATCTTTTGGCTAATTGATAAGTATTGTTTTTTTATAGTTATGCTACATTGTATGGCCAGCCTGCAATTTGTTGCTGTGGATATTTTAACATTGCATTAGGCTATATGTTAATTTTAATTTTATTATTTATTACTTTTCCAGTGATCCGGTATTATTTTCTGAAAATAAATGAGGTCTTGGATATGGAAGCAAATTCTTTTCTGTAGATTTATTTTCACTAGTTAGTGATATTTCGATTGGGTGATTTATCGATCTTTCCGAGTTATGCTAGATCGGAGGCCGGCTAAAAAGTTGTTGTGGATATTTTATTAAAAATACACTTAGGTTATATGTAATTTTTCTTTTATTATTTCTTGTTTTTTTAGTAAAAAATCTTGGAGCTTGTACTGTTTTCGGAAAATGAAGGTCTTGGATATGAAAGCAAAATAGACTTCCTTGCTATGGAAATCAGCTGTCATATGGGAGGGCAATTTTGAGAAGGTGTCCCCTCTGCTAAACATTGGATGAAAGTTCCACTTCCCCCCCCCCCCCCTCTAGAAAATATAATTTTTTAAAAATTACAAGTTTTTATTTTTATATTGAATAATTTTAAAGGCCTCCTTCCCCCCCCCCCCAGTACCTTTGCTGTGCCACACAGATGATACAACGCTGGTTTTTTTTTTTTCGCTTTGGTGCACAAACCTTTCCTTCATTTAGCCAAGATCGCCAGACTTCAACACCCAAATAAAAAATTCATAATGTTTAGTAAAAAAAGCAGCCAAGGAATTTTTTTTATATTTCATAACCAGTTTAGAAAATTCTGTAAATGTGAGAAGTCCAAGTCACTTTATGTAACACTGATCATGTTAAAATATATGATACTGAAAAGAATCATTAAAAGAAATAAAAATAATATTTCAGGTTGAATATTATATTATTTGGGAGAAAATTTCCTTGTGATAAATATATAATTTAACTATTTTTATTCATCAGGTTTTCCAAAATGAAGACTTAATTGTATAGTGCGATATTTTTTTTTCACCATATGACATTGAAAAAGGCTTAATAAAAGCAATATGATGGTAAATTTGTGTATATTTATTTTCATAAAATTCTTAGTTAAATTCTATTTAATTTTGTATATAACATGACCTATTTCTGTTGATTGGTTATTTTTTTTTTAAATCTAAAATTGACTTGTTTATCTGACTCAGCACAATTGGCTAAAAGCCTGGAATTTTCTCATAGTATGGTATCAATAAAAAAATTACAAAATGAGAGAAATATATACATGAAACCAGAAAAATAATTTTTTTGTTATTCAGAAATAGTCTTTCTATTCATGTCTATTGTAATCATTTCTGTCTATAAGTTCTTTTTTTAATAAATTTCTATTTGTGGTACCTGGGTTCGAGCCCCGGATAAGGCATGGTTGTATGTGTTGTTTTTCTGCTGAGGTCCTGCCATCCTCTCAGATCTTCTACTTTGGCATATAAACTGACAGGCTCCTATCAGACCTCTGTGGCAAGCAGCTGCTTGAGAGGGTATTTATTTTTTTTATTTTATAGGGAGAAAATAGCTTGTCCTCTGGATGGAAACCAGTTTTTCATATTGGACACTGGGAGGGTTAACTCTTGTAAGTTACGTGGTTGAGCTGCTGCAGATTGGATAAGCTATTCCAACCTAAACCACAGATGCTCAATTGGATTGATATCTGGGTAATTTGGAGGCCAGGGTAATACCTAGAAGTCTTCCTCATGTTCCATGAACAATCCAGGCGATGTGGCATGGCGCATTATCCTACTGAAAGAAAGTACTACTAGAGGGGAATACCTTTGCCATGAAAGGATGTACCTGATCTGCAATGATGTTTAGGTAGATGGTAGATGTCATAGTTTCCTGCCATGAATGACTGGGCCCAGGGTTTTCCAGCAGAACATTGCCAAAACATTACACTTCCTCCACTGGCTTGTTTTCATCCCACATTGTCAACATTTTCCCAGGTAAATGATGCACACGTACCTGGCCATCCACATGGTGCAACAGGAAACGAGATTCGTTGGACCAGACTGCCTTCTTCCAATCATTCAAGGTCCAGTTTTGATGTTCACGTACCCATTATAGGTACTTTCGACTGTGAACCAAGGTTAGCATGGGCACTTGGAGTGGCCTGCAGCTACACAGCCCCATTTTCAACAGGGTTTGATGTACTGTGTGTTGTGACACATTACTCCTGTCACCATCATTCAAATTACAGATGTTGCGCCACAGTATCCCTTCTGTTGACTTGTACCATACGGAATAGCCTTCGCTCACCTCCAGCATCAATGAGCCATGGTCAGCCCACACCTTGCCGGCGGTTTGTGGTTTTTCCATCTTTGGACCACTTTTTGAAGATACTAACCACGGCTGACAGCGAGCATCCCACAAGCTGTGCCATCTTGAAATGCTCTGACCCAGTCATCTGGCCATTACAATTTGGCCCTTGTCAAACTCACTTAAGTCCACTGCCTTTCCCATCTGAAGAAAAAAAATAACACTGATTAACAGAGCTCAGTATTAGGTGTTATTTATACTGTTTCATGACCTTCACATGCACAGTTGTTTACCTGCATTTGCTTCGATTTGCATAAAAATACGCTGGTCACCATGTTTTGGCTCTTCAGTGTATGTTGCTATGCTACTACATCCTTCATTCCAAGTTCTAGAGGTAGAAAAAGCTACTAATGCTTCCAAGCCAATTCTGAAAAAGTGGTTTACATCCAGAGGCCAAGCTATTTTTTCACTATGCTCAGCCAAAAAAAAAATTTAACTTTAGAGTTTTTTTTGCCAAATAACTTTATATGATAAATTAATCAGCATTTAATTCTGAATTTTATGAAAATAAAAAATTTAAGCAAATTTGCAAACATATGAATTTTAATAAGAATTTTTTACAGTAATATTGGGAAAAAAATAGATCTGACTGCAACTAAAGCTTAATTTTGAAAACCTGATGAATAAAAACAGTTAAATTATATTTGAAATACTTAGTTGAAAAACATTGGTTGCCCTGACTGGGATTCCAACCCAGGTTAAATTATATATTTAAATAAAATTTCTTCCTGAATAATATAATATTTACTTGAACATGATTTTTATTTATTTTTTATGAAAAATATTGTTTAGTATGGTATATTTTAAACCACAGGCGAATCCTATACAATGCAATTTGGGCTGCTCACATTCATGGGATTTTCTGCCCTCTTTATGAAGTGGAGGAACAATTTCTTGGCTTTATTTTGTACTGATTTTTTTTTTTTTTTTTTTTGCATTTTGGGGATTGTGGCTAAGTGCTGAAAAGTTAGTGCACCAAGTCAAAAAAAAATGCCTATATCATCAGAGTAGCACAGCCAAGATATTGAGGAGGAGGTGGGGGCAAAAACCCTTGCCAAATTTGCCCTCTCACAGGTAACCTGATTTCCGTGCCAAGGATATCCTTTTTGCTCCCACATCCAAGAGCTCATTACTTTTCAGGAAACAGTAAAAGATCAAAGTTTTTAGACTGGAAAATGAAAAAATAATAAATAAAATATCCACATCCTCCTCCTCAAGCAGCCATGGGTTCCTAAGAAGTCCAACCAGACCATGTAATTTAATTCTCCAAGTATATCTATCCTGAGCTACGTCTGCTGCATCTGGCCACTCCACACAATTAAAGAATATACAATTCTTTAATTGTATAATCTTTTAATTCTCCAAGTATATCTATCCTGAGCTATGTCTGCTGCATCTGGCCACTCCACACAATTCTAACGAGGTCCTGTTTGACATTGTCTGCCCACCGCATGCTAGGTCTCCCCCTCTTTCTGAGGCCTTTAGGCACTGTTCATAACCCTATTCGCTAATCTATAATTATCCATACAGGCAACATAGCAAAACCAATGGAGTCTTTTTCTGCATTAATAGAGGTTGCTGACTCCTTTGCCTAACCTCATCATTACTTACAAAGTTAAACCACATAATGACCAAGATACTGCGTAAGCATCTAGAATCAAAAGCATCAAGTTTCCTGTTATCTTGTTTATAAAGCATGAAAGTTTCACTATCATAACTAACCCTAGAAAGAACCAAACTATTATACAATCTAATTTTAGTCTTTGGTGTATATGCCTATTTCCCTACATTCTCCATAGATAGGTCATAGGTGTATACGTCTATTTCCCTACACTCATCGTAGATTCTTAAAAGTACCAGCAGCAATCCCTATTTGTCTGTTAATCTCATGCCGCACATCACCAGTATCTGTTACATAACTCCCAAGATAATTACACTATGACACCTGCTCAAGATGCAACCATTCAGATCAACTGAATCACAGCCTGCCTGACCAATTTTCACCACTTTAGTTTTCTCTCTGTTTATAACCAAACCTACTCTACTACCAGTCTCATCAACAGTTCAAATGAAAGAGTTCATCTCATCAACATCATTTGGCAAAAGGGCTAAATCATCAGCATAATCTAAATTAGAAATTTTCAAATCTCCAAACCATTTAAGGCCAAAGTCTTTCCCTTGCAGTGAATTTCATATAACATAATAAATAACCAAACTAAAGAGGAAAGGAGACAAAACGCACCCTTGTTGAACACCAGAAGCAATGCTGAACCAATTGCTACAAGCCTTACCAACCAGGAAATGATAAAAGATCAAAGTTTTTAACTAGAAAATGAAAAAAATAATAAGTAAAAAATTAGCAACTAACCTAATGCAAACCTGGAAAATGAAAAAATAATAAGAAAAAAATTGACATATAACCTAATGCAATGTTAAATAAAATATCCACATCATCCTCAAGCAACATACGACTCAGTGTTATTATAGAGAGCTTTCATTATGTTAACTAACTTGTTTTGTATGCCATATGATCTCACACTCAACCACAAATTATGGCAATCAACAGAGTCAAAAGCCTTTTTGAAATCAATGAAGCTAGCAACCAAAGGTAAAATATATAGCTCTGGTAAAAACCTTAGGAACCATGCCTTTATCATAAAAGATATTCAAAATTTCAGTCATCCACATGATAACCGAAACATTCCCAGCTCTAAGCATTTGAATAGTAATTTCATCTACCCCTGGGGATTTATGTAGTTTAAGTTTAGAAACAGCTAAAATAGCTTCAGACTGTGTTATAGGGCCAACATTAAAGCCAGTAATGCATCTATCATCATTACAAATAATAGGAGTAGAACTAACTACATTGTTTAGAACATCACTGAAATGCTCAGCCCTCCTAGCCATGACAGAATATCCTCACCTTCTATAACCTTACATTGTTTATTCTTCAATCCTTGTATGCCTGTCCATTTTCTACCACACAAAACATTAACTATTTGGTACAGCTCTCAGCTGTTGTGCTGTCAAATTTTTCTAAGCATATGTTTTATTTCTCTCAGATAATGTGTTAGTATTATTTAATCTTTAACAAACAATATTTTTAATATTAGATCTATTTAGCTTAAATTAAAGGTTTTAAAGTAATTATTGATTCAGTCTTATATTCTGATATAAGATTAAAAATTTAAATTTTTGAACTTAAGTATTGATTTGTGTGGATATACTTGTTTTTACCTAGGTATAAGGAATTAATTGAAAAATACAAAGTAGAATATACTGCTGGTGGTGCAAGTCAGAATTCCATGCGAGTGGCTCAGGTATGTTTTAAATATTTATCTTAAGAGTATTGCCCCTTTTCATATTAAAATCATTTATTCAAAAGAAAATACTTATAAATTCTCATGCATCATAGCTGCAATCAAAATTTATGGGGGGGGGGGACATGTTCGAATAAGAATTTTGAAATTGTAAAATAGTTGTATAAAAAATTAACCATTACTGTGATATCTTATAATATCAAGATATCATGATAATGCCTTTTTTTTTCTCTCTAAAATTTCAATTCGTGTTATAATTTAGAATTATTATCACTTGGTATGTAGTGTTGCTGTAATACACCATCTATGATGGCATTTACCTTCAAATGGGCCATTGTAATTTTTCAGTGGCCAAGCAGCCTATCATTAGATTTAGTCATTTCTGGGTCTTTCACAGCTTCATTGTTAAAGGTTTTAACCTCTACACAGTACTTTTTAGGTTTCAAGCTGTAAGATACTTTTAGAATGGTAATGATCAAAAGCACTATCAGTTCAGTAGTACGAACTGGTGCTCCTAAACCAACTTGGTGGTGGTATCTCATTTTGAGAAATAACTGTTTTTAAGCATCTAAAATAGTAAAAAATTTTATGAAAATTAGGCTTGCCTAAAATAGTGTATATTTTGTGTTTTCATATATGTTTAGTGAAATTAAATAAGCATATTTCATTAGGCACTTGTTCTTCTCTGAGTCATCCCCCTTTCTTCGATATCTCATGGAACTATACAGTGGAGGATAATGAAAATAGAAAAAGCATTATTTGAAAATAAATGATATGTATAATTATTTTAGGCTTTATTTCAATTATATACAACCAGTTTTAATTGACAGCACTTGCATTAGCAAAAAACACAGCACCAAGAAATTATCTTTTAAATTCTACTAAGACTGCAGTGGTTATTCAGGTTTAAAAACATGAGCAAATTAAATATATTATCTTCCTTAATCTGTAAGCATCTTTATTGTATAATAATTCATATCTTGAAAAAATATTGATAAAAAAGTTGGTCAAAAGGATCCCCTCCACATACACATACACACTTGTAAAAGAAAGGGTTTGGTAATGTAAAAGTTAATATATAATCATATTTTTAACTAGTTGAACTGTACTACAAACTGCCTGGATCTCACTTTTAAGGTGCAATCTATATATTCTGATTTTTGCTGCACTAAAGGTTAGTTTTGTGAGTAGCATCCTCTGCCCTGTCATCCCCCAACCCCTTAGCATGAGTTCAATACATATATATACACTGCCGGGACAAATTATTATGAACACTGCATTTATGAACCATGGAACTTGCCAATGTATGTGAAATTTCTTACTGATTAAGTATTCTATATTACAGCGAAGTCCTATAAGAAAAGCAGGGGTTGGCTCAGTTGGTAGCATGCCAGGCTTGTAATCTGTAGTTCCCAGGTTTTAGTTCCATTTATGTCAGCATTGAGCTAAACCCATACCCTTGGCCAGTAGAGGGCACCAGTGGGCATGGAAAGGCAGCCATCTGTCAGATGAGACATAAAGCTGTGGCCCCATGTGCCAGGAGTGCCATACCTTTGCACATTAAAGAACATGCTAGATGGCATTGATGGTAGGCTACCATCTGTCTCCCAACAGCTGTCCAGTGAGTCCCCTCCCCCAACCTTCGCTGAACCCTGGATGGTCTTGTGACCTGGCCATTTAGCCCATTGTGTGCAAAAAGTGTTGCTCAGAGGTAAAAGAACTCTCTAATTCTTTTCACCATGCCAAGGACTTAACAAGGAGTTTTTTTTCTAAGGTAATGAAAAGCAAAAAATCAATTTTATGATGAAACTACTCTATTAACATTTAAAGGAATAAATATGATGTTGTTTTTTTTAATATTAAAAATCTTTATTAAGTAAAATTTAGGTTATACATTTTCTAAGTTTTTTTTTCTCTCTCCAAAATTCTATATTGTATATGTGTGTGTTTTTAAGAAAATATGTATATAGAATTTTTAATTAATTTTAGCCTTGAATTTTGTACTAAAGTGAATATTTTTATACTTTTATTACTTCAAAATTTTGTTTTTAATTTCAGTGGATTTTGGAAAAACCTAATATAGCAGCATTCATGGGCTGCATTGGAAGAGATCAGTTTGGCCAGATATTAGAAGAAAAAGCTAAAGAAGCAGGAGTAAATGTGTCCTATCAGTACCATGATACAGAACCCACAGGAACTTGTGCTGTTGTCATTACTAATAAAGGAACAAACAGGTAAGAATGTTAGTTAACACTTCAGTATAATCATCAGAATTTATTTTTCCAAATATTTGTTTTACAAAGATCCAGAAACATATTGCTCATTATCAGAATTTGGCTTAAATTTAGAACTATCACAAGTTACAGGTAGACTGCCTACCTAGTGAAAGCAATCATAAAGTGCACAAGAAAACTCCATTAATACAATTTTTATTTAGAACAGTATTATGCAATAAAAAATAGGCAATACTTTTAATTATCCCCATACAAAAAACTGCACAATAATTGAACATATATTTTCAAACTGAAAAAGTAGAATAAAACATGTGACTATTACATGAGTAAATATATCTTCATAATATGTATATGAAAAGAATTCTTTAAATGTGCAGATACATCTTACATTTTCTATATGATAGGTATCTAGTCATCAGTACCGAATTATACCACAAGCAAGTTGACAAAACATATTACCTCGAAAAAAAAAAGGACAAAGAAAGAGAAAAATGAGAAGTAGAAACTGTTCATAGTAATAAGCCATAAGATGCTGTTATATGGTATTGGTCTCGTGAACTATATGGCAGAAAGTGCATGTTCTTAAAAATATTGGTTGGGTTGGGTTTTACCTCTGAGCGGCACTGTTTGTACACCATGGGCTAAATGGCCAGATCACATGGACCCTGAAGGCTCAGAGAAGGTTGGGAGAGGGGACCCACTGGAACAGCTGTTTGGAGACAGATGTTAGCCTCCCATCAAGGCTATTCAGCATTTTCTTTAATGGTGCACAGGGTATGGCTCTCTCCCACACATGGGACCATGGCTTAATGTCTCATCTGATGGCCGGTGGCCTTTCCAAGCTCATCAGTGTCCTCTACTGACCGTGGGCAGGAGAAGGGGGAAAATATCGGTTGATTTTTCCACAAGTTAGTCTATTAATAAGCATAAAAGAGTAAGAGAATGTTTATAATATACAGATAGCTGTTTTAATGTCTCTGCCACAATAAATAAGTCTCTATTTACATTAAAATATTGTATACAGGGTAGTTAGGTGCCAGGAGATTAGCATGTAAATCAAAACTACCCAAATTAAGACCAACAACTTATGGAAAAATGGGGATAATTTCTAAGAAAATCCTTCTTATGTATAAAACATGCATTGAAAGTTTTATTTATACATATTTATCTCAAATTTTCTATCAGCAGTAATAATTTTTAATATCTTACATCTTGAGATTGGAGATGAACTTTCATAGAGCATTTTAAAATTAAAAATAAAGAATGGTGTTATTGCTTCTTCAGATACTGATGATTACTTTAAATTATGCAATAATAATTTTAAACTGAATGTAAAGAATGGTGTTATTGCTGCTTCAAATATTAATGATTAGAGTTATACAATAATAATTTTTGTTTCAAACATAACCAAGCATGTTTTTGCCACTAAAGATATTATTTTAGAAATTTCAATTTGACATCATAATTGAGCAAATAACTCGAAGGTCTACTAAAATATAACTATATACACTGTTTTTTTTTTACTTGTACTTACATTGCTTTCTAACTTGTATATGCGAGACTTTGTATTTTTCTTGTTATTCTTCACATTTTTCATTTTTAATTTATAGGTCCTTATGTGCCAACCTTGCAGCTGCAAACTGTTTTAACAAAGATCATATAAATAAATCTGAGAATCGAGAATTAATTGACCGTGCAAGTTTTTACTATATAACAGTAAGTGAAGCCACTTCTTTAACTCTGCTTTTTTCCCCCGTTTACATTTGTAAGAGAGTGACTTTATGTTCAGAACCTGCTCAGTGTAACTAGAATTGAGTTATGTGAAGTTTTCATGATATTTGAAAATTTAACTCCTTAACCAGTAAAGTAATTAGCAATATAAAACAGTGTTGGAAAACATTATCTGTAACATGACAAAATAATGGAATAATAAAATGAATTTAAATACAAAATTAATCACAATAGAATTTGTAGATATTTCTAACAATAAAAACTGAAAAATGGAAAAACCAATTCAATATTTTGTTATTTTCACTGTTGTTTACATTGATACATTTAATTTTTCCTTGTGCTTTAGAAATTTATCGAAACTGAAATTAAATCTTTTTTTAACTTTGAAACATACATGATTTGATCTTTATATTCAACAAACTGTAGTAAATCAGCTCTTCAAGTCATCCTCCTCGTAATTAGCACTCAGGGAGAGGGAGATGTGTAAGCTGAATGATAACAGCAGTGGAAAAGAAAGTGCTGTTCTCCACTCATAAATAGGGAAAAGCACTACAACTGCAATAGGATTAAAATCCAAGATTTATGATGACATCCTACAATCAGCTTAAGTACTTAGAGAAGAGATTATAGGTGGTTTTATAGCAAGACTGCAGCTGCAGCATTATTCAGTAATGCCAACAGTTTTCCAAAGTTGTTCGAAGTAGTTCTCTCTAAGTGCTGAATGAATGAACCAGATAATGAATATATCATCAATATATCTTTTTACAAAAAATAGGGTTCAAAATTCTATTTTGTATTCAGTATCTCTCATTACAACATCAGAAAAAAAATCCAGATAGAGGTTAGCCCATCATAGTTCTAAAGGTTTGCAGATAGTATTTATTGTTAATCATAATGTACCTTATGGTGTTTAAAATATCAGCAGTTTCAAAAAATTAGATGTTAAATTGATTGAATTCATATAAGGAATTTCATATTAGCATAATAGCTTCAAAAATTAGTATATTTGGATATAAATTTATTACATTCAGTAAAATAAGTCTTGAATGTTCTTAAAATTTTTACATTTGTATAATATTATATCAATAGGAATAGAATCAATTTCAGTTGACATAAAATATCGTTGATTTTATTTAATTATGTATGATGTGAGATGATAACAAATATCTGGTTTTATCTGCACTTAGAACATGTAAATTAGTTCTATTTTTTAATATCTGTAGTTGTTCCTTGCAATATATCATTTGTCATGCTTTCATCAGCTCTGTTTAGAGTGGGGTTCCCGAACTTTGCAGCCCTTTGATTTTTGAGAAACCCTCACATCGCTCCACCTCTCATTTATCATCAGCCAACTTCTCCATTAAAGTAATTTCAATTCATAATTAAAAATAAACAAAAACAATTTGCATCCTTGCACTCTCCTTGGAATGAATTTCGATACATTTCAGTAATCAGGGGTTCCCTAACTGCTAACTGCAGTTAGGAAACCCCTAGTTTAGAGTATCATTTGTAGTAAAGTTTTTATACTTTAATATGACACAGGCTTTATCTCTTTGTAGATAGATTTGCATTTCTTTACTAATATTGTTGAATTTGTCATATTAAGTCTTAGATATTTTTAGTATCACATAATAAAATAGAATCTGATTTACCTATATTTCATACAAAATGAAGGATGCCAAATATTGGTTAAATGCAAAACTTCATAGTATATACTCTTTTCAAGATTTGCAATACCATTCTGTTTTAATCTAATAAAATGTAACAGCTATATTATTTATTTTTATTATTATATTTTAGTATTGTGAATTAGAGTAATCAGGACTTTAATGAGAGTTGAAATGAATGCATATGCAAGTGGCACCTGTTCCAAAGAAAGATATTTTTTAGTAACAAAGTAAAAATGTTTAATTAAAATTGTTTTTAATACTTGCCTTTCTTGCCATGAAAAGTAAGCTAAAGCATGCTAATGGTAAAATCACTCATTGAATTCATATTCACTTAAAAAAAAGATGGAATGCCAATTGACCTACTCACTAAAAATTGTCTGCACCCTATGTTCCTTTAAAGTGAATTCACCAACAATATAGTTTAATTTTGGTTTACTGTTTAGACCGAGAAAAAAAGGTTTTTTAATTTTTTTAAAATTTATATTTATTGAATTAGCTCAGAAACATTGTGTGATACTTGACAAATTCCATCATATAGTGTAGCAATTATAAGTGATCCACAAAGCTTATATTTTCAAATGGTGAAATTCATTGTAAACTGCTACTATTACTGCACTACAATCCTATTAATACATCAATGAAAATTTAGTAGTATGCTACTGGAAGATTTATAATTGGCACATGCAAAAAGCTTATTTTTTTTATCTGATGGCTTCTAAAAAATTGTGGAAAACATAATATTCCTGAAGAAAAGTTGTGAATTTCAAATTTTGCTTCTGTAATCTAGTGTGTGGAAAAATGGGTGTGTACACCTAAAGACTAAAGTTAGGTTGTATAATAGTTTGGTTCTTTCTAGTCTTATGGCAATAAAAATTGGACCCTTTGTAAGCAAGATAAGAAGAAACTTGATGCCTTTGATTCTAGATGCTTATGCAGTGTCTTGGGCATTAGGTAGTTTGACTTTGTAAGTAATGTGCAACCACTTTTGAGCAGCATATTGTATAAAGAGAGACTGCATTGATTTGGCCATATTTCCTGTATGCATAGCTGCAGATGAACAGTGTGCCTAAAGACCTCAGGAAAAGGGGAAGACCTAGGATTTGGTGGGCAGACATTGCCAAACAGGATTTTGCTAGAATTGGCCTATAGTGGTCAAATGCAACAACTGTAGCTCAGGATAGATATGTGTGGAGAATGAATTTTCACAGTCTTCTTGGACCTGTAGCCCTTGGCTGCTTGAAGATTCTGCATGTGTATGTAATCTATTTTAACCTAATGAAGCCATATCAGATTTTAAAACCTAATGTGTTGCACTTGAGTCATAGCTTTATTATAGTAGTATGTTCCATAGTAAGTAGTTGGTTGCAAAAAGCAGCATGTTTGAATTAGGGTATTTCCTAATTCTTTAGTAGGTAATACATTTTTTGAAATAATAAGCAACAGACTCCCAAATTCATGGAGGTGATAATAATTTGTTCCAAAACAATGATTTTAATGTATATTTTTACAGCTATAGCACAGAATATAATAGTGTTTCATGAAAATATATTTTGAAAAGTCATGTCTGTTTTCACTTCTAGGGTTTTTTCTTAACAGTTAGTCCCCCATCTCTAATGGATGTAGCATGCCATGCTTCCCTAAATAATAAAGCATTCTGCATGAATCTCAGTGCTCCCTTTCTTAGCCAATATTTTAAAGAACCAATGATGGAAGCAATGCCATATGTTGATATTCTTTTTGGAAATGAACAGGTAATAGATAATATATGTTTTAAAATGATATCATTAAACATATATATGTAACAGTTGAAAATATATATATATGTGGCTGCAGTTAAATTTTGCTATAATATTAGTATTTTTCATTTAAAAATTTTCAGATCAGGAATTTTTTTAATGTGAATTTACAGTATAGCCATTAGAAATTAAAAAAAAACTTTAGAAGCATAATAACAGTAAATTAGTATAAGCATTAATACTATAAATGACAGAATAAGATAACCATCTACTTCATTTAGAAAAAGTAGAAAACATTTAGATTTGGTTAAATTAAGAAAATGCTGTTGTATAGTACAAGCTGATGCTCCTGTATACTTGTATTTACAAATTTATGTTTCTGAAATATATTTAACATTTAACATAAATATTTAGCTTAAGACAAATGGGCACCAATATGCATTTCTTCCATGGCATGTTGACATTTCTAGCACATATATTTGTTATTCCCAATGGCTTAATTACTACATGACTGTTGAAAGAGTTTTATGTTTTAACAGATTTTAGTGTCCTGTGGTTCCCTAGATACTCAATCAATGGATCCCAAAAATTGATATGTGGATTCCCCCTGTGCCACCTCATGTCACACTAAAAAAACTATCTTTTAGTAGAACACTGTTTAGAACCACAAATTGCTATGCAACCATAGAGGATCTGGCATCAATATGCCATTGTGTTTATTTTCTGAACTAGAAATTATGAATTAATAAGTTGTCAATATGGACACCTGCAGGGGGTGGATGTAACTATACACTGTAAACTTTGTTTTTGCACAATTGGGTTGTTTTTGACATTTATTCCACACATTGAACTAAATGTATAGGTCACAAGGTCCCCAGGGTTGAGAGATGGTAGGGATCCACTGAACAACTATTAGGATACAAATAGAAGCCACTCATCAAGGCCATCCAGTGTGTTCTCTAATGTGCACAGAGAGTGGTGCTCCTGCACATGAGGCGTAATGTTCCATCTGAATGGTGTCAGCCTTTCCAAACCCAAACAACTTCTTTGCAAACTGTAGCTAGTATATTTATATTTACACTGGTGTCCAAAAGTTAAGCATAATATACAAATTCTGGAAGTTCTCAAAAATGCAACAAGGAAATGCTATTTAATTTGGAGTGACAATGCATTGTTATATGATGCAATAAACAGTGAGGTTAGAGCAAACCAATCATGATTTCTGGGGGTTATGCAAATGACTACAAGAGTGTTCATTTGACATAATGCTCCCCAAACCAACAAATTGTCTTCATAGTCATGTTGTTCTCTGATGTTAGAGGGTTGATAATGATTCTTTGTTCTCTTCAGATCAAAACACATCAAATAAGACTAAATCATGAATCATCAGTAAAGAGCATATGTGTCCATTAGTCTGGGGGTCCAGTCACAATGTAGTTGTGTTTTCTTGTGGGAGAGTTTGAGGAGAATATCTGGCATAGAGCTCTCTCTGGTGAAGCCTTCTGTAAACAGTTTGCCTTGTAACTTTGTGCCTTTACGAAGAAAACTGTTTACAGAAGGCTTCACCAGAGTCCTCCCAGTGGCTGCAGAAAACTCCAGAGAGAATTACCTGGCTGACATTGCCCTATAATGTGCATGTTAGTGCAAGGTAGTGATCATCCTGCACTGTTGTCACTCTTGAACAACCTTACACCTGTATATGGCTAACATCTGTCTATTGGATCCATCTCTTAAGTCTTTAAAGAATTGATTGGGGACATCATTCTGGGATCAGCTGGGCACAAACATACTGATTGCTCTACCAAGTGTAAAAGCATCCATAGGATGTCTGTGCCATATGGTTATGAAACACTATCAACATGAACACAATGCTTGCTGAACAGGAAATTAGTGGTGCAGAATTAATCGTGTTTTATGGGAGGGTATAACCTTTCCTATATTCTATTTCATTGACACACAAAATATAATGTTAATAATTTCAGCAGTTTGTGAGATATTTAACAGCAGTTTGAGATTTATGCTTAACAAGAGTTAAGTATAATACAAACACACCAGTGTACTTACATATGGTTATAACATGTTACACCAAGTATTGAATATGGCCTTCACATTGCTGTTACATATTTTGTTTTTGAAGACAAGCACCAATGTGGCAGGTGAGGGATATTAATAAAAATAGAGATGAGTTCCTTCAGATTAATGATTGTTTAATGATCTCTTTAATGACTTATGCTTTTATTGTTCCCCAAAGGTAAAAGTCTAGTGATTAAGATTATAAAATAAATAGTAAATATCCCCTCAAGCAGCTGCTTGCCACAAAGATTTCACAAGAGCCTATCAGTTTATACATCATAGTAGAAGATCTGTGAGGATGGTGGGACCTCAGCATAAAAATGACACCAATGTCCATGCCTTATCTGGGGCTCGAACCTGGGTCCCTTGGATCAGTAGTCAAGCATGCTAACCACTCAACCATGGGATGGTGATTAAGATTAGGCAATCTCAAAATATTCTGATATCAACAATTAAACTGTTTTAAAAAACATATACTAATAGCTTAGAAAATGCATTTGCTGTTCATATGGTGTCCATTTAATCCATTTTGTGCAAAAAAGGTGCTTACACGAAACTTACACAAGTAATATTTGGTGTAGCATTACACAAAACTTACACAAGTTGTGCAAAAAACAAACACATAAGGAATACAATGTAGAAATACTTGAGACATGCCCACTGGAATAGTAGTCAGGTACGCTAACCACTAGCCCACTCAGAGTCATTACTCATAGCAACGAAGGTTTCTTAACCTGTAGCGCATCATTAGAACTACCATGGATGATTTTGCATTAAAGGAAGTTCCAGAAGCCTAAATAGATTTATCTCCACAAAATTCCCCCCCCCCCCTGCCCTTGAGAGGACATCGATGGGCTTGGAAAAGCCACCATCCATAAGATGGGCTGTTAAGCCATGTCCCCATGTGCAGGAGAGCCCTATGCACATTAAAGAACACGCTGGATGTCTTTAATAGGAGCCTATCATCTGTCTTTTAACAGCTGTCCAGGGGTCTCCTCCCCTAACCTTCTCTGAGCCCTCAGGGCCCTTGTGACCTAGCCATGATATTAATCGTTAATGGTTAATTAAATAATATCACATGGTATTAACCATTAATGTTGCTTCCGTAAATATACATGTTATATAGCAACATAACTAATTCTGTAAATAGTCACATTTGCTTGTAATTCTACACTTAACTCAGATTAGGATAAAAAATATTTTTTTACATTGTGGAGCTAAGACAATGCTCTAAAACTTTAATATTTAACAACCATGACAGTATAAAGAAACAATGACTATTGAAAATAATAACAGTTCTAAAGCAAAAATAGAATCTACATGAAAAAAAATGATGTACACAGATTTGTTGAAAGGACTGTTGCTGTAAAGCAATATTGCCCACTCACATTGTATCACAACTCAAAGCAAGAATAGCTAAAATGGAAATTATTGCTGTATGACAATGTGCAAAATAGGTGTAAAATAGGTTATTAAATGCAAATTAATCCATATGCTGTTCTTGCACAACTTTTGAGTCTGCAATATGTCCTTTGATTTGATAAACTTTTGAAAAATGAAAGGTGCTAAATGTGCACTTACACATTACTATGGTTAAGTTAGAGCTTAAAATTTGTATTAGGAAAACATCTAATTGCTGGTACTAAAACTTGAATTTGTTACTTTTAAATGATTTTTATTTCCAAATAAATACTCATACAACAGCTTGTTATAACAAGATTGAAGGAACTGTGAAAGAAAACTTTGCTCTAACAGACAATATATTATGTAGCACAAGGCTTTCATTTTTCTATTATATTAGGGCAGGGATTTTTTCAGAGTTTAATTCCCCTGAAAAAATTAAATAACCTACAGTTCATGAAATTTTTTCCTTAACAAAATGTAATATTTTTTTCAAAAATATTTTGTTTCCAGAAGCACATTGCTTATATTTATGAAAAACATTTTTTACATGTATTTTCAATAATAAGTTTAATATAATTTAATATCACTATTGTGCTGTAATTAAAAACAGTGCAGTACCTGAATGCACCATTATGTCCTTACTGGATACATAAATCTGCTTACAATAAATTTTAGAACTATAGGCTCTGATATCACGTAAATGCTATGCCTGTTTTCATACTTGGCGACTTAATTCTATACCTTTCACAATCATGACGGTGAACAAGCCTATTTCACAGTGCTTAAAGTTGTAGAGTTGTTAATTACCTGCTGGCTCACTCATCATTGCTGTAGCTGTTAGTTTTCTGATGGATGCCAGTCCTAGTTCAATGCACATAACGAAGCAATGTTATTCCTTGATTGCCATACTGTTCTTGAATTGCAACTCATGGTAGTACAGGTATCTTCCCTTTTTTTGTTTTCAGTCATCCTTAGTTGTATTATTTGGACTGTTATATGCATAATTACTATTTTTGCAACTGCACTCAATAATAAATGGCTTGGCCCAAATATTTCTGTCTTGAAACACTGAATTGGCTTTAGCCCCACACCATCTCTGAAAAAAATTCTGCTGATGCTCATGAGTGTTCTTGCTTGGTCTTAGATGACAACAGAAGTCAAAACACGCTGTCACAAATGTTCAGTACTCCAAATTTCCTCTGCATATACTAGCACCTGTATGTATGTACATTATGGCCTGAAGAAACAGAAAAATGTGAATGGATCCTGATTTTGCTGCACTAGTGGCCTTCTGTGGAGGGAAAATCTTCCGCTGAGTTTTCTGTTTGTTTGTGGGTTGACAGTCCCAAGTGAATAGATTCAGAGGATATGTTTATCAGCTGGTGGATAATCCTGAGCAGAGGTCATCGCAGGCACCTGAACTCTTTGCTTCTATTGGCATTGTCAAATTCTACATTGGAGGAAGTCTTCCAGTGTAGATGGCTTCAGCCTTTAGTGGTGGGGGAACAGGTCTTTGCCCCATGTCTGTATTAGGGGGCTATTTGATATTGTCGGCATTTTCTCTCTCAATAAACATAGTTTCTTTAAACATCCCACTAACCATTTTCTCTCCGTAGGTAGTTTAAATGAGAGGACTCTGCATGGAACTTTTTCTCTTGATGTCCTCACACAAGTATTCCAGCATTATAATTTAGATATTCTCAGCTTGCAAGAGACCAGATGGATAGATAAAGGTCAGATTCTTAAAAATAATCTTAAATTTCTCTTTTCAGGGAGGAACGACAATAAACATCACCAAGGTGTGGGTCTGCTTCTCAGCAGACACGCTAGTGATGCTCTTCTAGGATATGAGTGCATTCATGAAAGGTTACTTACAGCAAAATTTCAGACAATCATTAAAGACTTGAATGTTATCTGCTGTTATCCCCCCACTGAGGATGCCGGTGAGGATGAGAAGGATAGGTTTTATGGACAACTTCAGGATATTTTGAATTCTGTTAAGAAAGGAGATATTACCCTTGTTCTAGGTGACTTCAGTGCCAAAGTTGGTACTGACTCTGACCTTTGGGGAGGAGTGATAGGCCCTTCTGGTATTGGTAGCTGCAATGGCAATGCACAACATCTCCTACAGGTAAGTAAACTCTCAATAGTTTCAGAATAACTAACACATATTACAAACACCGCGACATATATAAATACACATGGGTTTCACCTGATGGGCTGCATAAGAATATGATTGATTATATATTAATTAACAGCAAATGGGCTAGTTCTGTTAGGAATACCAGGTCATATAAGGGAGCTGAAATTGGATCTGACCATTACCATGTTAAAAGTGTCTTGCAACTTAAACTTAAAAAGTGTTGTGCTAGGGTTAAAAAAATTCACTTTTAATACTGACACTCTGAAAAACCCAGTTATAGCCAAAGCTTACCATGATAGGTTACTTAGTCATTATGACAGTCATGGTATGCTTACTACTGAAGTTGAGGAAGAATGGGATCATTTTAAACAGGCTTTTTTGGACACTAACAGTACTCTTTTAGGAAAAAAGGAGCAAAAGAGGCAGAATTATCTGAGTGATAAGGCACGTGATCTTATTTCAGAAAGAAAGAACTGCAGGAATGTCCTTAATCAATACCCTACTAGTCCTAATAGAAAGCATTACAGAGAATGTAATAAACGTGTAAAAGATCAGTTAGCTGCTGATAAGAATCTGTGGTTTGATGGTTTGGCTGACAAAGCTGAGGAAGCAGTTAGACAGCACGACAGCAGAGAGCTGTACCAGATAATTAATGTTTTGTGTGGTAGAAAACGTGCAGGTATACAGGGATTGAAGGATAAACAAGGTAAGGTTATAGAAGGTGAGGATTCTGTCATGACTAGGTGGGCTGAGCATTTCAGTGATATTCTAAACAATGTGGTTAGTTCTATTCCCATTGTTTGCAATGATGATAGATGCATTGGTGGCTTTAATGTTGGTCCTATAATACAATCTGAAGTTATTTTGGCTGTTTCTAAACTTAAACTACATAAATCCCCAGGGGTAGATGAAATTACTACAGAAATTTACCACTTGGATGACTGAAATTCTGAATATCTTTTATGATAAAGGCATGGTTCCTAAGGATTTTACCAGAGCTATTGTTATCCCTATTTTCAAAAAAGGTGATCGCAGTTCTTGTGATAACTATGGGGTATCAGCCTACTCTCTGTTCCAGGTAAAGTTCTTTCCATGATTGTGCTTAATAGAATTAAGAATCTGGTTGACAGTCAATTGCGTGATGAGCAATGTGGATTCAGAAGTGGTAGGGGATGTGTGGATCAGATATTTTCACTTAGGCAGATTCTTGAGAAATGTTTAGAGTTTCAGAAACCTTTGGTTGCTAGCTTTGTTGATTTCAAGAAGGCTTTCGACTCTGTTGATCGTCATAATTTGTGGTTGATTGTGAGATCATATGGTATACCAGACAAGTTAGTTAACATAATGAAAGCTCTCTATAATAACACTGAGTCGTGTGTGAGAGTTGGTAAGGCTTGTAGCAATTGGTTTAACATTACCTCTGGTGTTCGACAAGGGTGCATTTTGTCTCCTTTTCTCTTTATCTAGGTTATTGATTATGTTATGCGAAATTCACTTCAAGGGAAAGATTTTGGCCTTAAATGGACTGGAGATATGAAAATTTCTGATTTAGATTATGCTGATGATTTAGCCCTTTTGGCAAATGATGTTGATGAGATGAACTCTTTCATTCGAGCTGTTGATGAAACTGGTAGTAGAGTAGGTTTGGTTATAAATAGAGAGAAAACTAAAGTGATGAAAATTGGTCAGGCAGGTTGTGATTCAATTCATCTGAATGGTTGCAGTCTTGAGCAGGTGTCACAGTTTAATTATCTTGGGAGCTATGTAACAGATGCTGGTGATGTGCAGCATGAGATTAACAGACGAATAGGGATTGCTGCCGGGACTTTTAGGAATCTATGGAGAGTGTGGAGAAATAGGCGTATACACCTAAAGACTAAAATTAGACTGTATAATAGTTTGGTTCTTTCTAGGGTTAGTTATGATAGTGAAACTTGGACACTTTGTAAACAAGATAACGGGAAACTAGATGCTTTTGATTCTAGATGCTTACGCAGTATCTTGGGCATTAGGTGGTTCAACTTTGTAACTAATGATGAGGTTAGGCAAAGGAGTTTTCAACCTCCTTTAAGCAGCATATTGTGCAGATAGAGACTCCGTTGGTCTGGCCATGTTGCCTGTATGAATAATTATAGATTGGCGAATAGGGTTCTGAACAGTGTGCCTAAAGGCCTCAGAAAGAAGGGGAGACCTAGGATGTGGTGGACAGACAATGTCAAACAGGACCTTGTTAGAATTGGTGTGCAGTGGCCAGATGCAGTAGATGTAGCTAAGGATAGACTTGCTTGGAGAACTAAATTGCATGGTCTGGTTGGACCTCCGTAACCCATGGCTGCTTGAAGATGATGATGAGAAATAGAAAAATATGAATTTTTTCTATGATGGCCCACTTGTGGGACACATTGTGTTACTTCAACAAGTTTATAATTTTTCAGACATTCTCTCCTACCATTGCAACTTTATTAAGAAGAAAATATTCAAGACAAAGAAGCACTGACAACCAACAGATGATCCAGGAAATTTTTATAGGAGAAGGGGACAGCATATAGTAAAAACATTACAGCCATACTAAATAATTGTGCATTGTGAATAATGAAATAAATTGCTGCTGAGTAATTTAATCAGTTTCTGCTGGTGGGTCCCTTGCCTGGGTGTCTCTCACCCTGTCTTTCCTCCATATGTGCCACTACTAATTACCATTGAGATTAACACTCATAGTATCAATTTACTTCAGTTCCAAGCATTTTAGTATAAGCATATTTTTAAAGGTTCTTGATTTTCTTGACATAAGTATTTTGTTACATGTTCCAGGATATCAAAACAATCATTACTTTCATTTTACATTTAGAATTTTGATGATTTGTATAGGTGCAATATATTATAACCTCAAATATGCAAGAACGTTTCTCATTCCCTTAAAATATTAAAAGATTTTCATATATCTTTTTGTCATATCTTTATAGGAGGCTCTCACATTTTCTCAAGTGCAGCAGTTAGGAGTAAGTATTATTTGGTTTCTTTGTTAAACACATACTTTACTTTAACAAGTAACGTTATAATCCTTTTATACATATTTTATATATTCTCAGGCAGACACCCCCATATCAATAAAAAATATTTTTCCAGTGATGTTACAAATTTCTCCATATAAAGAAGTATTTTATTAGGATTGCCAACTAGCCAGTTTTAGGAAGGAATGAAGCTCTACAGTGCTATTCATTTGTAGTAATGAGGCAAGTGTGAAAAAAGGGTATTTTTTTTTCACACTTGTCTAAGTAGTAGCCAGTTTTTTTCTTATATGCTGATGTTTTTTTGTTTTTCATGAAACTGAAGATCAGATAACAAATTTTAAGCTTGAAGTATTACAGTAATAAATCCTAACTCTAGTCATTGATAAAAGTGCAGTCATGAATGAAATGAATGTGACTCCATTTGTGCCACTCTATGCTTGACAAGTGGGGAAACGTACTGTTGTATACCTGTTACCAACCGATTCCACTACATAGTGCAGTGTGATTATGCACAGAATGGTTAATTGTCAGGTTAAACCCATGCAGGCAATTAATTTCTTTATTTACAGACATGGAGTTCACCATATTCCTTACACGAAAAATTGGGACTCTTTCATTGGGCACCACAGAAGACAACCAATTTGGTTATGTGTCAAACTGTACAACATTTTGAAAGTAAAAATTAAAAACATAGCTTGAAAGTCCAAATTAGTCCAATTTATAGTCACTTTAAGTTGGTATTATTAAACATTATGCTTTTATACTACAGTAAGGGTTATTAATATTTTAATAAACTAAGATAATGACAGTTCAAGTATTATTGCTTGTCTAACAGCTGCTGTCATCTATTACAAACTCAGAACTTTAGTAATAGTTTTCTATTGCAAACAACTGTTGCAAATTCTTGCATAGTTAGCTGAAAAAAAATTGATTTTGCAGTGAATGGGACTCAAATCCACTTCTCCCAGTTACATGCTGGGTGTTCTGGCTAGTAAACTATCAATGGCTCATTGTTTCTTCACCTAATGTGACTTAGAAACTTTCCCAGTATTGGGAAAGTTTATGTGATCGCATTAGCTGAATAAACAGTTAGCCACTGATAGTTTAGGGGCGAGAACATCCATCATGTAACTGGAAGACATGGGTTCGAGTCCCACTCATGGCGAAATTAAAAAATTTCAGCTAACTATTCATGAGTCCCTTGTGTACAGGATATCTCCTGTAATACTCTACTACCAAACAATTGCTAACTTTTTTACTTTCCTAGATGCATTGTTGGTAATAGCATAGTACAAATCATGACCCATTGAAGTAAAAGTCATTTATTGGAATATGGTGAAATCATTGAATTGGTAACAGGAGTATAATTCCATGACACCCCCCAAACATTCCACTATACAAGACAGTACTACATTATATAGAGGGTGCCACTTTTGACCCATCTACTTTCCAAGCATGCCTTCACTTTTTAAAATAACATAACTGCAGGGAAAGGACCTGTTATAATGAACAAGACATAAGCTGATAGAATCAAATTTGTCTGGTTGTCTAATCATTGAGGTGTAGCGTGAGACTTTTGAATTTTGCGCATTGCCTAAATATAATAGCCAAAAACAGTTCAGTGAAATTTCCTTCTAATAAAATGCCAAACATATACAACACCAAAACTTTGTTGGTTAAATTTTAAATGTAGAATGCCAATCTTTGAATAAGCCTGTCTAACTTTTTGGACTGGAGGGAGCTAATGTAGTGGAGACTCCCAGAGGCTTTTCCATCGATAAGCCAGCTTAATAGGGGATCCCATTCCCGTTCAGCATGGCCCTCAACTCGTTCTTTCCATCAGGGCTGCCACCCTTCGGAGCCCCAGCAGTACTGGTCACCCGGGACCCCAACTTCTCAGAGTTTGCAGTGGATAGCCTGCAAGACTGGGGTACCCAAACCCAGCCTGCAGAACCCTCATACAGGTCTCTCCATTGGGGCTGCGTCCTACTGTGGCACGCCAGGGACACTTATTGAGCAGGGACCCCAACTTTTCAAAGGCACTCTAGGCTCCTCCACCACCTTTTTAAATTAATGCCTTCTGTTCCGGGATGCCTAAAGTTCTCATGTGGAGAAATGAAGACTGAGACTGGAAGTCAATGAATTCAGATTGATTTAATAGAATTATACAGTAGTGTACTCCCTTCTGAAAGTGAATTGCCAATGAAATGAATGAAAACAAAAATTGATTCTAATTTCTTTACTGGTTTTGATTGGTAAAATAAAGGATTTTTTTTTACTGAAACTATTCATTTTGATGATGATAATTAGGTATTAGCCAAATGCTAGGTTTGGTAATGAATTCAGAAAAATTTACTTCTTTGAAGATAGTTTTGATGGACTTGTTCAATATATTTTAACTGAAACAAAAAGGTATCTTCATTTTCTGATGATAATTTTGTGGGAAATGAATACAATTTGCTAAAAAAAAATGAAGACACTTCAGTACAAGAAATGTCTACTAATGGTGCATATGCTGATAGCTCACCCAAAGAAAAACAGAATGAAAGAATGCTAGTATTCAGTAAATTGGATTGAACAACTGATTTTTATCAATAAACTTTTCTTAAAATTATTTGTACGCTTGTAGTTTTATAATAAAAAACAAACATGGCTCTCAAAAGGTTAAACAACAAAAAAAATCTATTCTCAGGATATTTTATTTTTAATTTTCAGTAAATATTTTAAAGTATTTGACAAGGAAGTTACTAATAAATGTGAAATTGTTAAGTAACTGAAATATATGGCGTTTTTGCAAAAAAATAATGAAAATTGAATGAACATGATTATATTGTATGTTCAAACACAGACCATCAGATCATATTTGCTGGAAACAAGAAGACACAAAATAAATAATGAAATTCTTAGTCACACTATCTTTTGAAATACTACACGGCTTTGGAATTTTAAATTTCAGACATTTTCACATTTTTAGAAATAATAATAATAATCTTTATTTGTATTCACAGAGTACAGATATAAAGATCATGTCAAGCTATGAGAGCTATCTGCAAGAACAAATATATATATACTATTTACACTTAGACCTAGAGTAAAGCACTTTAAATGATGTGTATTTCCCTGCAAAATCTAATTGATAGTGACGACTGGATATGTATCAATGATATGCTTCATTATGAGATCACAATGGTAAATCAGCAATGTGTGACGTGTCAGATATCATGATGAGATCCTAGATACTTATGTCATCCTTTTAATGCTGCAGTGGGTTGGATATGTATCAATGATATGCTTCATTATGAGATCACAATGGTAAATCAGCAATGTGTGACGTGTCAGATATCATGATGAGATCCTGGATACTTATGTCATCCTTTTAATGCTGCAGTGGGTTCAGGACTTCTCTAAATGAAGACAATCTCTGATCTCACAGTGATTTGCTGGTGGATGAATACATTGAGAGTGAAGATATCACTCACTGACCATGATTGCCAGACCTGAATTCCATACAACGTGACTGGGATGCTGTAGAATGATGGATTACTACTCATGTAACTGAATGAATAGTTTCAGTAAAAAAAAATCCTTTATTTTACCAATTAAAACCAGTAAAGAAATTAGAATCAATTTTCGTTTTCATTTCATTGGCAATTCACTTTCAGGAGGGAGTACACTACCGTATAATTCTATTAAATCAATCTGAATCCATTGACTTCCACTCTCAATCTTCATTTGTTACAAATTCAATGATCTTCCCACAACCCTTCAGAAGTTATGATCTGCTCTGCATGAGGTGTGGAAATTATATTTCCTGGGCTCTGCCATACAATCTTATTTACAGCATGGTGAGGCACTGCCAAAGGTGACTGTGCCAAATTGAGGGCATTACTGACATAATTTGTTCATTTGCATGCATTTAGGTGAAGCATATTTTTCTTCCACCAAGTTGTTCATGCAATTGTTTCTACATGCTTGGACTTTCTTTTTTTTCCCCAGGATCACACATCACATTATATCCATATCTTTCACTTCATTTTGCTCACCAATGTATTTTTTCGATGGATTTTTGTACCTGTTGCTTTAATTTTGACCGCTAATGTAGTTGAGGACTCCTGGTCTAGGAAGAAAAAAAAAACAAATACCTTTAAGTAGCTTTTGATTTGCCTCTTGACTTACTAATTGATTCTTCACATTTTAACAATTATGGTAGCCAGTTGAAAAGATTTGGATTTTAATATTATATGTACTCGGGTTCAGTTGAAATTCTGCTTTATAATTATATGTACTCGGGTTCAGTTGAAATTCTGCTTTATAATTATATTATCTGAGATTTGCCTTGAAGTTGTAAGCAGTTTTTAGCATACTTTGGTATTGTGTTTGAATTTTTTTCCATGATATACATTTATGGAAATTCTTGGTGCTTTCATGTTAAGCCTGGTTATTCTGGTTTAAAATTATATTACCTGAGATTGGTCTTGAAGTTGTAAACAGTTTTGTTTAGTATACCTTGTTACTGTATTTGGATTTTTTTTCCCCCTTGATATACATCTCAAGTGCCTTTCTGAAAATTCTTGATGCATTCATTGTTAAACCTAAATAATCATATTTTTATATACACTGCTCACAAAAATTAGGGGCTATTTCAAAATGAATATGAAGTGATAATATATCCCCTAATTTTTGTGAGCAGTATATTATATGCATCAAAATCATATTTCCTGAGATTTGCCTAGAGGTTGTAAGCAGTTTTGTTTAGCATACCTTGGTATTGTATTTGAATTTTTTTTCCATTATATATATATATATTTCAAGTGCATTTCTGGAAGTTCTTGATGTTTTCATGTTAAGCCTGGATATTCTGGTTTAAAATTATATTACCTGAGATTTGCCTTCAGATTATAAGCAGTCTTTTTTAGCATACCTTTGATATTGTGTTTGACTTTCTTTCCATGAAATATACTCTGCTGGCCATTAAAAGTACAACAAGAGATATCAAAACCATATTTAGTGAGTACATAGTAATGTTACAAGGATCAAATAATTACAAATACAATTCAGTTATACTTGTGAAATACAAAGAAATCAGTATCTTGTGTAGCCACCATGAGCAGCAATAACCACTGCTACACAGTCCGACGTTGAGAGAATGAGACGAGGATGTGTGTTTGGGAATGTCAGTCCATGTAGTTTCAATATGTAGCCAAAGTTCATCTGTTGTAGCATCTGCTGGTGTCTGATGTGCTAGTCGTCAGATCATGGACCATACATGTTCAATTGGGGACAGATCCTGTGAATGTGCAGGCCAAGACAGAAGTGTCACATGATGGCTATCCAGGAATTGTTGGACAATGCATGCCACATGTGGCCGGACATTGTCCTGTTGGTAAATGGCACCAGAGCCCTGAAGATAAGGTATGACCACATGCTCCAATACCCCAGTGATGTAACATTCTGTTCAAAGTACCGGTAATGCGTACGAGGAGGCACGTGTGAGTGGAGTCCAATGGCACCCCATACCATAACACCAGAGGCTGGACCTGTATGGTGCTGCATCATGCATGTCTCACTCAGCCTGTTGCTGCAATACCACCAGATACAGATTCGTTCATCATGGTGCTGCATACTGAAGCAGGATTCGTCTGAAAAGATGATGCGATGCCATTCACACATCCATGTGCAACATTCTTGGCACCATTGTAGTCACAGATGCCTGCATTGTAGAGTCAATGGTAGCTGATTCAATGGCCACCTAGAAAAGATGCTCCAATGCTGTAGACGACATCGAGCTGTACGTGTGGACACTGGTTGATGTGCACACACTCTAACTGTTGATCTAAGTGTTTGATGTGGCTGTACGATCATTCATAGCCATGTGCATGAGATATTTGTCTCGTTCGTTTGTGTGACATTGCTGTTGAGATCCCTCATGTCGGTAAGTTTGTTCCTCCTCTACCCACTGACACCATATTCTCATCACTGTGGCAGCATTCCATCCAACACGAGCACCAATGTCTCGGTACGATAATCTGCTTTCCCGTAATTTCACAATTCTCCTTTGATCAAAGTTGGAAACCTGGTCGTATGGATGCCATGTTATTTGATGGGGCATACTTGATCCTTCAGTGCTCAAGAACTGTGAGCAAACACAGTTCCAGTGCTTTACACTGGCTCTTTGTAATCTCCTCTTATACCACTTCCAGGGGGCATTACTGTCACACATGATATGTGTATGTGCTGCGCTTTGAATCATTTACATGTTCTCCCATGGGCTACCCATCTTGCATATTTCGGGACAATCTGACAAGTTCTTCCTGGTGTTGCACTTTTAATGGCAGCAGTGTATATCAAATGCATTTCAGAAAATTTTTGGTGCTCTTATATTAAGCCTAAGTATTTTGCTTGAAAATTGTATTTCTGAAGATTTTCCTTGAGGTTGTAAGCAATCATGTGTAGTATACCTTGATATCTTGCTTCAATTTTTTTTTCCATGATATGCATTTCTGGAAATTCTTATGCTATACAGTTATACATTGTGTACTGTTTTTGGACAGACAATGATTGGAGTTCTGGCTTAAAGAGGAAAATATTCTTCGTAAGATCTTGTCTTAGGATTGTAGGTAATCTTGTTGGGTAATCTTGTGATCCATGATATTGTGTTTGGATTTTTTCATGGTAGATATAGGTTTGAAAATAATATGAAGTACATTTGAATAAATTCTTGGTGCAAGTCTAAGTATTATGATTTGAATGAATATTTGATATTTATGCTATATTATTGTAGGCTTTTTATCAATTTAATATAGGTACACATTTCATATTATGTATTAAATTATTGGAATTATCTTTCGCAAGTGTTTGATTTATATATTTTGTATTTTTCTGCTAATTACTGTTTTCAGTTTATATGTTGCTGTTCATGCAATATTAAGGGAGCATAATAAAAGCTGTTAGCTTATATTGCTCACCTTTTTTCACTAATATGTATTGTTTGTTATATCTTATTTAACTGTATGACTTTTTTTTTACTTGTGAAAATAAACAAATTATATATGAAGAACCCATGTTATATCATCAGAAAGTTAAATTTAGAGCTCTTCTAAAGTAAGTTTTTATGAAATATGAGATGGAAGGTAAATTAAAAGTCTAATTCAGTTCTGTCAAAATCATGGTTTTCAGCAATATTTGTTGTATTCATGTAATTGTGAAATATGGAACATTTAATTTAAGAGCATCATGGGATTAATCACAAAATGTTAATAATAAGTGTTAATATCAAACAATTTACAAAATTTACTTTCAGTTTTTTGTGTAATGTTTCACTTTTTATCATTTTAATGAAATGTTTGTATGACTAGCAATGTATTTTAAGTATTAAAATTTTTAAATATTAACAATTTTTTTGAAAATCTGGATTTTAGTTATATTTTTAACTTTTGTCTCATTTTTTCATAAATTGAGACTACTTTAAGCTTATAATAAAATATTCAATTAAAAAAAAGCATCCAGTTTATGTCTTATCTCAAATTAACATTAGCTGTTAATGTGAATATTTTTACCAGTTGTATTACACATTTATGACCCTCACAACCATGTCAAATCACATTTTGTATCTCACTACTCTAATAAGCACAGTTTGAATTCTTATGTTTTATTTTACTCTACATTTTTTTAATGCTACAATTGTTGCTGTTTACAGCAGTGAACTGGCCATTTTTTGGTTGTCCTGCTACATAACTAAAACAATTGCTTGCAAGTTTTTATGATATTGAATATATTTTGGTTGTAAAGAATCACAGGATATGTCCTGCAGACATGGAACTCATGAAATAATAAGCTGAAACAATTGGTTTTGCCGTGAATGGGATTCGAACCCAAGAGATGTGGGTTCGAATCCCAAACACCACAAAACCAATTTTTTCAGCTTATTATTTCATATTGAATGTAATTTTAATTTATCTTTTGGTCTTAATAACTTTTTATGTGCTGCAGATTTCGTTTTGACAATTTTCATTTTTACCAAGATAAAACTTACTTTTGTACATTATAGGTAGAAAAAGTAGAGGATATAGCACTCAGTATCTGTGACTTGCCTAAAGAAAATAAGCAGAGGTCCAGAATAACTATCATTACCCAAGGAAAAGATCCTGTCATTGTGGCACAAAGTAATTATATTTCCATTTTAAAGCTATTTTAATACTTAAATGTGTAAAATGATATGGTCTTTTACTTTATCATATTGATTATATGAGTAAATATTGCTTTATCATATTTACTCATATAATCTGTATCCTCATTCTAAGGAAATGTATGAGAAAAAAATGTGTGTTAACGACACCCAAATTTATTATAGTCTGTGCAACAAATATATTAAAATCTGCTATGCACCATTGCCATCCCATGGCTGAGTGTTAGTGCACTTGGCTACTGATCTAAGGGACCTGTGTTGAAGTCCCAGATAAGGCATGGATGTTAGTGTGGTTTTTCTGTTGACTTCCCACCATCCTCACAGACCTTCTATGGTGTATAAACTGACAGGCTCCTGTGAGACCTCTGTGGCAAGCAGCTGCTTGAGGAAATTATTATTATTATGCACCATTTTCATCTGAAAAATGTCATTTAAGAAAAATTAGTCTTATATTTACATTTATATGGTGCAAAAACTGGCAATTTGTCACAAAATTTAACATTTTTATGTTTTTAGACATATATATTATGAAGTAGCAGTGGCATAGCATCAAGGGACACTATTAGACAGTCATCCCAAAGTAAAAAAACAAACAAATAAATGGTTTCAGTTGATATAATTTGTTTTTGATAATAGATAACAGTAAATTAATAAAATCACCATCTATAGCAAATTATATTCATATTCTTTCACTAAAATTGTATTCTTGTCATTGCAATGTCTCATGGCATCTTAATGAAGTAAAATCTGTTTTGGATCTGATACAAGATCTGATTTTTCTACACTGAATTCTTTCAGCTAGGAAAAAAAGTTTTTATCTCATTTTTAACAGCAAGTTTAACCTTGTGGACTGCTGTTAAAAATATAGGCTGAATACAACTGATTTCTACATATACTATTTCATAAAATAACATAAAAATAGTAATTTTACAAAATAAAATATTAAGTGTTGGTACAAATGCTTAATTTTTTATTTATTTTGGGTTCAAAAATATCTTTCAAATTTCATCTTCAAATTCAGTAATGTACATCAGGTTTGGGCAGATTTGCAGGCCAAGAGTTACTTCTAGCTTTCCCAGAATGCTGTGGTGCACCACATATTTATTTTGTTTTTAGTTGTGTAAAAAGAAACAGATCTACAGAATATGCATTGTTAAATAAAAAATTATTAAAATGCAGAAAATACCACATATAGTTGTAAGTAACAATAAAATTATTAATAATAAATTTTAAAAATAGATGTTATTAGCTTGAATATTTTTTGCACAATTATACTATTTTTTCAAAGAAAATATGTATTATTCTCTTAAGCACTGGTGGTCCACTCAAACTTGTTTTGTGCACCACCAGTGGACTGCGATCAACATTTTGTCCAGGCATGGTATACATATACTTTTACCCTTTCAGGGCCTGTCGAATATAGGCATTGCAGAATCTGAAATGAGAAGCCCAAAACATCTATGTGTTTTTAGTACAACAAAAACTTAAATTTAAAAAAAATAGAAATTGCTGTTTGAAAAAATTTTTTTGCATGTATCTCATAAAAAATATATATATAATTGAAGCTTGGAAAATAATATTTTCTTTTTTCATTTTAAGCATATTTTATCAAGGTAGGATATAAATAATTTATTAAAGCCATCCGATTACCATTTCTTAGAAATGATGTACAGTATTGTCGATCTGTATGTTAACATTACTCTGTGCTGAAGCAACCCCCTGATTTAAGTTCACAAGTTTTGATTTGAATGAGTATCAGCAAATTTTTCTTAAAATTTCGAAATTCTCCTAAAATTAACCAGAAACTGCTACTTTAAAAAAGGAAGATTTTGGGAGCAATTACAAGTATGTACCTCTATTTTTTTTTTTTTCTTATTTCATGCCCTCTTTTCAGTCTTAAAATTATTTCAGTACACATAGAATTATTTTTATCATTCATCTCTGGCTACTGAAACCAAAACCACAACTAAAAATAACTTGTTTGTGCAAAACTGGTGGTAAATATGTCACTGCCCAGCAAATATGCAGATGGCACTAATTGCAATAGTAGCATTTGTCAGCCATGTGCACTCTGTGCTGTATATAGTGTCAATATTGGAAAACCTTTCAATTAAATTAGTCTTTTATTTGCACTTTTATAATTAAAACTTTTTATATTTTTATAGATCTATTATGATTTTAATTCCCTAGATTTATGTGTATCAATCTTTGGGAGTTCAAATCTCCGTTATATCACTAGTTATGACAATGGCCACTATACAATTTGTTCTTTATTTTTATTTCTATCAATTTATTGATTTTTATTCCTACAGATCTTTCAGCGTTATGTTACATCATTGATTGTGACAATAGCTGGCTTACAACTTGTTCATTTTTACTTCTGTCAATTATTTGATTTTCTTCCCGATGTTTATATGTCATGTCTTTTGGAGCCATGATACATTTCTGGTTATAACAATAGGAGGCTTACAACTTTTTGCTGCAGATATTTTGTTAAAACTGAGTTAGATTATATATATATATTTATTACTTCTTTGTTTTCCAGTCAAAAAAACTAATCTTTATCATTTCCTGAAAATAAATGAGGTCTCTGATACAGAAGTGAAGAGAACTTCCTCGGCATTGAAATTAGTTCTCCTGTAGCAGGGTAATTTCGTCAAGTATTATCCCCCCTCCCTTCTCCATGCTACAATAAGGGCTTTATAATCAATAACCCCCACCTTGGCAAATTTTTTTTTTTTAATTGCGAGTTTTTAATTTGAATATTTTTAAAAGAGTTTACCCATCTATGTAAGTTGCTTTTACACAGTTGTAAAATGTTAGAAACTTGCAATTAACATACTGCTTCAAAATTCATTTCCAATACTGGTTTGTATTTAAGAAAAGGCCTCTATATAATTTTAAACTGCTTAATTCAGAACTAAAACTTTAACATAGAAATTGACACCTTTCTGATGAAACATATTATGAAAATTATTTTTGAATTATACCACAGTAACATACTATAAAGAAACAAATAGTTGCCAATATCAAAATGTACTGTTATAACTACCTCTTGTTAATTCTTATAATTCACATAAAAAGACTGTGGTTTTACAGATGGTAAGGTGGAAAAGTATCCTGCGATGAATATTAAACAAGAGGAAATGATAGACACAAATGGAGCTGGTGATGCTTTCGTTGGAGGTAAACATTGTATAATAAAATTTTGAATATGTTCTGTTTCGTAAAGTAAATTTTGCATACCGACAAATTTTAGAAATATTTTTAATACTTATAAAATCAATAGGTTATATCCTTTGTCCAAGCTTAGTTTACCATTCACTTATTCTAGCAGCACATAAAATGTTTACTATTATGTAGTCACAAGATTGCGTCTTTTTTTTAACAACAAATTATTTGTAATTTTTTTAATCAAATTTAAATTAAAGCAAAAAATACTTCTGAAATGTTAACATATTTTTTGTTATCTAGCATCTACCTTTGCAAGCATCGACTTATTGAGAGTAAATGTTTATTTTAAACTTTTATACGATGAAAATGTGAAGTAAACTTTTATATTTATCGATTTTACCCCCACATTCTCTTCATTTACATTTTTCCATAATCACCTATTTTAAAAGTTGATACAAGTGAGACCTTAGCAGAAAAACCATATGAGAAAAAAATTACATGTCTTATTCAAGGATCAACCTTCTTCGCCCCACTCTCACCTCCTGCTGACACCCATGTGCAACATAATATGAAGGCATAAGGCTCTTTTTCTGAGGTGGTGCAAGACAATTGATCATGTTGATAAAAAAAATAGGATTATGTTTCTGAATGATCTCTCTATATATTGTACAAGTAACAATGCTGTAGATTAAATATCAATCAATAAAAAAATGTGAAGCATTACTTTCTGAGTGACACTCATAAAAGCAAAAGGTTTAAAGTTTATGGAAAAGCAGTAGAATGCCAGGTTCAATAAATTAAAACTATGAGAAATATGAACTAATATTAAGATTAAAAATTTTGAATATATAGATGGAAGTATAAATAGTTAAAAGAAAATGCCTGAAATCCATCCAATATCCTTTACTTCTTTGTGAAATTTGAAGTTTTTGAATGCCAAATATACCTAAAATGATTTTGCCTTTCTTTAATGAAAAGTAATTTGACATTTTTTGCAGATTGCTTAAAATATCTCAACGTGGCACTAATGCCATGATGAGATTAATATGCCTGAATTACACTATTTCTTTACATCAATCTAGTGATATAATTCTTTATTGCATTATATTATACACTTTTTTTTATGAAATGTCATGTTTTTAAATGATGAATAGTGATGTTAATATAGCATCAGCAGTTAACAAACAGAAATGACTATGCTATTGTCTATTTTCAACAGAAGCTACATTTTGCCAAAATAAAGACATTCTGCATAAATTATTTAAATTAATTCTTTTAACTCTAATCTCCTCCCTCTTTATATTCCCAGGTTTTCTCTCTCAGTATATTCAAGGAAAATCTTTAGATATATGCATAAAATATGGAATATATGCAGCTACTGAAGTAATCAAGCAATCAGGATGCACATTCCCTAAGCAGGCCAAATTTAATTATGAATGCAACTAATGTTATGGAAAATTGCATTTCTGTGGAAATTTTCATTCATAAAAATACTATACATAGGTTATTTTGTATGGTTATAGAAATATGTATATCAATGAATATTGTAGAAAATATTATATTAGCATTCTGATTTATTTTTTTATCCATTAAATGAGCATTATTTGTACCAGCTGTGTTTTTCTTGTTATCCATACAGAAGCTTTCTAAAAAAGCTCAGGTTCAAATAATCTACATAATAAAGGAGACAGTGCTGTAAATAAAATGTGCCAAAAGGAGCAAATATGTTGGTCATGAATGAATATTAATCAAATTTAGGTAATAGTGATTCTTTCCCTGAGTGCAAGAGAAAACACATAATAATAGTAAGAGTAAGAATATGTTTTTTTTTTACTATGATCTATTACTGTACAAGTATTTTAATTTTTATTTAAAATTCACAGTATTGTTGTTACCAAAATATTTTTGGTATTAAGTTTAATAATTAAATGGGTACAAATTCTAAAGACAGCATTGTAAAGTGAAATCAATAGATCTTACTATCTCAGAAGTGTAAGAAATTAAAAGAAAAACAGTTACCATGAATCCTTAGCCAACCACCTTGTGTAATATTCTCTATGCATTTCTTTCATGAGTCACAGTTACCACATCAAATTATCGAAAGGGATTTTAATAAATTACTGTTCATTGCCCCCATCACAATTTTGATTAACCTCACTTCAAGTCTTTAGAAACATGGTTTATAATATAATTCTACTTGCTGACCTGTTGTACCGCATATAGAAAAATATTACCAAACTACTGCAATATTGCAATTGTGATATTATTTGGGCATGCATCCTTAGATGATGAATAATTTCTTGAGCTAATCTTTTTGAATATTTACCTTTTTCTTTGAGATAAGGTTATGAAAAATAATAATATACTGAAATAGATAAATGAATGAAAGTAATGGATAGGTGGGATAGAAATTATCACAAGAACACAATAATTATGTTTTGAGTAATTTTTGAGCTAGTATTGTTTCAAATTATCAGAAATGGTTTGTAGTATTATGCATTTATAAGATTGCTGAAAGGTTAATTTTTGTAATTTTTCTAAAATGCATTACTACCCGATGCAGCAAGAAAGATAATTAGATTATAAAAACACTGCTGATATGAACGTTTGCGAATGCAAACAGATTCAAGTAGCAAACAAGGTTGAAAATGTAATTGAATTGCTTAACAAAAATGCAAACATTTGCAAATTGTTCAATCAACCACACCTTTTTATTCCCATATTTTTCATGTATTTGCAACAATTTTTGTATAAAAATAGGTGTAAACCTTGCAAAATGGGCTGTACATATTTGGAAAATTTTCCTCATTGTGTTAGATATACAAAAGAACAGGAATTAAACTAACCCCATGCCAAACAGAATTAAATTTTCAAATATTAAATTTTTAAAATCATTTGTTCACTTTGGTGGTTTCATGTGGCTGAGTGGTTTGTGTGCTTGGCTACTGAACAGAGGGACCTAGGTTCAAGCCCCAGATAAGGCATAGATGTTTGTGTTGTTTTTCTGCTGATGTTTCACCATCCAAACAGACTTACTATGACGTATAAATCTGACAGGCTCCTGTCAGACATCTGTGACAAGCAACTACATGAGGGATTATTATTATTAATCTTTGGTTTATGGTTCTTAGTTTTAAACATCTTATTGAGTGTTTTACCTGGGCATTTTTCTAGTGTCATGTTAACCTTATCAAGCACTGGGCAACCATGAGGAATCAATATATTTGATAATTCTGCTGAGCATCCTCATCCTAGGATTACTATGACTATAATAAAATATTTTAACTAATTAGCTTTAAACACTAGAGAAATAGTTTTACTTTAAAACTTGGAATGATTCCATTAAAGGCTGTTCATTCTTCATATGAAAAAGAAAAGAAAAATACCTTATTCCTGTACACAATATACTTTAAAGACTATGATAATGTGTGCCATTATTTCATAGATCATGTATTGTTACTAACAGACAAACGTAGGTTGTAGAATATCAAGTATAGAGGAAAAATTGTCTTGAGCCAGGGAGATTCTGAACCCTCCACCTCTCAATAACATGTCAGGTGCCCTGACTCCTGAGCTACCCACTGCTGATCAAGATATCCTCTATTGGTAGCTTTATACCATGAGATTAGTCAGAAATTGTCTTAACTACAACTGAAAATTCTGATCAATATAGCACTTACAGGTATATGCTCCAGATCACCAACACCTCAAGCATTATCTGACATGGTATATTTCTTAAGCCAGTCACACCTTATCAAGCATAGGTATATGATTGCTAACAGCCAAACCCAAGCACCTGTTGTGAATATCAACTGTAGAGGAAATATTGTATTCAGCTGGGTAGGATCTGAATTCACGACAGTCTTGATGAAATGAAAGGTTCTCTGACAACTGAGCTATGGAGATCTTGAACAGAGGCTAGTAGTTCAGCAGTCAGGGCACCTAACATGTCAGCAAGTCATGAGTTTGGATCCCACCTGGCTGAAGGCAATAAGTTTTTCCTCTATATTTGAGATTCTGAAACCTATAAGTGCTTACTTGTGTTTACCTATTAGTAATCATATCCCTACACTTGATAAAGTGTGATTGGCTTAAAAAAAATATACCAATTCAGATAATGCTTGAAGTGTTGGTGATTCTGGTGGTGCACATGCCTAGAAAATGCTCCATTGACCAGAATCTTCAGTTGCAGTCAAGGCAATTTCTCATGACTAATACCATGGTAAAACGTTTAAAGTCATTAATCAGCAGTCAGAGCACCTGACATGTCATCAGGAGGTCATCGGTTCAAATCCCATCTGGCTGAAGACAATTTTTCCTCTATACAAGAGAACCTGTATTGCATGTAGTACACTGATTTTACAAGTATAATTTATTGCTGTTATCCAATCTACTTTTTATTGTAACATTATTTATGTGAACTTTAAAATTTTAAAATATTTTGTGTAAAATATGAATCTGGGTCATGCAATTGATGCTGTGAAAAACCTATATATATAAGCTGTCTTTAAAAATTATTTTTCATTGATTTGAGATATTTTGTTTTACAATAGAAGCATATTTAACCTTAGAATCACAAGATGACTGTCATTACTCATCACAAGGTGGAGTCGCATAAGATCCCTCAGATTTATATGGCAATTGTTTTTTGTCTAATCATCCAAAATTTTAGATCACAAAATTATAGTGAAAAATCAAAATTAAGTTTCAAACGTAAATTTGAGGAATTAAAAAGAATTACGATTTTAAAACAAGTTTACATTTTGTGGAAAACATGTTACTACACAAAAAGATAAACAGGTACATGAAATTTTTGTAACCCTTATATTCATTGTAAATGTTATGGTGTTTGGTACACTTTTTTGGTCCTTTTTACAAAAAATGTTAGGTATTGTCTGCTCAAAAAGAAATCGTATATACTGTACATAAACAGAAATCGTTTATATATTCACCCACAACTGTATATGAGCATAAATTTCTCCAACACAATTTGTAATGTGCAGTCAGTGTCTCAACGTATCTGGAACACAGAATAATACAGCACATTAATGCAGGAACTGCAACTACTAAAGGAGCTTTTGGCCAACCATAGGTATATACAAAGGTTCCTGTCTAAAGTAATATTGCTCATGTGCACATTAAAGTTTGTTTTTATGTGTGGTCACTGGCTACCCCACCTTGTTGATCTAGGATTAAGTATTGTACCATATTTTAAAAAAATGAAGTTGCATTGAAAGTATTTTGATTGTGCTCACATTGTTTTCCATCTTATCGTAATTAAAATCACTAAAATTATTTCAGAAATTCTCACTCTGAAGTAGTAAAACAAAACTTAAAACTTATAGTAAATATTAACCAGTTCAGATCTTAGGTATTATTAGCTTAGGTATACTGTTTTATGTTTGCTCATTACATAGAAGTTTTGGAATAATTGATGGCTCCTGGTGACTTCAAAAGCAACAAGATGATGCTCATTCTCTTCAAATTTCAATTAAGAGTACATATTTTTTTAAGAATGTTTTTATCACATTTTCATATCACTTTTTATTGTCAGCATTGAAATGCTAAAGCATATATATATAGCAGATGCTTCTTGCTTGGACACAAAAATTTATAACAACATCAACTGAAGTGAGAGGTAAAAAACTTTTCATTAAGTGCGAAGTCTTTTATGCATACTGGTTAATTTGATAGTGGGTGTGATTGCATATGGGCAACAATGCCATGTAAAATAATTTTAAATATTAATTTTCAGTATCCAAAAACTTCTATTTTTACTTGTGTAAATATCAGTATCACTTTCTAATTTGATTTGTATGTTTTGAATATTCTGAAAAGGAAGTAGGATGATCTAAACTTTTATGGTAGATTTTAAGCTTAGCTCATTCAGACACAACTTATTATTGTCAGAATGTTTATGTTTGAAAAATTTTTATTTGGAATTCTTGTAAACAGAGGAAAACATTCAGTATGTGCTGATGAAAAAACTTAATGTCCAAACATATTGAGAAAAACTCTAGTGGAAGGGAAGAGAGAAAGAAGAGCTGCCAGGTCTGTTTATGTCAGTGTTAAAGCAATGCTTCCCATATATTTCTGATATACAAACATATTACATTTGTAATAATGTCAAATACTGACTTGTTTATATATGGTTTAATTAGTTCTTTTCACAACTAAGAAGTAGCAATCACAAATAGGCAAGTGTGAAAAAACCAACCATCTGCCTCTCAGACTCGAACTTGGCACCATGTGCTACTCAGTGGGGAAGCAATTAAAAGCATTGCTGAAATTGTAATACAATTCCTGTTTTTGTGTCTCCAAATAATTGAACCAGAATGCCATTCCAGATACTTAATGTTTCCGAATCACTGGAATCAAACACAGTAATCGGATTTCCAATCTCCACTGATTCTATATTTTTAAAGGAAATATTTCTATATTTATACACATTGAGCCAATGCTCATTGTATATATATAATATATTCTTTGCATTAGCAACACCTACCTAATACCTTGTTGGGCCACCTTTCGCCCTTAGTACAGCTCTTACCCATCGGAACATGGATCCACAAGATGTTACAGGGTGTCCTGTGGTAGTGCTACCCATGAATTCCACAATGTGTCCTTTAATGCCTGCATATTGCCAGGTGGAGGGCCGGAGCATCGAATTTCCTTTTCTGCTAGGTCCCAAACATTATCAGTTAGGTTGAGATCTGGTGAATTGGGTGGCCATTGGAGAAAGGAGAATTCATTGTCATGTTCCTGAAACCAGTTTGCAACCTACTGGGTGATGATGTCGTGAAGGGGTGTACTTAGTCAGTGATGATAGAAAGGTAGTCCAATCGAGCTATTGATTCACTATGTTCAGTGAACCCAGAGTGTGCTGTGAAAACAGTTCCTAAACCATAACACTACCACCTTGTACCTTGCCTGTAGAACACAGAGTGCATCCTGGTGCCATGACCTCATGTTGCTTTCTCAATTCGAACACACCCATCAATATAATGGAGTTGAAAATAGAATCCATCTGACCAGGTGACATATTTCCAGTGTCTGTTGTTGGAAGGCACTTTTCTTGTGTCTTGCAGTGAGCATGGGTATCTGTGATGGCTGTCGACTGTCATAGCCATACAAGCTAATGTCTGGTGCATTGTCCAAGCGGATATTGGTCTTTATACTCATCCAATGTGTAACTAGGCAGTTAGCTGGGCCACTGTGCTTTGTCACTGCTGTGTTACGAAACATTGGACACACACTCCTCACTATGGCCATTGACTACATATGGTGGTCCCACATGTGACCTTCAGCTGGTTCAATCACTATTTAGCCAGTCACAGTAGACTCCTGATACCACAGAACTGGAACAGTTCAAGATTGTGGCTGTTGTCAAGATACCTGCACCTGATTGTTGTTCCCCCATAATCATACATTAGAAGTCAAAAAGATCATGTTGACAACCCATTTTTTCTCGAAGTAACACAAAAAGTGATTGCCACATGTGTGCTCTATAAATGCACATCGGCCGTTTCCTACCTTAAGCCATCACTAGTGCCACAGACTGATCCATTCCTATATAAGTGAGTGTTGTTAATTCAAACAAACTCAGTGTACTCCAAAGAACCAAAACATGACCACCTGCCTAATATGATGTTGGTCCTCCACATGCCGCCAAAACCTCTTACCCGGCGAGTATTGGTGCTACAATATTTCTAAAGGTGTGCTATCTGGTACCAATACGTTACCAGCAGATCCTTTAACTCTTGTAAGTTACATGGTTGAGCCACCACAGATCAGATACGCTGTTCCAACACAAACTATAGATGCTCAATTGGATTGATGTCTGGGGAATTTGGAGGCCAGGGCAATACCTGGGAGTCTTCCTCATATTCCACAAACCATTATTGGACAATCCAGGCAGTGTGGCATGGCGCATTATCCTGCTGAAAGAAGGCACTGCTAGAGAGGAATACCGTTGCCATGAAAGAATGTATCTGGTCAGCAATGATGTTTAGGTAGATATCATAGTTTCCTGCACATGAATGACTGGACTCAGGGTTTCCCCACAGAACATTGCCCAAGGCATTATACTTCATCCACTGGCTTGTTTTAGTTCTACGGTGCCAACACTTCCCCAGGTAAACAACGCACACACGTACTTGGCCATTCACATGGTGCAACAGGAAACAAGATTCGTTGGACCAGACAACCTTCCAATCATTCATGGTCCAGTTTTGATGCTCGCATGCCTATTGTAGATGCTTTCGATGGTGAACTGAGGTTAGCATGAGCACTCGGAGCAAATGCAGCTTGCAGCTCCATTTTCAGCAGAGTTCAATATACTGTTTGTAGTGACACATTACTCCCGTCACTAGCATTCAAATTACGGGTGAGTTGTGCCACAGTCGTTCCTCCATAATCATACATCGATTCAGAAATATCCCTTCTGTTGGCTTGTACCATATGGGATAACCTTCGCTCACCTCTAGCATTGATGAGCCATGGTCGGCCCACACCTTGTTGGCAGTTCATGGTTTTTCCCTCCTTGGACCACTTTTTGAAGGTACCATGGCCGACCATGAGCACCCCGCAAGCCTTGCTGTCTCGGAAATGCTCTGACCCAGTCTGGCCGTTACAATTTGGCCATCGTCAAAAGAACAACAAGGTGTTGAAAGCCTATTGCATGCATTCATTCTATTCAATAATTCAATGCAAAAATCACATGTTTGTGATATTTGACTCAATTTCAGTAGTTAAGCAGTATGAAAATATGGCTAATTGCTAACCAGTTTGCCATGTAATATCTAGATTCTCTTGATCCTAACAAAGCAGCTTTTGTTCAAAATTATAATTAACCCTACTTAATATTATACTAATAGTTTCAGAAATAATATGCAAAACAAGGAACTATAAGTGTATTTAAAAAGGCGATATATGCATGCTTTAACAAAAAAAATGGAGCGTTACATTCCTCTATGTAAATTATCTATGTATATTAAAGTTTTTATGATTTCAGTAAAATGCCATAAATGCAGAGTTAAAATTTAAAACGTGCCATACAAATGGAACATATTTTTTTTTATTTCTGTAGTTTAAATATTTTAGGATACTGAGGTCTGTAGTCAAATACTGAGAACAACTCCCATAAAGGGAGCAATTTTTATTTCTAGTTTGTGTTTCTGTTAAAAGTTGTATAGAGTAATGTGGTATTTCAGGTGCCAAGTCTTTTGATGTCGTATATTAGGTAGTATATATGGTGTTGTAAAATAGAATTTAGAAAGAATTTAGTTTTGTGTAGAAAAAAATCTGAAGAAACCGAGCCTACAGAATTTGAAGGTTTAGTCCATCCAGTGTACTTGGTCAGAAAAAAGATATTAGTTGTTGATTGGTGACAACTATATCTGAATTCGTGTTTGGATGCAATACCAAACCTGCTGAAAATGAAACTTATCCACTGTTTAATTCAAATTTTGTATTTCTGTGGACGAAATAATATTACCTCAGAATAAGATAGGCGTGTCTCTTCAAAAATTCAAAACTTAGAGTTAAATATTAGTTTCATCCATTATCAGCATCTTATCTTCCAAAAATGATAAATCATTCCACCTGTCTCTGAAAAGAGACTAAAAACTTCTAACCAAATACATCATGTCCAAGTTGCGGTGGGGACTGGCTTAGTCAGTATTGTGTCAGGCTTTTTATCTGATATTCCCTGGCTCCAGTCCTAATTATGCCTGCATTTAAAAAAATGCTGTTAACTCCTGTTTCGTTCTCCATGAGCAGGGATTTTTAAAATCCCAAACCGGACATTTTTTTTGCATATTATGCCCCCTCCCCCCCCCCCCCATAATTGCAAAAAATACATTTATGCAAATTTAATTCCCCCCGAATTAAATTTGTATTTCTGATATAAATGTACATAATAAAAAAAATTATACGAGTCCATTAAAGAAGTATCGTAAAATGCACTTAATTGTAAATATTTTTGATTTGACATTCTCCAAAATTTTATTCCCAGCATTAACTGATTACCAGATACAGGTATGAGGACTTCTTACCTCGGAAATTCTAGGGTTTATGTTCGGACGTACACGAGTCCAAAAACAAAACCTACCTTGGATAAACTAGGGAATGATTTATTTTTTTAAACGTATAGTTTCACCTATATATAAAAATATATTTTACACCTATTATTGATGGATGGTTCCTAATATTCACTAAAGCTACTGGGAAAAAAAACCCTAAAAATTGCTAAATCCTTGAGTTACTGCTGAATCGAAGTATAACACTTAACTGATTTGTGTATAGTGTAAATTTGGGTTGTTTTACCTCCAACACACTTTTTGCACACAATGAGCTAAATGGACAGGTCACAATGACCCCGAGGGCTCAGAGAAGGTTGGAGGGAGGAGACTCATTGGACAGCTACTGGGAGACATGGTATCCTTCCTTTAAGGCCATCCAGTGTGTTCTTTAACGTGCACAGGGTATGGCTCTTCCGCACACCTGCTTTACGTTCCAACCGATGGAAGCAACCTTTTCAAGCCTTTCGGTGCCCCTTACCTGCCGAGAGCAAGGTGGGAGATTCTGCCGAAATCTCGAAGTTAACCCAGGCGGAACTCAAACCTGGGAATTGCAGATTACAAGCCTGGCAGACTGCCAACTGACTCTACTGTACAAGTAAATGCCTTGGCAGCAATGCACTGACCTGTTAAAACGTGATTCATATATACCAATGCGGTATTTGGTAGAAAAAAAGATTTCTAATTTCTGAATATCGGAAAGGAAGAAAAAACGCTGATGTTGTGGATGTTGGATAGAAAAATCGTTACTATTAAATCTAACAAAATTTTAATTGCATCTTGATCTGCAACCTTTTTTTCTAAAGTATGGGATTTGAGGTTTCATTATACAAAAGGAGAGTTCTGCAAAAAAAGGAGACATCCTGCTTTTTGCAGAACTCTCTCCTGCGGTGGCGGTCATAAGTATGAAGTTTGTAAGGGCATTTAGAGGCGTAAGAAGGATTTAATAGTACAGAAATGACACTCTTTGCTAATCTATTATTTAGTAATTGAAATCCTTAGCAAGTATTGTAAGAAGCCTTGGCCCCCTCATGGCTACCACTGAGGCACTGCCCATCAGATGGCCGTGTCTAGGAGGGAACCATATGCTTGCTGTAAAGGAAAACTGAATGGCTATGATAAGACCAGTGTGTTTGAAGCTTCCATCTGTTCAGTCCTTTTCCATGAACTCTTTGCCATTGGATCATTGTTGCCTGGCCGTTTAGACTACTGGGTATAAAAATATGCACTCGGAAGTAACCTAAACCAAATTACTATTTGGGCTAAGTTCGATTGCATGCATTACTAAAAGTGGATTTTTAATAAGGTCAATAAGATATCAACTATTAAGAAAACTGCCTCAGTGGTGCAGTAGTATCTCACTAATTTATGGTGACACAAGTGCCAGTTCGAGCCCTAGGTTGGATATAGTCGTTTGTTCTAATATAACCTGCAGATTAGCTAGTAGCTTTGTGTGTCTGATTATAAAAAAAAAATCCATGTAGAATAGGGATTCCCAAAACTTATTTGAGACCACAGCACAGAATATAGAAAGATATTAAGACACCAGTTTTAAACATTTGGTCTGTAATGAGGGTCTGGCAAGTATGGTAAAAATAACTGATTTCAATGTATATGCATACCTATTTGAAATTACTTCATGTAATTGTTGGCAGTGGTTTAACTAACAAATGCTCTTTGCTTCTCAATAGAGACCTTGATAAACATGGTGCCCACAAGTGCCAAATTGGAAACTGCTGATATTCCTTACATATAAACGAGAGATACATTCGTGGAAAATGGTGCTTAAAACAAATCATTTGTACATGGTTATAAGTGGAGATAACGATAAGTTCAAGATCCTGACAAAGATCCAAAAGCTATAATGTTTTCTGCACCAACAAGTAAACAAATGATACAACAGTGTTCAATTATATACAGTATCTACCATAATTTCAATCAAATGTATAAATTCAGTATAAATGATTAATCAAAAGGTTTATATTTTCTCGCCCAGTACCAATTTCAGAATTTTGAGATTAACTATCCAACCTTTAGAGGTGTTTACATGTAGTCTCATTGTTGGCAGCAAAAATAGAGAGTAGGTGCAGAGAATTTGATATGAAATGAAACTTAGTAATTATCATTTTTAACATTTTTTCCAGTTTTCATCAGAAAATTCAGTTACTCCAAAATGGTACTTTTATGAGCACATCAGGCAAATGAGGGAAGCTCATGGTAATTTTGAAATGAATCGTTTGGTTCATTCCCGCAGAAATGTTGAAATATATTGTTTGTATGAAATTTTTCTGTTAAATCGTTTAACTGTGAATTCATATAAAATGAGACAATACTGTATTTTGCGATTATTTACAATGACTATATGGATTCGTTTTCTCATACCTCACAGTCTGATGCTATAGAACAAATTCTAGTTTTAATATTTTTACATATATGCATTTTTTTCCTGTAGAGTTTAAACAGAAATAGTATTCGTATTTGTCATTGCTTTTTTGTAACTTCAATAAAAATTAAGATTTTTTTTTAAACTTATAAAGGCCATTTGGGAAGGCAGAGAACTTTTGAACATCATAAAAGTAATGACTAAGTCAATGCATGCATTTTTTGTTATTTAAAGTACATGGAACTTTAATTACTTACGATTTCCATATCAATCTTTCCTTAAAACGTTTACATTCTCGAATTCATATTGTTGGAAATCAAGATTTTAATAGATATGATTAAGATCTTTATTTTTAAATTATCTCATCACTTAGCTCGTTTTGAGAAAGAAAAACAAGCTGTTTTCACTTTGTTGTCTGGCTGTCCGCATGTAAACATCGAATTTCTTTGTTTTTAGATTGGATAGGTATTTATATAAATATTGCAGCAATTCCCACTTTCGGAACCTTCCTATAGCTATAATTGCGCCCTCTAACTGTGGAAAAGTTGAAATTAGAAAATTTCAAACTAATATTACAAGCGATGTAATTACGTTACAAATGGTTGTAAAATGTGAATTTCATGAAGTTTGCATTGACAACAATTATTTCCAACTTTACCCTCAGAGGGGATGGGAAAACACATTTTTTGCGTTTCAAGAGGTGTTTTTCAATTTATCGCTAAAAGAAATATGATTCACAATTTTACAATCTCCCAAAAACTTGAAATGCGTCTTCTGACGACGGAAATTTTTAAACGAATATTGTAAACGATCTACATGGCCTAGAAATTTGGTATTTTAGTGGTGGAGTGTGATGATCAAGAAGTTTAATTGGAAGCAACTATCCCTTACCTGCAGGGTAGGTGGGAAAACGCAGCTTTTGAGACAAAAAATTGCTTTTGAGTCGAATAAGCTATAATGTAGAATATATGTAGATCATCCTCAAGTAGTAAATGGGCTACTGAGGTCCAACCAGACTGCACAATTTAATTCTCCAAGCATATCTGTCCTGTACATCTGGCCAATATACACCAGTTTTGACATTGCCCACCACATCCTAGGTCTCCCCTTCTTTCGGAGGTCTTTAGGCACACTATTCATAATCCTATTAGCTAACATGTAATTATTCATACAGGCAACATGGCAAAAACCAATGGAGTCTTTCTCTGCACAATATGCTGTTTAAAGGAGGTTACCGACTCCTTTGTTTAATCTCATCATTACTTAAAAATTGAATCGCATAATGCCGAAGATAATGCGTAAGCATCTAGTTTCCTGTTATGTCGTTTACAAAGCGTCCAAGTTTCACTACCATGACTAACTCTAGAGAGAACCAAACTAGTATACAGTCTAATTTTAGGTGTATAGGCCTATTTTACCACACTCTCCATAGATTCTTAAAAGTACCAGCAGCAATCCCTATTTGTCTGTTAATCTCCAGCAGCACATCATCAGTATCTGTTACGTAGCTCCCAAGATAATTAAACTATGACACCTGCTCAAGATGCAACCATTCAGATCAACTGAATCACAGCCTGTCTGACCAATTTTCATCATTTTAGTTTTCTCTCTGTTTATAACCAAACCTAGTACCAATCTCAGCAGCAGCTCGAATGAAACGGTTCATCTCATCATCATTTGCCAAAAGGGCTGAATCATCAGCGTAATCTAAATCAGAAATTTTCGTATCCAGACCATTTAAGGCCAAAATCTATAAAACAATATGTAGATATGCTAGAAGTTAGAAATCTTCTGGTGATAGAATGGTTGATAAAAAAAGGAATAATTGCTCCGTAGTTTTATAAATTTAGTACTTTAAAATTTTTCAATAATATATGAATATAATAAATAAATTGTTTTATATACATTGGATGATTTGTCCTTTAACCCTAGGGGATAAAGAAACTTTAATTTTAAGAGAGAAATATGCTTTTTTGCATTTTGTAGGGCTAATAATAATGATTACATTTTCCATTCAATCATCAGTACGAATTTCTACTCTTAATGGGTGGAAAATGAGCATCCCATGTTCACTAGGGGCAATATGTTATCCTACTTGTTTTCAAGCTTACCCGCTGGATGGGCTTGACAGGAGGCTACCATCTGTCTCCCAACAGCTGTTCCAGTGGGTCCTCCCCAACCTCAGCCTTCGGGGTCCATGTGACCTGGCCATTTAGCCCATGGTGTGTTGGCGCATTATGGCCTTAGATGCTAATGCGCCATAAAACCCTAAACAAACAACCAAGCCCATGGTGTGCAAAAAAAACCGCTCAGAGGTAAAACAACCCTAGAAGATGGTGGGGCAAGAAAGTCGAGTCAGAAAAATATAAAAACAACTTGAAAACAAGATCCGTTACAGTATAACATTTTCCCTTGTGTTTGAGGCTTTTAAAAATAATGCATGAAATATACATAGTTGTTTTTTAATTTGCCACAACCTTACTACCATTCGCAAAGGGGGATTAGGGTCCCCTTTCTCCACCACAGATCTTGCCCTGAATATAATGTTAATCTGATAATTGTTTCTTATCGGTTAGAGATATTGTTTTATATCTTCCACCAAGGTCTCTGTACCCAAGCAGGAAGACTGACATCTTGGGTATATGTATGTTAAGTGATAAAAATTCATTTTTTCGCTGACACCATATGATGGACCGCCACCGACCAGTTTGAGAAACACTGATGTGACACATAGTGTAGTTCGTAAATGATTCGCTTAATATTGTTTTAAATTCGGCTCTAAAGTATGATGGATAAAAAGTGAAGGACCAGTTAATATCTATGGAAAACGTAAATTTTTTACCCTTAGGCAATAATATAAATAGCCGTCCCGTGGCCGAGTGGTTAGCGCACTTGTCTACTGATCTAAGGGACCTGGGTTCGAGCCCCGGGTAAGGCATGGATGTTTGTGTCGTTTTTCTGCTGAGATCCTGGCATCCTCAGACCTCTGTGGCAAGCAGCTGCTTGAGGGGGTATTTATTTTTTTATTTAATAATATAAATACAGTCTTCTCCCGATTTATATAGGAGTTGCGTTCATAAAAATGGTCATGTAAATCGAGCATAATTTCCTACATTGATCAAGTCGGGGGCTGAAATTCTCATTTTCACTATACAATATTTGATTCAATAATAAAATCGTTAGAATACATTAACGGAAAAGCACGAACGACCTGTCCACACGATGAAAATATGTTTATGAATTTTTTTTTTTTCTGAAACGCGCTGCCTCCGATGACTACTAGTTGTGTTAAGATTTGAGGGAGATAGCAGTTAGGGAGTTACGGTGAGATTCCTTATCTACGGGCACTAGTTAGATTGAGGTTCAGGAATGTCGCCACCGAGATCACTAAGAAACTAGTTGGCACAGTGGTATATGTGTTGGGTTTCAGTGATAGTGGAACTGTTGTAATCGGGGTTCGAGTCTCGGGATGGCATATTCATTTGATGTGAAACGGAGTTTACCAGATACCAGTGTTCTAAAAGCAAGATATTTTCCAATTTGTCAAATTAGTTTTTTCCTGCTAAGTTTTATTTTAAATACCGACTAATAGTTCATTAAAAAACTGCATAATTCTATTCAGTACACTTCGAAATATTACATGCTACTTTTATTCATGCTTGATAGCAATCGACTTATTTGACCTTAAGTAGCGTAGTGGTTAGTAACTTGTTTCAGAAGGCAAACTTTGTGTTTCTGTTAACTCTGACTACGATAGTGGTAAATAGTGATTTCGGTCTTTGTAGAACAGGTTCTTCTTTGAGAAGGCTTGTACCAACTAGGAGCAGTTCCTTCACTGCCATCTGTGTTGCAAATAAAAGGGCTCTCAACTTTCATAGCTCCATCTATCCATGGGCGGAAGCAAAATTTTTTAAAGTGCATACTTTTTTCAATTTGGAAAACGTAACTTTTACAATAAGAGAATTTAGCATTCGCGATTTGCATTCACAGTATATTATTTCACGGTTAGAAATATAGTCGTGGGTTCAAGAAATTTCAAAAAGGAATGTACGAAGAAAAAATGTTTTAATTTAAAACGTGAGTTTATACAAAAAGGATGACGTTTTTTTTTTTTATTTCTGGATGGATATGCCCTCCTTTTGGAGGATGTATGGTAACCCTATTCTGCATTAACCTTCAGATAAGATAGTAGTTTTGCGGGTCTGATCATAAAAGGAAGAACGTTTGACAGACTTCCATTTTAAAATTTTCGAGTTCAAACAAAGCGTTATTCAGAAGAAAAAAAAAGTAAAAAATAGATGTAAATACAGTGACCCTGTTATTCACGTAAATCGAGAGCTAATTTTCTATATTTCAAAGTTACGACCCATCAACTGTAGCTATTAATTTAAAAAAAAAACGTCCTCAGGTCATTAAGATTTTGGAAACAAAAAATAGCGTATAAGGACTAGCTAAACTGGAATCTCAAAATTGTTCATGTAAAATAGTGTTACCAATCAAGATTAAGTGGATCATGTTTAGGTTGACAGGTGCCAAAATTTTTTCTTTCAAATTTTTGTATGTCTAGTAGCAGTTATTTAAAATAGAAGTAGTCTGAAGTTCAATTGTATTATAATAAAGAACACAAGTCTCATTGAAAACTTGTCATATCTAGACTGAAAATTTTTTGCAATGTAATCGGGTGTTTCTAACAATACGGGTTTCTGTAAAACCAATGTTTTGCTGAAAAGTAAAAGAACAATAAAAGAATAGGCACCTGCATATTTATGTGGTGTTTTATCAGTCATTTTTAATGATTTTACTGTATACACGCAATCTGACAAGAGTAGACTCTTAAGATTTAACGGCAGAGCGAGATGACTTGATCAATAAACTTTAATTATTTCTTTCCATGTAGGTTTTGCCTTCCTCGCACAGTTTTGTTATCTAGTAAAAAAGTTATGTAAAAAGTAATAGTTGAGATCAGTGGTGTATCCATATACTTCCAAATGGGGGGGAGGGTTTTCGGGACTTGGAAAATGTTATTCAAGCCGTTGAGGAGAGATTATAACAAAAGATTTTCCTCTTGGGTATACCGCTGTTTGAGACAATCAAGAAAAATATTACTCTCGAGACAGTTCTGTACTGACTAGATTTTCTAGCAGTTTTTATTAAAGGAATTTATTCATGTACACTATTCAGATAATTTCTATATGCACTATTTAATGGAATTAACGGACCCCTATGCTTCTCTAATTTAAGTATTTTTTATAAAACAATCCTCAAAATTAAGAAAACTGGTTATTTTTGTAAATGTGCTATTTTTACATTTGCATATGCTTTTAATAATAAAAGCTTTTTCTTTCAAATTTTTGTACAAGTCTTTACTATCGGTTATATAAAATTTAAATTAAAACTAACCATATAAAGTTCAATTGTATTATAATAATGAACACAATGTCATATATCCAGACTGAAAAGTTTTTTGCAATCTAGTCTGCAATCTTTAAAAAAATTCTGAAAATATACGGGCAACTTATATTTTAGATTTCTTTTGCCTCAGTACAGTTGCTAGCATTCTCAAATTGGGGTCAATACTTCAAGAGTGCCGGATCTAGGGTGAAGGAGGCATAGCCCTCTTTCGACAATACTAGTAATTGGAGGCAAAAAATAATTAAACGTTTTTGAATATTTCATTTTCAAGATATATTTAATGATCTCTAAAACGGAGGGGGAAATGTTAATAGTACAAAGAAAATCCAGTCTTGGCCACAGCCTTTTACTTTTTCTGGCTAGATTACGTCACTTATCCCCACATCTCGCGATTATTTTTTTCTAGATTCTGGCCTGCTTCAAGATTTTATTCTTGAGTTAATTCAAAGTCAGAACTGGCATCTGCACATGGTCGATTCACAACGGTTATGGAGCTATGAGATGTTTACAATAAGTCAAACAAACTGAAAACAATTGCTTATTCTTGTTTTTTAGTAATATTCGTGCAGCATTACAAAACCTGTACACAAAATGCATATTCCTGTATTCATTGCAAAATGTAAACGGCGTGTTCATAAATTCTAATAACACGTGAACACAAATTCACCACTGTTTGCAAGCTCAGGTGCTACTGGCCACAGACATTGACTTATACTTTCATGAATACATCCACACCTATGCACATGCTACATTCCAAGAATAATTTTATAACCGTTGCCAATCGGACTTATTAAATGATATTCTAAACAACTACGAACACACATTTTTTTTTTCCCACACATTGTTCCTTAGCTGTTATGAACTCGTGTTCATATGAAGTTACCGATTCGGAATGACTTTGAGAATAAGATTCTGAAATATTGACCTTAAGTCATGGGATATTGTGAATTACTGAATTTTGCCAACTCCCCACGATTTTGCCAAGTCACTCCGAATTTTGTTAACTCCCCAAGATTTTCTCAAGTCACTCCGAATTTTGCCAACTCCCCAAGATTTTACGAAGTCGCTCCGAATTTTGCCAACTCCCCAAGATTTTACCAAGTCCCTCCGAATTTTGCCAACTCTTCACTTTTTACTAAGTGGCTTCGAATTTTCCCAACTGCTCTAAATTTTGCCGTCTCCTCCGTTTTGTAAACTGCCTTAGATTTTCTAAGTTGCCCCGATTTTGACAACTCCCCTTAATTTTCCAAAAAAAAAAAATTACAAATTTTCGCAAGTCGCCTAGATTTTACGAAGTCCCTTTGAATTTTCCCAACTCTGAGTAACTTTGGGGGGGAGCCTCACCCCCAAAGTAACTCGGAGATACTAAGTAACTAAGCTACTATAAAAATAATACACTTAATAAGTCTCACTCGATCGATATACTGATAACAACTCTCAACTTATCTGAGCATATCCACCAAAATTTTATTTGCATCTGGACTGTTAGTCACAATTTAGCAAATACTTCAGCAATTATATCAGTATATCTATGGAACAAGCTACATGAGAAAGCTTCTTCGTATCGGTAACATAAAAATCCGCCTAACTAAAAATTTTCAGGAATAATTTAAAAGTACGAACCTCAGCAATAAGTTTTGGATACTTATTACTGTTCGGTGACACCGGTGAAAACAAATTTTTCCCTTATGCAGAAAAGCGACACTGATATACCTTTCATGCAAAAGACATGTACTTGGTTAACGATCGCGACTAATGAATTTTTTTTCACTTTAACGCGAATGCTTAGATCACCATTGGATATAAGTGACAGACAAAAAATAATATCTTTACAAACTAAGAGTCACTCTGTGTGAAACATCCCAAGTCCAGAAATACCCTTCTTAAAAAATAGGAAAATCCCACAATATACTCTCCCACTTCTTAAAATTTAACACTACCTTTTCACTTATCTGCAGAAATGGCAAGGGAACGCGCACGATCCAGCAACCCATCTCGTGACAGGTCATGGGGCACTTATGCATTGACCTATGGAACAGCCCTTCAATGTGAAAACAGATATGCTACTGTTTATCTAAATCCTTTACTTATGGGAAGATCTGCCCGCTCCGTGAGTTTTATCTTCCTCAAGGATCTTTTCAACTCTAATGACAAAGTGAAATAATTATTCGTTTCATGACGAAATGCCGCATTTTATCGGATAGATCAGCGGAAACTCCCGTCTTCTGGGGAATCTTTTCAGCTTAAGGACACAACAGTTTACTGCGTGCAAAAACTCCAAGCGGTCAGCTGATTTTAAAATGTCCTCTTATACTGTTCATCACAATAAAAGAAAGTATGTAGCCGTTACAGGGAGAATATAGTTTGACCACAAAAGGAAATATAGTATATTAGAAAGGAAAAATCACTGTTAGAAGGAGCACAGACAGAAAATTGTTAATGTCGTAAGAAATGTGTGACGTATTTTACAAAACGGCACCGATGTCGAAAAAATTCAGTGTAAAAATGGAAAAACAAAAAAGTATTTAAGATAAGTTTCGCAGAATAATAGAATGTGTGAAAATTTTAATCCCAGTGTGATATGATGCAGAAGTAATGCAAAAAGAAATCTTTAGCATTATTCCCCATGTCATTTGTTAGGTGGCGATAGTGTTAACATGCACTAACATCCACGAATTTTCAAATGACATCCAGGGGGGTGCATCATTTCCATCACTTAAGTTTCAACATCTTTTATTTTTTCCAACCAATAACCACGATAATGTACAGTTTTTGCGGGACAGTTCCGGTGGTGACTTCGATGCAAAAATGGCTCATGGGGGCGATCTTTCTCACAGTAGCGATATGACTATGCACTTTGCTAAAAAACAAACTTGGTCAATGAACGATGCATTTCCCATAGACAATACGTAATTAAGATTTGAAATATAAAGTCATGACATGGCTGAAATTAGATGTTTCAATACACGAGGAAATCTAACACGTGCATTTCATGTCTAAGTAAGAATCGGTTTAGTTATTTTTCCTGCATGAGAATATATTTTTCTATACTAGTGTGGAATTCTTAGAACAAGTATGTAAGTAGTTTATAATTATAATGGTTGTTTTTCCCACACCGGTGTGGAATTCTTAGAACAAGTGGCACTATGTTTTATAAGTGTGAAAGTGGTTGTTTTTCCGGCAAGGACACGTTTTTTGATAATGTTATGTATTTCCATATGTGTTGCACTTGTTTGGAAATTTAAAATCTGAAATAACACTACCTATAGAAAGTAGCATTACTCCAGTAAATTCCATTAGTATGTACTAAATGCTTCTCGATTCTGAAGGAGACGGCTCCCAAAATCGATCGACTACACAATACTTTGCATTCTCGTAACTTCAACCGTTTTACGGACCTAACGCATAAAGCGCTAAATCTTTTCAACGGTTATTTCACACTTCAAACACTCATCAAGACAATCAATCGCCACATTACAGAAGTAAGGAAGATTGAAAAAGAAAAGAGAAGCGATAGGAGAGCGATAGAAAAGCACCCTACCCGCAATCTCACATTAAAAGAAAAAATATCAAAAACGTAACGTAAAAGTAAGCATTCATAGGAGATACATTCTCGTTCAAACAGCTAAGATACACAATCCGGGTCAGCCCGACAGAGGGCGCCCTGTATCTGTTTGAAAGGCAGCAAGGAGAAACATCGATCATACAGTTAGAATGCATGTTTCTTTACGTTCGAAACTTTTTTCCCTGTTTATTACAAGTATGTGCACCTGCGAAGTACAGTAGTAACAATAGTTTAACCACAAGTAATCATTTTTTAAGTATTAGGGTGTTAATGTCTCAATTTCTTACACAACGTTCATTTCTAGTGAGATGCAAGTCAGCAACGATATTTTTCCTGCAAACATTAACTTTTTGTGCAAGCATGTGAATATTACATTTAACTTTTCAGTTGTATGTGAATCAAATATTCACTTTTCTGAACAAGTGCAAAATCGCTCCAATGGAGTGAACTACAGTGAAATCGATAACTCACACATGACACGTATCAATATTATGCTCCTGCTCCCTTTGAAGAATACTAGAAAATCAACCTTAGGACATTTAACTCGCGCCATCTAGTGGGAAATATAGTATGTTGACTGCATTCACTTTAAGTCTGATTCGAGTAAACGGAAGACAATCTGAATAGCTGTTATTATTTTCAAGCAGAATAAAAATCCTGTTTTATTTTACATAGTCATAAACCTATGAATATGTAAAGATTTTGTATGTATGTACGAGAATGTGAGAGTTTCTCTGATCTTATGCAAAGTACGGATATATTCATGTTTATATCTGTGGTTAAGAGATGCATGGTATATATATATAAAATGCATCTCTTTGTAGTCTCTCTTGTATATTCAGTGGATGTCTTTCTAAGTATATGTCTCTATGCATATATGAATGCAATTGACTAAGTTTTTGTCTCTCTTCATATATATCTATTTTGTCACATACTTCCATATACATGTTTCATGTTTATCTCTGTACATGTGTTATTTGTATGTTTGTGTGTGAGCGCGTACGTGTGCACGCGCACGTGTGTGTATGTTTGTGCGTGCGTATGTTTGTGTGTACGTGTATGTTTTCATGTTTGTTTCTGTTAATCAGACGTGTGTGTTCATTTTGTTTCTATGAATCGTGTGTTCACACACAAGAATAAACGTTATCTATCTGTCAGTTGCTCGTTACAAAAGAAGCTAACACTTTATATCCTACAAACCTCAACAGATTGGCATTATAGCTCTTTTAGGAATTTCCAAAATATATTTTTTGTCTCATCGAAACAGAAAAGTCACTAAACAGATACTTGTGAAAAGTTTACTAAAGAGAAAGATGTATTTTACCTCTCCAATATTGTATACAGTTTTCATATAGTCTTTTATTGTTAACTGATTATTTTGCTTTTCTCGATTCAGTTAAGCAGCACGAGTAGTCAGTAAAACAGCTTTGCAGGAAAAATCTTTTATTCATACACTAACTTCAGGAAGGTTACAATTATCCACTACTTAATAAAGAATTTATTTTTTCGAAGCAGAGTTTACAGGTTTCAAGATCGTAATAAAAGTTACAGGACCACGAACACATCATTTTATTCTACATAAGCCGACTCGCTCTCATAATAAAGATTCTGAGAACACATCACTTTATTCTGCAAGAGACGAATCATTCACATAATTCTACAATGCTCGCAGATGATTTTGTAACGCTCTCAGATAGAATTTGTTAGACTCTGTGGAATTCAAAATAGATCTAAGTTTCTCATCTAACCAATCAGGAGATGTTATAGTTTCACCATTGCACGGAGTTTCTGTATGCTTTTTAATCCAAGGAACAACACCTTGCATATCTTTGCCACAGTTCTTACACACTGAATGGAATCCTTTCCCCCTTTGGTGTTTTCTGATTCCTTTTCAGACTGGATCACTCTTTCTACCCATCGTATTAGTCACTAGAGTAAAAAACCACAGTATCCAGTTAACAACCTACACGACTATACCTGTCGACAAATAATAAAGCTATGCACACAGTGAGAATCGTTACTCTGTTTTCATTTTTCCCTGACGACCAATCAGAATAAAAAGAAATTACTTTTCTACAATTGGGTTTTTAATATCAGTATGAATTAGATCTTGACCTGCAGAATTATTTGAATGATTCGTCTCTTGCAGAATAAAATGATGTGTTCTCAGAATTTTTATTATGAGAGCTCGGCCGAAGATAAGACGGAGCTTCCGTTGACCTATCCGATAAAGTGCGGCATTTCGTCATGAAACGAATAATTATTTCACTTTGTCATTAGAGTTGAAAAGATCCTTGAGGAAGATAAAACTCACGGAGCGGGCAGATCTTCCCATAAGTAAAGGATTTAGATAAACAGTAGCATATCTGTTTTCACATCGAAGGGCTGTTCCATAGGTCAGCACATAACTGCCCCATGACCTATGAGTTGTCACTAGATGGGTTGCTGGATCGTGCGCATGCTCGTTCCCTTGCCATTTCTGCAGATAAGTGAAAAGGTAGTGTTAAATTTTAAGAAGTGGGAGAGTATATGGCGGGAATTTTCCTATTTTTTAAGAAGGGTATTTCTGGACTTGGGATGTTTCACACAGAGTGACTCTTAGTTTGTAAAGATATTATTTTTTGTCTGTCACTTATATCCAATGGTGATCTAAGCATTCGCGTTAAAGTGAAAAAAAATTCATTAGTAGCGATCGTTAACCAAGTACATGTCTTTTGCATGAAAGGTATATCAGTGTCGCTTTTCTGCATAAGGGAAAAATTCGTTTTCACCGGTGTCACCGAACAGTAATAAGTATCCAAAACTTATTGCTGAGGTTTGTACTTTTAAATTATTCCTGAAAATTTTTAATTTGGCGGATTTTTATGTTACCGATACGAAGAAGCTTTCTCATGTAGCTTGTTCCATAGATAGCGCGTCAGGCTCGTAATCTGCAGTTTCCAGGTTCGAGTCCCAGCTGGGTCAGCGTTGAGACTTATCTCCGCAAATCTCCCTGACCCCGGTCAGTAGGGAACACTGCTGAGCTTGGATAGACTACCATCCATCGGATGGGACGTTAGGCTGTGTCCCATGCATGAGAGCTATAACCTGTGTATGTTAAAGAACTTGCTGGATGGCCTTGACGGGAGGCTACCCGTCAAGGCCATCCATTTCCAAACCTCTGAGCCATCCGGGTCCTTGTGACCTGGCTATTTAGCCCATTTTGTGTAAAATAGTGCCGCTCAGTGGTAACAACCCTTTTTTGCAAGATATATCCAATAAATGATAAGAATTTTGTAGGAATACTCCATCATCATCATCATCCTCAAGCAGCCATGGGCTACGGAGGTCCAACCAGACTGCATAGTTTAATTCTCCAAGCATATCTGTCCTGAGCTACATCTGCTGCATCCGGCCACTGTACACAAATTCTAACAAGGTCCTGTTTGACATTGTCAGCCCACCGCATCCTAGGTCTCCCCCTCCTTCTGAGGCCTCTAGGCACACTGTTCATAACCCTATTCGCCAATCTATAATTATCCATACGGGCAACATGACCAAACCAGCGGAGTCTCTTTCTGCACAATATGCTGCTTAAAGGAGGTTGCAGACTCCTTTGCCTAACCTCATCATTAGTTACAAAGTTAAACCACCTAATACCCAAGATACTGCGTAAGCATCTAGAATCAAAAGCATCTAGTTTCCTGTTATCTTGTTTACACAGCGTCCAAGTTTCACTACCATAACTAACCCTAGAAAGAACCAAACTATTATACAGTCTAATTTTAGTCTTTAGGTGTATACGCCTATTTCTCCACAATCTCCATAGATTCTTAAAAGTCCCGGCAGCAATACCTATTCGTCTGTTAATCTCATGCCGCACATCACCAGTATCTGTTACGTAGCTCCCAAGGTAATTAAATTGTGACACCTGCTCAAGACTGCAACCATTCAGATTAACTCAATCATAACCTGCCTGACCAATCTTCATCACTTTAGTTTTCTTTCTGTTTATAACCAAACCTACTCTACTACCAGTCTCTTCAACAGCTCGAATGAAAGAGTTCATCTCATCAACATCATTTGCCAAAAGGGCTAAATCATCAGCATAATCTAAATCAGAAATCTTCGTATCTCCAGCCCATTTAAGGCCAAAATCTTTTCCTTGAAGTGAATTTCGCATAACATAATCAACAACCAAACTAAAGAGAAAAGGAGACAAAATGCACCCTTGTCGAACACCAGAAGTAATGCTAAATCAATTGCTACAAGACTTACCAACTCTCACACACGACTCAGTGTTATTATAGAGAGCTTTCATTATGTTAACTCACTTGTCACGTATACCATATGATCTCACAATCAACCACAAATTATGACGATCAACAGAGTCGAAAGCCTTCTTGAAATCAACAAAGCTAGCAACCAAACGTTTCTGAAACTCTAAACATTTCTCAAGAATCTGCCTAAGTGAAAATATCTGATCTACACATCCCCTACCACTTCTGAATCCACATTGCTCATCACGCAATTGCCTGTCAACCAGATTCTTAATTCTATTAAGCACAATCATGGAAAGAACTTTACCTGGAACAGAGAGTAGGCTGATACCCCTATAGTTATCACAAGAACTGCGATCACCTTTTTTGAAAATAGGGATAATAATAGCTCTGGTAAAATCTTTAGGAACCATGCCTTTATCATAAAAGTTATTCAAAATTTCAGTCATCCAAGTGGTAACTGAAACATTCCCAGCTCTAAGCATTTCCGTAGTAATTTCATCCACCCCTGGGGATTTATGAAGTTTAAGTTTAGAAATAGCCAAACTAACTTCAGATTGTGTTATAGGGCCAACATGAAAGCCAACAATGCATCTATCATCATTGCAAACAATGGGAGTAGAATTAACCAAATTGTTTAGAACATCACTGAAATGCTCAGCCCACCTAGCCATGACAGAATCCTCACCTTCTATAACGTTACCTTGTTTATCCTTCAATCCCTGTATACCTGTTCGTTTTCTACCACACAAAACATTAACTATCTGGTACAGGTCTCTGCTGTTGTGCTGTCTAACTGCTTCCTCAGCTTTGTCAGCCAGGCCATCAAGCCAAAGATTCTTATCAGTAGCTAACTGATCCTTTACACGTTTATTAAGTTCTTTGTAATGCTTTCTATTAGGACTAGTAGGGTACTGATTAAGGACATTCCTGCAGTTCCTTCTTTCTGAAATAAGCTCAAGTGCTTTATCACTTAAATAATTCTGTCTCCTCTGCTCCTTTTTCCCTAAAAGAATACTGTTAGTTTCCAAAAAAGCCTGTTTAAAATGGCCCCATTCTTCCTCAACTTCAGTATTAAGCAAACCATGACTGTCATAATGACTAAGTAACCTATCATGGTAAGCTGTAGCTATAACTGGGTCTTTCAGAGCTTCAGTATTAAAGGTAAAATTTTTAACCCTAGCACAACACTTTTTAAGTTTAAGTTGCAAGACACTTTTAACAAGGTAATGGTCAGATCCAATTTCAGCTCCCCTATATGCCCTGGTATTCCTAACAGAACTAGCCCATTTGCTGTTAATTAATATATAATCAATTATATTCCTATGCAGCCCATCAGGTGAAACCCATGTGTATTTATGTATGTCGCGGTGTTTGTAATATGTGTTAGTTATTCTGAAACCATTGAGTTTACTTACCTGTAGGAGACGTTGTCCATTGCTATTGCAGCTACCAATACCAAAAGGGCCTATTACTCCTCCCCAAAGGTCAGAGTCGGTACCAACTTTGGCATTGAAGTCACCAAGAACAAGGGTAATATCTCCTTTCTTGACAGAATTCAAAATATCCTGAAGTTGTCCGTAAAACCTATCCTCATCCTCATCAGAATCCTCAGTGGGGGCATAACAGCAGATAACATTCAAGTGTTTAATGCTTGTCTGAAAATTTGCTGTAAGAAACCTTTCATTAATGCACTCATATCCTAGAAGAGCATCACTAGCATGTCTGCTGAGCAGCAGACCCACGCCTTGGTGATGCTTTCCATCCTCCCTCCCTGTAAAGAGAAATTTAAAGTTATTTTTAAGTATCTCACCTTTACCTGTCCATCTGGTCTCTTGCAAGCCTAGAATATCTAGGTTATAGCGCTGGAATTCCTGAATGAGGACATCAAGAGAATAATCTCTCTGTAATGTCCTCATGTTCCACGTTCCTGCAGAGAGAAAATGATTAGTAGGATATTTAAAGAAATTAATTTTATTGAGATTGGTAGGGCCAACAATATCAAAGAGCCCCCTGATCGCAGGCATGCGGCAAAGACCTGTTCCTCCTCCGCTAAAGGCTGAAGTCACCGATGCTGGTAGGAACTTCAGGCACCACCTTTTCAAGTGGACTTTTTCAAGAGCCATATGCCTGCCTGAGACACATTACTCCAGTTTAGGCTTGACGATGCCCAACTAGCTAAGTAAAGTTCAGGTACCTGCGATGGCCTCTGATTAGGATTATCCACCAGCTAATAAAAGGAGGTCCCATGCCTCTGTTCACTTAGAGCTGGCAACCCAGAAGCAAACAGAAAACACAGCGGCAGATTCTCCCTCAACAGAGGCCCACCAGTGCAGCAAGTCCAGGATCCATAATCAAGCTCAAATCCATAAACAAGTCCAGTCTAGTAGGTATAAATGGTCAGCACCAGGACCCTGTGAAGTTGACCACGCCTCAGCAGGGTTGAAAAAAAAGAAAAAAGTGGCCATAGATGACCAGATCAGTAGGCTATACTGAATTGGCAGCCCTCCCCTTCCCTTCCAAAAGAGAATATCTCTTTTGAAATGTACTAACGGCCTGCACCACGAGAAGGCGGGGTCGGACATTAGGTGCTAGACCTGGCCGGTTCTGTGCATCATCACTAGGGATTGGTACACAGCTCTCCTTCCAGTTTACGCCTAGCTACCATTTACCTAACTGGCTACAAAAGCGTTAACCATTCTTATGAGTTAATAATGATGCCGTGAAATCGTTTATCGATTTAACAATTAATTCTCTAAAAATTCTGTCGTTGAGCAATAAAACCTCTAAGCCCATCCTCCAAACCATTTGCGTGTTAAAAGTTTACTCCTAAAAACCTTTAACATGCAAACAACTTGGAGGCCAAACTTAAAAATTTTATTACTCAACGACAGAGAATTTTAGATTATTTAAATTAATTTCTGAGCAAGAAGGTCCTTTATAATTTTGAAATATTTAACTATTTCTTATGCCCCCAGGTGATAAGAAATAACCAAAATTTTGCAATATTCACTTACAGTTTTGAATTTTCCAACTTTCCCCACAGTTAGATGGCGCTATTGAAGTATTGGGCGATTCGGAAAATAATCTTAATATTTCATTACCTATCAAATCTAAAAAGAATTTTAAAATTATTTCTAAAAACCAAAAATTTAATATCTACAAACAGACGACAAAGTGAAAAATAGTTTCTTTTTTAATGGATACGAAAATGGAAAGATTGTTTGCTTGCAGTGTAATAGGGCATAACAATCATCCCTTGTCATTGGTATATCGAAAACTACTCGAAATACTATTGAAACAATTTTAAATTACTTATTATTTTAAATTAAATATATTAAAATGAAAAAATATAATTTATGGCTGCACTTTTATAGCAATGACCAAAAAATATGCCGCCCATAGGTAAAATATATTGAACGTGAAATATCGCGATAAACTTGTTCGACACATGCCACCTTTTGTCTGTCTAATGAGAAGGCTTAACTTTGGCAAAGGTTTAGGATTTCCACATGATCATCATTTCCATTGCAAATCCTAACTCTCTTAACATTACCACCATATACATTACAACAGTCTTAACAAAGCATTTTTCAGACTGAGTTTGCTGTTTTACTATTGAACGTCACTTTTTTTTTACTTGCAACTCCAAGGTCTCCGGTTAGGTCCCAACCGCTACACAATGGGTGAAATGGCCAGGTCACAAGGACGCTGAAGGCTCATGTAGAAGGATGGAGGGAAGAGATCTCACATGGTAGCCTCCCATCAAGACCATCCAGTATGTGGGGGCGGGGGTGGCTCAGTCGGTAGCGCTCCAGGTTCGAGTCCCAGCTGGGTCAGCGTTGAGATTTATCTCCGCAAAATTCCCCGCCCTGCCCACGGTCAGTAGGGGACACCGATGGGCTTGGAAAGGCCACCGTCCGTCGGATAGGACGTTAAGCCGTGGCTCCGTGTGCGGGAGAGCCATACCCTGTGCACGTTAAAGAACACGCTGGATGGCCTTGACGGGAAGCTACCATCTGTCTCCCAACAGCTGTTCCAGTGGGTCCCCTCCCCCAACCTTCTCAGAGCCTTCGGGGTCCTTGTGACCTGGCCATTTAGCCCATGGTGTGCAAAAAAGTGCCGCTCAGAGGTAAAACAACCCAACGTTAAAGAACACGCTGGATGGCCTTGACGGGAAGCTACCATCTGTCTCCCAACAGCTGTTCCAGTGGGTCCCCTCCCCCAACCTTCTCAGAGCCTTCGGGGTCCTTGTGACCTGGCCATTTAGCCCATGGTGTGCAAAAAAGTGCCGCTCAGAGGTAAAACAACTAACCCATCCAGTATGTTCTTTAACGTACACAGTTTAACGTCCCATCCGATGTATGGGAGTCTTTCCAAGCCCATCGGTGTCCCCTACTAACAGTGGGCAAGACAGGGAGTTTTGCGGAGATAAATCTCAACGCTGACTCAGCTGGGAGTCGAACCTGGAAACTGCAGATTACGAGCCTGGCGCGCTTTTTCTCTACATTTTAATAGAGTTAAAAATTTTGCATTCAGTACTAGTTAATAATATTTAGCATTTTACATTTATTACAACACATCGTTTTGAAACATCACCGAAGTTCACTCAAGTGGTTGACGTTGAATTTTCTTACACGAAGTTTGTAAACAGTCAAGTAATTAAATTTTTATTTCGTAATTGTTCTAAATCTAAATTTCTAAGAACTCCATAGTGCAGAAAAATTCGACAATAATGTGATTGAATCGGCATTAGAACAACTGTTAGCGTTGCCTAAACAGTTTTTTTTTATTTGAAATTTAGTTTCGGTAATTCATCGATATCAAAAATAGACAGGAATTTTCGATATTTTAATGAAATCTGATTAATCTTGGTGTCGAAAATTTGCAATCCAGTATCAAATGGGCAGGACATTTTAAAATTCCAACACTACTTAATTTCGTTACGAAATGGTCTTAGCTCTTACCGTTTAGGAGTTCTTGATCAAACAGACAAACTTTCTCAAATATTTGGTAGAAAGTAATAAGGCCATACTGTGAGAGGGGGAAGAAAGCAAGAATCATTCACCTCTTTTATAATCATATTCCAGTTCTTTCCCTGAAATATAGAAGAGTAACTAGCGTCTAATTTTGGGAAGTTGAGACTTCTGTGGTAATCAGAATTATAAAAATATTAAGCATTAACAGTAATGCTAAAATATTCTCGTATATTACGTATATATATTTTATGTAAGGTACTGGGACATGTCTTCTGCGAAGATAATTCTTTGCCTCTTTCTCGCAGGGCGGGGGTGGATCAATTGGTAGCGCGCCAGGCTCATAATATACAGTTCCCAGGTTCGAGTCCCAGCTGAATCAGCGTTGAAATTTATCTCTGCAAAATTTCCCGCCCTGCCCACGGTCAGTAGGGGACATCGATGGGTTTGGAAAGGCCACCGTCCTTCGGATGGGTCATTAAGCCGTGTGCGGGAGAGCCAAACCCTGTGCACGTTAAAGAACACACTGGATGGCGTTGACGGGAGGCTACCCTCTGTCTCCGAACAACTGTTTTAATGGGTGCCCTCCCCCAACATTCTCTGAGCCTTCGGGGTCTATGTGACCTGGCCATTTAGCCCATGGTGTGCAAAAAAATGCTGCTCAGAGGTAAAACAACCCAAAGCCTCTTTCTCGCCGTCGGCTCTTACGACTGCTACTCTTAATCTCCCCTCCCCATGAATTGGCTCTTTATCCTTAATGTATTTTAATTATTTATGGTGCTATTATTTCTGGCACAGGAAAAAGATGAAAATAAATATATAAATCAAAAAATAAATAAATTGCTCCTCAAGCAGCTGGTTACCACAGAGTATGCTATGCCTCATGAAACTCACAAGAGCCTGTCTGTTTCATAAGGCATAGATCTTTGAGGAAGGCGAGACACAACGCATGGAACGTCCTTGTCTTATCCGGGGCTCGAGCTTGCCTCCTCCCCCCCCCCCCTCGATTTCTTTATTTGCAGATTTTTCAAAAATTAAGTTTCTGTCTCATCACCTCTGTAACATGGACAATGTAAAAGAGATAATAAAATCACTGTTGGTAAAACTGATCGCCTTATGCTGAAAAATATTTGGAATGGAAACTAAACATAGCTTCTATAAAATAATAAACGGGATACATATTAAACTTCAATAGAGACCAAAAATTTTTTTACACTTGTGCCATTTCTGCATGTCATTTAGTGGTTTAAAGTTATATTTTTGAAACCGCTCCAATACCTTATATAAAGAAGTGCAAGGTCGGCCATTTTTTAACAACGATCTTCACATTCAGTCCTAAGCGCGGGCGTATTGTTTCGCAACTATTACGTCGTGTTACAACTCTTATTTCTACAATGTTTGTTCTCTCTCTCCTCTTGTATCCACATAAAAGGATAAATTCCAGAGGCGTTCTTAATAACGGATAAAAATGGATACCCGTGATTTCTTACACGTGTACATCTCGTTCCTTTCCTCGCTCCAATGCTCCGCAGCTTCATATAAATTACGTAATCGGTCGAATTCTGCCAACGAAGGTGAAGCTAAGAACACATACCCTCTACTGAGGTGGGAAAATTGCTACTTTCGCGCATTTGTCGAAATAGGACAGGAGATCGGAAACCGCGACCCGGTTTTCGTGACCTAAGTGTCAGTGTTGGCTTGCAACGCTAGGTTCACGTTCCCGTAGCGAGTGTAAAACATAAAAGAGTACATGATCGAGCGGGAAAGAGGCGAAAAATTTTCTGCCCTGGTATTTCGAGGAAAAAAATTATTTCTTCCTCTTACAGAGTGCCCCGGAACCTTCAGGCAATTTCGCAGTCCTGTATTTGTTGTTAAATGCTTTTTAGCTGTTATCCCAATGAACCTGTCTTTGTTCCTCGAGAAACGGCTTATCAAACTCGTAACCTTGAAAAGCGCACAGGTCTTGAACAGGTCTCTCCTTTGCAAGGGCGAGGCATGGCACTCAATTCAAATGTCATACGCGTCGTTCGGAGCACTGCACGTGACAATGTGATACGGTTGGGTAAACGCGCGAGAAAGCAGTCTTTGTTTAGAGAAAATTTCACAATTATGAGCCTTTTGACACATGTGAAGTGTTTTATTTGGAGCTGCGATTCCGGAGAATGCGGATGGGACCATTTTTTTTAAATACTATCGCTTAGAATTAGATACGCATATTTCAAAATGTCCAACTGTTCTTAGCAAGAAAGGGTCTAAACCAGGCATGTCAAACTCGTTAACCACCGAGGGCCAAATTAAGTATTATATATTAAATCGCGGGCCGCAAAACAAAAAAAAACAAATGGAAATAAAGATGAAGCATAGCTTTTATTATAAACAAATCAATACATACAAAATAATAATACACAGAATATAAACATATTAAAAAATACATTGTATGTAGGAAAGTTTCTTTTTCTCAATTTAACATTATTTAAATAAAATAATATCATCTTTTTTTTTAAGAAACTTGGCAACGTTTTTCATTAACCAAATCTTCAAAATTTGGTTGAATTTATTGAGCTGTAGTTGTTTTTAAAATTGCTTGCACATGCTTGTCTGTTAATCTTGATCTTTCCGCAGTTTTATTATTTTTTAAAGTGGGAAATAGTTGTTCGCACAAATATGTGCTACCGAACATAGATAAAATACGTTTAATTGCTAATAACACATTGGGAAATCGGTCCGGTGATAAATAATTATAGAAATATGGAATCCCAACATTCCTATATTTTTGTTTCAATACGGAATCGCACTGAATTTCGATTAGTTCCAGTTGTAAATTTTCATCCAGTGTTGTCAAAAGTTAAATAAACCTATTGGTTATCAATCTTGGCGGGCCGCAGAACAATTCCCGGCGGGCCGCGTGTTTGACATGCCTGGTCTAAACGGATGCACCAGTTTGTAAAAAAAACATCTTTGAGGAAGCTTCGCTTTTTAATGGACTGGAATGCCATGAAGCAAAAATGTTTTTAAAATGCAGCGAAACCTGTTTGTAAGGAAATCTCTCTGGAGGCCCAAATTTTAGCCCAGTAATACAGCGACTACAATACTCTAGTTCGATTCCTGCATAAAGTTGAAAGGGCTTGGTTTCATGCTACTGAGTGACCCATTTGTGGATTAAGGAAATTTAGGAGCTTTCTCGTTTTGGGGTCTTCGATAAAAAAAAACTGCAAATGTAACATTTTTTTTCATATTTTTATTGAGAGCAATTATACTGCATATATGCAAGAGTAGTAAAGATTAGGAGGTAAGCAAGAAGAGATTCTTTTACCACTGAGCGACATTTTTTTGCACACCATGGGCTAAATGGCCAGGTCACATGGACCCCTAAGTCTCAGAGAAGGTTGGGGACCCACTGGATCAGCTGTTGAAAGACAGATGGTGGCCGCCCGTCAAGGCCATCCAGTGTGTTCTTTAACGTGCACAGGGTATCGTTCTCCCGCACACGGGCCACGGCTTAACGTCCCATCCGAAAGACGGCTGCCTTTCCAAGTCCATCGGTGTCCTCTACTGACCGTGGTCAGGGCGGGGAATTTTGAGGAGATAAATCTCAACTCTGACTCAGTTGGGACTCGAACCTGGGAACTACAGATGACGAGTCTGGCGCGCTACGACTGAGCCACCCCACCCCCAGAGAGAAAAGGTAAATTGTTATTAAATGAATAGGTTGTTTTACAAGAGTAGTATTTTTTGTGAAGAATAGGATATATGAAATAATTATAATCTGAAATTCATCCTATTAAATAAATACCCCCTCAAGCAGCTGCTTGCCATAGAGGTCTGACAGGAGCCTGTCAGTTTATATGCCAGAGTAGAAGGTCTGAGAGGATGGCAGGACCTCAGCAGAAAATCAACACGAACGTCCATGCCTTATCCGGGGCTCGAACCCAGGTCCCGTAGATCAGTAGCCAAGCGCGCTAACCACTCGGCCACGGGACGGCCCTATTAAATACCATTTATTATTTTTATTAATCCCAAAATTCAAGTAAATGAAGCAAATATAATAGTAAATCTACCAGGAATATAACAACAGGGAAGTGGTGAGGGGTTAGAGTCATACTCCATTCCCAAAAAGGGGGAGTATTTGAATTTGCTCGGGTTTAAAAAAGGAGCTATTATTTTTCCTCTGTCATCCTCCATTTGTAGATATTAAATTTTTTATTATAAACACAAATGACAAATTCTTTTTCGGTTGGATATGACAAGCGGAATATTAGGATTCGCATTTTTTTTTTGCATGTTTCGCAAAACGATTATTATAAACGATCTATTTACACCAGAAATTTGAATGGTAGAATGTGGTTGTCAAATAGTTTATATTGAGAGCAGCGATTTCCCTCTTACCTTAAGGAGGGTGGGAAAGCGCGATTTTTCAGTTTTAAGAGATAAATGAAAAACTCTTTTTGGTACTAATGAAAGATTACTACATGCGTTTTCCGAATCCCCCCCTCCCCTAGTTCGAATTTTCCCCATTAGAGGGTGTAAAAGTAGAATAAAGGCAAACATCACTCTCTTTGAAAACGAGCATTCCATTATTCGCTAGAAGGGATGTTTTTCTAGTTATTAATTTTTCAATTATTCTGAGTGCCCATCCTGCTGTAGAGCGTGGGTGTGACGCACCCGTTACACCTTTCTGCACGACCTACACCACTGCGAGTTCTTTGCCACCACCTTTCTGCCCCGTCCTGAGCGGGAAAGTTTCCCGTGAAGGTCATTCAGCATGGTATTTTTTATAAATGCAGCATTTGTCTTTCTTGCATGTAGACCACAGCTTATGATGCCATCTGACGGATAGACAATCTTTGCAAGCTCAGGGTATTCAGGACGAAGAAGGGAAATAGTGAATATGAGGCCAAAAAGGGGAAAAAATTAAGTGGAGGCAAACGACTAAACGAGCCAGAACGGATCGTAACAGGTCCGGATCAGGAAAAGAAAGAAAGAAGTTTGTGGGGAGGGGGCGGTAAGAGAGATGGATTTCCATTGCTCTATAGCAGGGGTTCTCAACGTGGGATACGCGGTAAAATGTTTTGAGGTACGCCGTGAGAGCTCAAAGTCGCTAGATCTAGTAACAAAGTTCCTAAGTTGACAACACTGCTGTGCAAAAATATTATTTTTTGCGTTTATCGATATATGTAATTTATGAATACAAAATTTAATTTATATATATATGTTTTATTTTTTTCCCATTGTTATACTATAACTATAGTTTTATGTATCTATACAAGGGGTACGCCAGTTACCAGGGGCGTAGCGAAGTCATATGGTTGGGGAGGGAGAAGTCCAAAATTTTCCAACTCGAGCAAAATTTTGGCCAAAATTTGCCAACTGAGCAAACTTGCTTAGATTTTCGCTCCGGGGAGGGGGGAGGGGGGTAAGCCAATTTTTATGTCTCTCCTACGTTTTGCCATTTGACTTCCAATTTTTCCAACTGGTGCCATAATTGCTTATAAATACTATCTATATATTACATTTCGTCTAAATTGTAGCAAATCAGTAAGAATTTTTGCCTTGATTTGGTCAAATCTCTTTAATTTCACGAAACTGTTCCCAATCTTTACATCTCTCCTAAATTTGCCAAATCACTTCAAATTCCCAAATTTATTTATTTTTTTCGGGGGGAGGGGAAATTAATGGGAGTTGTCGAAATCGAGGCAACTTGGTAAATCTGAGACAGTTTGGAAAATGGAGAGACGGCAAAATTTAGAGCAGTTGGCAAAATTCGATGCCACTTAGTAAAAACAGGTGAGTTGCAAAATCTTGGGGAGTTGGCAAAATTCGAAGTGACTTGGTAAAATCTTGAGGAGTTGGCAAAATTCGGAGTGACTTGACAAAATCTTGGGGAGTTGACAAAATTCCGAATGACTTGGCAAAATCGTGGGGAGTTGGCAAAATTCAGGTGAGATGCAAAAATTAGGATTTTTTTTTCTGTAAAATTATGGCGAGTTGGCAAAATTCGGAGTGACTTGGCAAAATCGTAGGGAGCTGGCAAAATTCAGGTGAGATGTGAAAATTAGGATTTTTTTTTTTTGTAAAATTATGGCGAGTTGGCAAAATTTAGGAGAGTTGGCAAAACTTAGGGAGTTGGCAAAAACTAGAGGCAGTTGGCAAAATTCGGAGTGACTTGGCAAAATCGTGGAGAGTTGACAAAATTCAGGTGAGATGTAAAAATTGCAATTTTTTTTCTGTAAAATTATGGCGTGTTGGCAAAATCGAGGCAACTTGGCAATATCTAGGAGAGTTGGCAAATCTTGGGAGAGCTGGCAAAATTCGAATCCACTTGGTAAAATACGGGCGATTTGTGAAAATTGGGATTGTTTTTGTGAAATTAAATACAGTTGATAAAATCGAAAAAACTGCAAAATCTAGGGAAGTTGGCAAAACTGGAAACCACTTGGTAAAGTACAGGTGAGTTGTAAAAATTGGGATTGGTTTTGTGAAATTAAGGAGAGTTGGAAAAACCAAGAACTCTTGGCAAAATCTAAGGGAGTTGGCAAAATTCGAAGCCACTTGGTAAAATATAGGGGAGTTGGGAAAATTGTGCCTTTCTTGTGCAATTAAGGAGAGTTGATAAAATTCGAAGTGGCTTGGCAAATTCAGGGAAGATGTAAAAAGTGCGATTTTTTCTGTAAAATTACGGCGAGTTGGAAAAATCTAGAGTAGTTGGCAAAATTCGAATGCACTTGGTAAAATATAGGCGAGTTGTGAAAATTGAGATTTGTTTTGTGAAATGAAGGAGTGTTGGATAAATTGAGGAAACTTAACAGAATGTAGGGCAGTTGGAAAAATTCGTATCCACTTGGAAAATACGGGCGAGTTGTGATAATTGGGATTGGGTTTGTGAAATTCAGGATAGTTTACTAAAATCGAAGAAAGAATTTCATCTCCACATCTCACTTGAATTTTGCCAACTCCCTACGATTTTGCCAAGTCACTCCTAATTTTGCCAACTGTCCCTAGATTTTGCCAACTCGCCATAATTTTACAGAAAAAAATCCTAATTTTTCCATCTCACCTGAATTTTGCCAACTCCCCAGGATTTTGCCAAGTTGTCCCGATTTTGCCAACTCCCCAAGATTTTACCAAGTCACTCCGAATTTTGCCAACTCACCTGTTTTTACTAAGTGGCTTCGAATTTTGCCAACTGCTCAAAATTTTGCCGTCTCTCCATTTTCCAAACTGCCTTAGATTTGCCAAGTTGTCTCGATTTTGACAACTCCGCTTAATTTTCCAAAAAAAAGATTACGAATTTTCACAACTCACCTAGATTTTACGAAGTCGCTTCAAAGTTTGCCAACTCCGAGTTACTTTGGGGGCGGGGAGCCTCCCCCCATCCCCCCCATGGCTACGCCCCTGCCAATTACATACATATTTCCAGGGGGTACGTGAAGCATAAAAGGTTGAGAACCATTGCTCTATATCATTCTCCCCCGTTTTAGTAGTCTTCAAAAAAATTCTTAAAAAATGCATGAAATATGTTTAACAATATTTTGCCTGTATTACCCTTACTAGGAATCTCAAAGAGTGGGCCATTGACAGTAAGAGTAATACAGGCAAACAGTAAATAAAATAAATAAAGAGTAAACAAAGGCCGAGGCTTCAGCAGAAAGACATTAACACTCATGTTCTTATCCGGAATCCAGTTCTTGGTTCCAAATACAAAAGGGACTCAACATGTCAACCCAACTACCATTGGACTCAATGAAGGCCCCGATCTAGAAAAATATCGACCAGGGAGGGGAGGTGGGGTCAAGAGACTGGTTTTCCAATGCACTATAACATTTCCCCTGCGTTTTACAGGTCTTTAAAGAATTTCCTGACAAATGTATGAAATATAAGTTAAATCATTATTTGCATCTATTACCCTTACTAGCATTTTGAAAGGGTTGGGGCATCCCACCCTCCCCCTCCCTAAATCCGGCCCTAAACTCAAAATGTCAAACGCCCAATCACCGTTAAATTTTTAATTTCCTGGATACGCCACTGTTCAGCGGCACTTTTCTCTTATGGGGTGCCAGGAGGAGGGGGAAGAAAGTGGATAAATAGCCATGTCGCAAGGACTCCAAGCAGGCACATCCCCATAATTTAGTTTCATGGTATCCGAGAAAAATATTTAAGTAGGGTTTCCCAATTATTGAAATATTCTACCCGACAAAAAAGGTTAGAATGATATTCTATATGGAATAAAATTTTATAGTTGTTTATTTTTTAAATCCATTTTTAGTATCTGGTATATACTATGGAGCTAAAATAAAATTAGGTATACAAAGTCACCTGTTTTGGATTTCAAAGCAGGTAGTCAAATTTAAGAAGATTTTGTATGTATGTACGTATAAGAGAACATGATTTCACAGGGGGAGGAGAGGGCAATATATTTTATGTACTGCTGAAAAAGTACTTGTATATCAGTGACATATCCAGGAGGGATGGGTATGGGGTTTTAACCTCCACTGGACAACTGTTAGGATACAGATGAAGTCTCCCTTCAAGATCATCCAGGGCGTTCTTTAAATGGTCACAGCTACTTAAAGGTGATGGATGTCGACTTTTCTAATCCCATTGGTGCCACTTTTCTCACCAGTGGCAGATTGAGTGTCAGCGTAGAAAATTCAGTTGCAGGCACAGTGGCTACTCGATCCTAAGAACATTAGATTATGAGCCAGGCTTGCTACCGATTACCTGCCCCCTATTGGAACCATGGGAATGGGGACAAAGGCCGTTTTTAACATTATAATTCACTAGCAGAATTCTTCGGCGTTGTTCCAACCCCGATTAAATGGCTAAGAGTAGCAGTCGTTCCTGATAGGCGGCACTCGTTACATCCCGGGAGATGCGCGGGCACTCGTTTACATCCCGGGAGACGTCAACGTCACAGGTGGCGGAAGCATGTTACGGAAGGTTTTGGTTTGCTGTAATTCCGCAAGTACTCGGCCGATCGGTTCTGAATTTGGTGTGGTCAAAGCAAGGGAGGTCATAAGGCTCAATCACTGGAGTGGGACATTTAAGAACATACAAAGGACTTTGTAGTGAAAAGCGTCATTTCTGGAATACAAATCCTTCATATCTTCTTACAGTTGACTTCATATGGAGTACTGAAGGCGATAGGGCTTTCTTGGAAAAGAAATTGGCTGGCTGTTGAAATGTAAAAACGAAACAATTTAGGAGTCTCTTGGAGGGGGCCGTCATGGAGGAAGGAAGAGGAGGAGGCGCCCTTACTAGCTCTTAATATAGGTCGCTAGTGTAGCCGCGGAGAACAGCGGTAGCCATTTTGTTCCTAATCAGAAAGCCGCGCGCAGTATGTTAGTTGCAATATATTCGAATATTTTATGCTAATACTGCTCAATAAAATCGCAATTGTTTCATATACGAAAAGATTCTTATTCAGCATTTAAAAGTGATTGAACCCCTTTGATTAAATTAGCATACTATTTCTACAATTATTGCTTAATGAAATCGATTTTTTTTTTTTGGAAGGTCAATAATTTTTTTATAATTATTAAAATACTACTTTTTTAGGCTTCGTTTTTGCATTCACTTTTGTTTTTAAACAGTTTTTTAACCCCACTTAAGATTAGTCAACAAATTACATATCAAATGAAAACTACGCAGCATCTTTTTCGTAAAAAGGGATTGATTGTAGAAATATATCCAGTGCAGTAAGGGTAGCAGGGACAAAAAATTATTAAACTTATTTATATTTCATGCTATTGAAGAATACACTTATGTTTCATTTTTTAAAGACGTATAAAACGGAGGTGAAAATGTTATATTGCATTGGAAATCAATTTCTTGGAATATATCAATTAAATGACACTTTATCTTTTATATAAGCTTAATTATGTAAAACTAATTTAAAATTTGTAACAAATACATCAATGAAAAAACGTGTGGTGCCTGATATAGATTATGTTACCCCCCCCCCCCCCCAGCATAATATTTCAAAGTTTTATCATTGTTTAATCAAAAGTTTTTAGTGTTGAAAAAGGATATTTAAATAGATTTGTTTATGATATTTAATTTATCTTCAGTCATATTTTTCCGTCAAATGCATATTTTAGAAGTTATAGAGCTTCCAAGTTAGGACCTCACTAGCATAACATGGAAGATTGTTACTTAATATTCCAGCTTCCGCCACTATTTAACAAGTGTCACCTAAGTTTTCAGGGATGATAGTGTTATAAATTTTCCAGTAAACCGCCATCTGGAGTATAAAAAACCCAAAAACGAATGATTTTTTACCTTCAGTTTTTTTTTTAATAATGCAGCCGGCGGAGTGTTGTAGAAATCAATGGCGTCCATGAAAGCATATAGCATGGCGGCGATTTAAATGAATAAATGGCCAACATCACCAGATAGCATCTGAAGCGTTTTTTTTATATTCCTGCCAATTTTTGTATTTCTAAGATATAGTCCATGGGATTATATTAAAAAAACCTCAGAACTATGTACTTTATTTCCTTATTGTGTTTTGTTATAATATGGGCGGCGAATAGCTGTTCAACGAAATAACTACCATTACAGTGAACATGTATAAACGATAAATCCCAGGAAATTCAGCGTTTTCGGCGAGTATTGCCAACACTTAGAAAACTGTATATTTTAGCCGCTTTAGTCGTTTCATCGAGCGTTTCGGGCGTTTTAAGCGCGCCCGAGTAGCGATTCGGGAGAATTACCTTAAGTTGTGACAATGGGTAATAAGAATGCATCAACTTTTAGTAACGGTAAGAAGGAAAGGAAAAGTCTGAGGCTACTGAGCATTATAGGATCCTCAGCCACCCACCATATTGGACTTTTCCCCAGGAAAGCCAGAAAACCTGTAACATTGAGTTGCAAATATGATATCCATCCGCTTTTGCTAATTTTATGACTGATATATGCAGTTTAAAATAGTTCTCTCTAATGAGATTGTTTTTGGGCATTTCTTGAGATGATTCTTTAGCGATGAGAGTTATTAAAGAAATTTACTTTTGATATTTATTTTGGGAGCTGTTTTTAAAGTGGGAAACGAGGTTTCATTGTTTAGCGATAAGTGTTGTTAATAAAATCTTTTGATGAGATTAATTATTTTTGGGCTTTTTTAAGGTTGGAAGGAAGGTTTATTCCTTAGCGATAAGAGTTGTTAATAAAATCTAATTTTGACAAAATCGTTTAATTTTCTGGGTTTTTTTTAAAGTGTAAAAGGAGGGTTCGCTTAGTAGCAATAAGCGTTGTTAATAAAATCTTGTTTCGATGAGATAATTTTCAGTGATTTTTTTTAAGTGCAGAAACATGATTTTCTTCTATATGTAGCATGTAGCATAATATGATTTTTCGAAGTACCAGAAAAAAAACCCATAACCTCCATCTGAGGGTATCCAATAAGTGGCATGAGTCGCAAAGGACAAGACAAAAATCACCAAAAGGTGAGCCCCAAGGGACAGAAAAATAATGATAAATATGGTAGATCAGAGTAATAGGCCAAAAAGATTTCCTGATCGAAAACCAATGGTCTAACCCTCTTGAATCTGCTCATAGGATCATGATCATACTTTAAAATGTTAGTAATGAAATCGTGAGGATTCGTGTCCACATCTTCTAAGAATTTCTTAGAGATCTGCTTTTATGGGTGATTTTCTTCTATATAGCGTTGCATATTTCTTTTATATATATTCTCTAAACTCATCTCAAGGTCACGGACTACTTTTACTATTCAGACTTTTTTTCCCATCGCGGCGAAACAAACACAAGATGGCGGCTGAGGACCCTACACTGCACTTCTGCCAAGTCTGAATTTAGAAACTAAATTAGAATTATTTTGAAAAGAATTGATTTTGGTGAATGGCAAGTCGATTACAACAGTAATTTTGGAACAGAAGTTAAACACTAAGAACAATTTAAAAAAAAATAAAGAATTAATTTTTTAGCAACGGAAAAGATAGTTGTTCCTCTGCAGGCAACAGATTTGACTAGAGCCATGCTCCTATGGTGATTGAAATGAAGAGAGGTCTAAATAGTTTTATTGATGATAATACCCAATATAAAATTCCATTAATTTCAACTATTATTCAAGAAAAGGCCTGTATGAAGAATTAGCCCAGGCGTGTCCAACCTGCTGCCCAGTACAGCTAGTAATGCGGCCCACAAAATCGTAAAGTTTACGTGTTTACGACATAAGCTTTCAACATGATTATGTGATTTTCAGCGAGTTTTTGATATCCCACTACTTTTATGTTGCCCTTTTTTTAATTTTATAATAAAAAACATAAGAAAATAAATGAAGTTTTATTATTCATATACATTAACTATATTATATATTTTATGTTCGGCCCAAAACAATTCATCTTCACTCAATGTGGCCCAGGGAAGTCAAAAGGTTGGACACGCCTGAATTAGCTTATATGAAGATTTGGAAAAAGCTCAGCCTGGAAAATCTATGGAAACAATTTACCGCTAGTAAAGTATGGTTCGATAGATTTAAAACGCACTCTAACCTCCACTATATATCAATCCAGGGAGAAACTGCACATGCAGATCAGGAAAGAGCCGAAATTTTCAAAAATGAAATTTAAAAATTTTGAAGATGGATGTTTTACTGCTCAAGTTTTTAACCACGCTGCTAATAATGTAACTATAGAAAAACGATATCGCAATGACCGGTACTTACCGAATTTACACGTATTTTTAAGGAAATGTTTTGCTGGAACTAATTAACAGCGTTAAGCGAGGGATTCCTGTATACTTAATTAATATAAACAGTAAAACTTCAATTATCCGATTGATATGAGAAAGAAGCCTGTTGGATAAACCAAGAAGTCGGCTAATTCGAAACTAATAGAAAACTTTTAATTCGGGATTCCCAACTGTGTATCGCGAAAATTTAACGAAAAGAATATTACTGCATAATAAATTATACTTTTAGTTCCTTTTGAAAATTTTTTATGATTTTTACTTTTGTCAAATATTAAGTTTAATATATGTTTTAGTTTAAATTGTTAAATATTAAAATAAAACAAAATATTGAGTTTTTATCACAGGTGTGTTGCAATACATTAGGTGTGCACCCAGTTTTTTTTTTTTTTGAGGGGGGGGGGGTGGAGGAGCTGAGTTTTACAAATCATCTAACGCAAAATTAAACATTAAACGCTTAAATACATTGAAAAGTTTTTTTTTCCTAAATATTACCTGATGAAATCGGAGTGCATTTTATATGAACGTACATCTTATATGCCATAAAATACGGTAATTAGTTGTTTTGTATATGAGTGTGTGTTTCTGGAGGGGAGAAGAGCTGCACCTCCCTCCCCCATTGGGTGCGCGCTACAATAAATTTCAGAAGTGTGTCACTGAGAGAAATAATTTGGGAAATACTAATTTAAATAATAAAAATAATGTTCAATTGAAAACGCGAATACAGAGCACAGAGGCCTAAGCAGAAAATTATAATCGTGCTTTCCAAGGCCAACATGTCCCTTTTCTGACCGACGGCAGAGTGGAGGTTTAGAAGGAATAAATCTCAATGCTAGTACAGTTGGGACTCGAACCTGGGAACAGCAGATTACGAGCCTGTCGCGCGAAGTTATATTCCATAGAGTGGGGAAGAAATTGAATTTTGTTAGGATATTTGATGCATCAACCCCAGCGTCCATATTAAGCATCTGTAAACGTAATGTATTTTTCTTCATTGTCATGTCATTTATTTTCCTTATGTGTGACAAATAAAGTAGTGAATTGGATTGTTTTACCTCTAAAGGGGTACTTTTTTCATACAGTGTGTTACTAAATGGCCAGGTCACAAGGACTCCAAGAGCTCAGAGAAGGTTGGTAGAAAGGAACCCACTTGACACTGTTAGATCTTCATGGTGATCGAAGCCTCGATCAAAGACAATCAGCGTGTTTTTAACGTGCACAATGTATGGCTCTCCTGCACATAGAGCCACTGCTTAACGTTCCATTCGATAAATGGCAGCCATTACATGTCCTTCGGTGTCTCCTTTCTCCCTGTGGCCAGAGCACATTTTAACATTAAAATATACATATAGTGACAATAGTGAATCTTGATCAAGCATAATGGCGACAAAAGTTAATCGTCGCTACAAATATTGATATTTTTCTATTGAAATATAATTACCGTATATTTCCACAGATAAGACGACCTTCAGATAAGACGAGATATAAATTTTCGTCAAAGTTTTATAGTTTTAGCATATATCTGTCATATAAGACGACCCCAAACTATCAACGGCCTATGAATTTAGTTTAGATCGGCGATCATCATCTGGATAATAATACTGTACAGCGTATACGGAATTATGTCCTATTCGCAAACATTCGCACTGATTCGGGCATTCGGGTAATGACTTTGACTATTCACAAAAGCGTCGTATGGGCTATTCTATTTTGTGGACATACCCTACTCTGTATTAATAAATAATTACGGTTTGTCCGTTTTTTCCTCAGTAGCTCAATAAACATAAATTTTAATATTTATTTTGTTTTAGTATTGTTTTACTATTACAGTGTAATGTATTATTTACTATTACAATGTAATGTATTATCATATAGCGTATTTAAATAATATGATAGATTTTTTGATAAGTTGAAGTAATAATGGTTTCAGTTTATATAAATTTCAATCTAATTTTTTTTGTATCTGTCCTATAAGACGACCCGGATTTTGGGGGCCTTTTTTATGATTCAACTATCGTCTTATATGCGGAAATATACGGTAGTTTTATTGCTATGTCATCATATTCATTTTAATTTTTGGAACATTTTTTTCTCTGAAGTATATTTCACAAAACATTTAATTAATGCAACGGACAATAGGCATGACGCATAATTCTCTGTCAGGAGCGTATTTAAAAGTGATGTTTGGGGATTTCAACCACCTGAGTCACTTTTAAATAATACATTTCAAAACTATGTGCATATTTATGCTTTGAAACAACAACTATTAAGCATCGATGCAAAATATACCACTGGTTTTTATTTACTTTAAGTTGCCTTTTTTAATATTGACTTCTTAATTACCTATGTTTTATCTTTTCAATCAATTAGTTTTATTTCATCATCATATGCAATTTAGAACATAGAAAAATATGAGTGAACCCAAAAACCACATGGTTTGTCTGGGTCACAAAAGGAAATTTATACAAAAATTAATAACGACTTACTCATTACAAAGATTACAAACAATATCTATCATTTTTCCGATATATGAACAATAGATTTTTACTTTACACTTGATTATTTAACATAGGTGCAACATCTTCCAAAGAAAAGAGATATTTGTGATTGATCGTAGTTCGATATTTGCTATCAATCCCTCATAATTTGTGATTGATCGTGGATAATTTATTGTATGTAAGTTCACCGAAGAGCCAAAACATCATGACCACCTGCCTAATATGATGTGGTCGTCCACGTGCCACCAAAACAACTCTTATCTGGTGAGGTATGAAAGCTCCAAAGTTTTCCAAAGTTGTCTTGTTAGGTACCAACATGTTAGCAGATCCTTTAACTCTTGTAATTTATGTGGTTGAGCTGATGCAGATCAGGTATGCTGTTCCAACACAAACCACAGATACTCGATTGAATTGATGTCTGGGGAATTTGAAAACCAGGGTAATACCTGGAAATCTTCCTCATGTTATGGGAACCATTCTCGAACAATCCGGGCAGTGTGGCATGGCGCATTATCCTGCTGAAAGAAGGCGCTACTAGAGGGACATACCGTTGCTACGAAAGGATGTTCCTGGTCTGCAATGATGTTTAGGTAGGTGGTAGACATCATAGTTTCCTGCACGTGAATGACTGGACCAGTGTTTCCCAACAGAACATTGCTCAAAGCATTACATTTCCTCCAGTGGCTTGTTTTCTTCCCACAGTTAATCCTGGTCAGAGGCGTAGGAACGTGTTGGCATCAGGGCAGTTCCAAGGGCGCCGGAATCACAGGGCGGTTCTGGGGTGGCAAGAGCCATTCCACGATATCTGACGTTTATGTGCAAAATAAAATCTAATGATTAGCCGCCCGTAGTTTTTTGAATTTAATACGTATTGTTCGGGCGGCTAATCATTAGATCGTGGTATCGTCAAGACAGCATATTATAAATTTTAATTATTTCCTACAAAAATATTTTTTTTACTTTTATCGGCGGCAAATTAGCTCCCACCTCCTGCACAGCACATGCCATAAAACAACTTTGGGGGGCATTTTCCAACTGTTGATATTGCTTTTACAAATCATGCCGTTACAAAATGAAATTTTGTTACATAGGTTTCTTTTCCTTTGGACGAGAGTTCATAATTTGTACATTGTATTGAATTATTACGTTTATAAGCCGCGGTATTGTTGAAGATCAACATCAGGACAGGAGCGTACATCATCACTTTGTTTCCTATCAATCGAACGAGAACTGACAAAGTATTAATTTTGATGAGATTATTAACGATTTTGCCAACGAAAAAGTAGGAAAAATTAAATTATTTTAAAAATAATTACTTGCATAATTAATTGCAATTTCTTTTGAAAATTATTTATATGCAATTAATATTTATTCATGTAACTGTATTAAAATAATGACAATAAATATATATAATATAAATAACGTGTTTTTTTTTATCAATAACTGAAGAAGGGCGGACAATTACAAATTTGCCAAGGGCACCAAAAGCCTAGCTATGCCTCTGATCCTGGTGGCAACACTTCCCCAGGTAAAAAATGCACACGTACGCGGCCGTCCACATGGTGCAACAAGAAACGAGATTCATCGGACCAGACGACCTTCGTCCAATCATTCAAGGTCCAGTTTTGATGCTCGTGTGCCCATTGTATGCGCTTTCGACGGTGAATTGAAGTTAGCATGGGCGCTCAGAGCAGCCTGCTAATAAGCAGCCCCATTTTCAGCAGGATTCGATGTACTGTGTGTTGTGGCACATTACTCCCATCACCAGCATTCAAATTATGGGCGAGTTGCCCCACAGCATCCCAACGATAGTTGCTCAAGGCGAGTTGCCCAACGGATGGGATTCTGTTGGCTCTTGCAATATGCATAGCCATCGCTCTCCTCTAACATTGATGAGCCATGGTCGGCGGTTCATGGTTTTTCCCTCATTGGACCACTTTTTGAAGGTACTAATCACAGCTGACAGTGATCACCCCACAAGCCTTGCTGTCTCGGAAATGCTCTAATTCAGTCATCTGGCCATTACAATTTGGCCTTTTTCATACTCATTTAAGTCTGCTGCCTTTTCCATCTGAAGAACAAGAATAACACTTATTAACAGAGCTCAGTATCAGGTGTTATTTGTACCGTTTCATGGCCACACGGGCTGTCGTTTACCTGCAGTTCCTTCGATTTGCATAAAGATGCGCTGGTCATAAAGTTTTGGCTCATCCATGTACATCATATGGTATACCAGACAAGTTAGTTATGTTAACTAATTGTTAACTAACTAATAACAAGTTAGTTAACAATTAGTTAACATAACCAGACAAGATATAACTATAATATCATTGAGTCGTGTGTGAGTTGGTAAGGCTTGTAGCAATTGGTTTTGCGTTGCTTCTGATGTTCAACAAGGGTGCATTTTGTCTCCTTTCGTCTGTAGTTTGGTCATTAATTATGTTATGCAAAATTCACTGCAAGGGAAAGATTTTGGGCTTAAATGGACTAGAGATCTGAAAATTTCTGATTTAGATAATGCTGATGATTTGATCTTTTGGCAAACGATGTTGATGAGATGGACTCTTCCATTAGAATCGTTGATGAGACTGGTAGTAAGGTAGGTAAAAACTAAAGAAAGAAACTAAGTAAGAAACTTTAGAAAAACTAAAGTGAAGAAAATTGATCACGAAGGTTGCGGTTAAGTTAATCCGAATGGTTGTACCCTTGAACAAGTGCCTCAATTTAATTACCTTAGGAGCTATGTAACAAAACTGGTGATGTGCAGTATGAGATAAATAGAAGAATAGGGATTGTTACCAGAACTTTTAAGAATCTATGGAGAGTGTGGAGAAATAGACATATACACTTAAAGACTAAAATTAGACTGTATAATAGTTTGGTTCTTTCTAAGGTTAGTTATGATAGCGAAACATAGACCCTTTGTAAGCAGGATAATAAGAAACTTGATACCTTTGGTTCTAAATGCTTACACGGTATCTTGGGCATTAGGTAGTTCAACTTTGTAAGTAACAATGAAGTTATGCAAAGGAATCAGCAACCTCTTTTGAGCAGCATATTATGCAGAGAGTGACTCCTTTGGTTTGGCTGTGTTTCCTGTATGTATAACTTTGGATTAGCGAATAGAATTATGAACAGTGTGCACAGCATAGCAATAACAATAAGTGAATATAACAAAACAAATTAGAGGAACACGACAGTGTATATAATAAATTGTCCTTTTAGTGTATATTAGCCAATAGAGTAGATCATGTCAAACAGGACCTTGTTAGAATTGAATTTACACTGGCCAAATGCAGCAGCTGTAGCTCAGGAGAGACGTGTTTGGAGAACGAAATTGAACAATCTGGTTGTACCTCAGTGGCGAAGAATGAATTTTTTCGTAGTGGAAGAAATTACTCTGTTCTGGTACTCGATATTTCCAAATCATTGAACCGGATGTTTCTGATTTAGTCGGATGTTTCTGAATCGTTCAGTAAAAGTAGTTTTAAACATTTTAAATGTTATTGATATAATAGAATTATATATTCTCTAGTAACGAAGGGGGAGGGGGGATTGAGAGCGAAATCTCCCCTTATTGAGGAAATTTATTTTTAAGAAACAGTTTGTACATCGGCGTCTCGTTTGCTGAGTGGTTAGTCTGCTTGGCAACTGATCTTGGGGATCTAGGTTCAAACCCCAGATGAAAGGTTATCTGTGGAAAGGTATGTGTGTTTTCTTTCTTGTGTTGTTTTTCTACCGAGGTCTCGCCTTCCTCACAGACCGAGTTGGAGTTTAAAACCATTTTTATTTTTACACTTCATTAGGGGGTTTCAAAGGACCCATTTGAATTTCAATGGAAATTAGTTGCATTAAAACTTTCTTTCCTACAACATTATCCAATTTGAAAACCTGGTACCACTCCTACCTTCCATATCAGTTCTAGACTGCTAAACACTATACAGGGTGTTTCAAAACTCTCTGTACAAATTTCAATGGGAGATAGGGAACACCAAGACAAACCTTTTTCGTCTATTAATGTATGTCCACTGACGTAATCCTTTGGTGCTAAAGAGCACTGACAGAAATATCGGTAGAGCTGATACATAAATGAATGGAACAAGTGTGAACATCATGTTCATTTAAAGAAGGTGCTCAAAGTTGCAACATCATTGCATGCATGACAGAGTCGAAGCATTGATTGCCGTACATGTTGAAAGATTCCCGGAATTTCACAAACAGTTGCAATGGCGACAGCGATTCTTGCGATGAGGTCTTGGAATCTTGTACACGAGGTTCTTCATGTGTCCCCAGAGGAAGAAATCGATAAATGTTAAATCGGGAGATTTTGGTGGCCAGGCGATGGGTCCACCCTGTTCTATCCATCGGTCCCCAAAAGCGGCCTTCAAATAATCCCGCACATCATTTCTGGAGTGTGCTGGCATCCCGTTGTGTTGAAACCACATTTGTCTGCAAATAGCCATGTGAACATATTCCAGCAGTCCCGGCAACGTTTCTTCAAGAAATACCCAAAACAGCAAGTATGGTCCAATCAAAATGTCATGAACGATACCCGCCCAAACATTGATGGCGAACCGTTGTTGATGACCATGCGGCATTGTGGCATGTGGATTTTCGTGTGCACAAACGTGAGAATTGTGCACATTAAACACACACTCACGTATGAAAGAGGCCTCATCTGAGAAGAGCACGAGCCGGAAAATCAGGCTGCACCACTATTTGCTGCAGGAACCAGTGCACAAATTCCACATGAAGAGGGTAATCCTGAGGTTGCAATGTCTGGACTCTCTGACGATGAAACGAGTGTAACTGCTGCTCGTGCAACACTCTCCACACCAGGACGTGGTTCACACCGAGCTACGTGCTTGAGCCTGGATTGTCCTCAATCTGCTGTAGAATCTCTTCTTCCATGTCAAGAGTGCATATATTTCTCTCCCGATCAGTGTCATGCTTGCTTGCATGGAATGTTACAGTGTCTTGCAGTTGCTGGTGTAAACACGCAAATGTTTGGTGGTTTAGCTCACGTCTGTTTGGCAAGTACTGTTAGTACAAGCTCACAGCAGCTCTTCCATTTCCATTGGCAACTCCATACACGAGATGCATGTCAGCCATCTCAGCAGTCGTGAAATACTCCATGTTACACGTAAAGTGTCTGATTTACGAATGCCGACGGCAAACACAAATCCGTTTTCCGTTCCCGCTTCGCCCCTCTAGCCAATTGTAGAGCCGCCAAACAGCGCCCTCTAGCACCAAAGGGTTACGTCAGCGGACATACATTCATAGACGAAAAAGGTTTGTTTTGGTGTTCCCTATCTCCCATTGAAATTTGTACAGAGAGTTTTGAACACCCTGTATATTTTATAAGTATCGAAAAGCTGTCTGATTTCAGTGAGTTAATATGATAACATGTGGTTATTGCACTACTCACAATGCAATAAAGGCCTTCCTTCAAAGGTTAACCGTAAATTTTTACTGAAGATGAAATTCGGTTAAAATCGCTTCACTTGTGAAATTGGGTTATATTTAAACAACTGAATACCAATTCCGAAATTTGTTTGGTCGTTTCGTTTAGGGTTCTTCATCTATCGCATTTTAATGCATTCAATGTTGTTTAAAATTAGTAAAATATTCCATGTTCGTCTATCAGCTACTTTGTATAAATTTATTCTTTGATTTTGTATTTGTTTAGAAATTAGAAAGCAATTTTGTTTCTCATAAAGTTTGAAAACGGAAACTCGTTGAATGGAAATAATGAAATAACTGTACTGAAGATACACTAAACAATTATTACTTATGCTTCTAAGGGATATTAAGCAATACAAATAACCTCTTTGCATTAACAGCAATTAAAGATTATTTTGCGATGTAATCAAACATTAAAAAGAGAAAAAAATGTTTTTTTGAAGTTTTTCTGACAGTCAAATATTTATATCGTAGATAAGAAAGCAAATTTAATTAAATATTAAGGAAAAGAGGTGATGCGTATTAAAATATAACAACTATATGTGTCGAAGTTTGCATGCGAGTTTAAAAAAAACTGTTTTAAGATGTTAAATGTTACAATACAGATGTATTGTAAGGTGCATTAGTGAAGCTTAGTAGGGTCAAGATCTTAACGCGCATCTAAATTCTCCTAACGCGAAGGAACTCTGTGTTGTCTGCTGTTCAGCCATATTTACATGCGAGTTAATGGAGAAACCATGACTTTTTTGCAGTCGCAGTTGATGCTAGTGTGAGTTGTTGTGGACTTGTAAATTTAGTATTCGTTCATCGTTATACAGTTATACTATATATTTTATGAAAGCCTTTCCGATGTTTTAAACATTGTGAATATGTATTTGAAACGATTGAAATAACTTCTGCTTTTTATCAACGCTACATAGTGAAACTTAGGTGCTAGTCGTAATTGTCGCATGAAAGCAGTTGAATACCAGTGGTTGGATTTTTGTCTCCCGTCATTCCTATACATAGGTGGATCTTCATTTGGACATATTTCATCATGTTGGTAAGTTTAACCATTTTCTTTTCGAAATCGTTCCTAAAATATAAAATTTATTATATTTCACATATACTTTTGAAGTCTGAAAACTTCTGAAAATGATGATGACAACCTTCTGTAAGCCTTTTTGTGTTTGCCAAATCGCATAATAAATACCCATTTTTTTGGGGGAAAAAAGACGTCTGAAATTAAGTAGAAAAACAGTGTGCTTTGCTCTTTTTTTTTCGCATATTAGAGTAAATAGGATTTTAGAAAGTATGATTTTGCAGCAAAACTTGAATTCAGCTTAATATTTATGTTGAGTTACTGGAAATTGATGTCTTCTGATTATTGCCATTTCTACAGTTTAGCTATTGGGAACGTTTATCATCTTAGGTGGAAAAGATATCTGAAACTAATTGTGAATGAAATTAAGTTAATGTATTTTCAGTATTAAATTATACACCTTGTTGTGTATAAAATTATAATGCCAGATGTTTTGATTTTTCTACATCCATGACAATACCATTTAGAGAAACTAGATTGTAGATCGGTTATTCATTTTCAGAGTACCAGGTACATGGGTACCCATAACCTCTTCCATCTGAATATGTGCCTAGTTGGCATCAGTGTAAACACAACATAGTAAAATAAACCACCAATGGTGGGTCCCAAAGGACAATAAAGATCAACAGTAAAAACAGTAAGGATGCACAAGAGACCTAAAATGGATGACTACCTTTGCTGAAAGCCATCATTTTAGGCCTCTTGTAAACTATTCATGACTTCATGATTGTAGTCGAATAAGCAAGAAATAATTCCATGTGGATTGCTTTGCACAGCTTCAAAGAAACCACGTGATAAAAAACTTGATATAAGAGTAAATATGGTCGATGCCCAGATCTTTATGGATTTGTCTGTTCGTTACAAACCATTTAGAGAAACCATTTAAATACCATTTAGAGAAATGCCATTTGGTGAAAAAATTCTGCAAATTTTTAAAAGGCATATTATAAATAATGCATGGTTATAAAATGAGTAGTAACATATAATAAAGTTTGGAAATAATATGCAATTTTGAATATAAGCTTCTATGTAGCAATATGTAATTAGAAAAGTTAATGTTATGTAACACATTCATGGCTGTTAGGATTTTACCCTCAATTTCACCGTGTAAACATTAGATTCTTGATTTAATACACAATATACATTTATTATAGAGGTATTTTATAATTTATACTTTTATATTGTTTATAAAATCCTTTAAAATAGTATAATATTGTGTAATACAGAAGGAGAAACAAAATTTGTATTATAATTTCTGGAATATGCTGTTTTGTGTATTTCTAGAAGGGACAAATACCCCACTCGGTCAATGCTTCATTTCAGCCTTCCAAATTATTTTCAATTAAAATTTTTAAGGTAATACAAGCTCATTTCATGATTTTAAGCTGATGAATTTTGCTTGAGTAGTGTTTTTTTTTTAATAGCAATAAATTTGCTCATTGATTCTGTTCATATTTTAGCATGTGTACAAGAATTTTCTTTGTAGTCCATTGAGGACTTTCATAAGCTACATTTACACAATCTCATCAAATGAAATGTAATTTTACATTTCTAAGAGGTGCAAGTGTTCATTTGAATTGAACAGTTATTTGAAGTTATATGTAGACAATCTTGCTGAGATCCCGCCATTCTCACAGATCTTCTGCTTTGACATATTAAACTGACAGGCTCCTGTCAGACTTCTGTGGCTAGCAGCTGCTTGAGGGGTATTTATTTTTATTTATAGACAATTTAATGGAACTGAAATTTTGTTAGATTCCTGGTTGTGATGTGATGCAAGAAAAATAGTTTTAATCAGTAAGCCTCAGAAATATGTCATTACTCAGGTTGTCAGCTGTCCTTTGGCCGAGTGGTTTGTGTGCTTGGCTACTGATAAAAGGGTCCTTGGTTTGAGCCTCCTGGGTTCCAGCCAGTAAGGCGTGGATGTCTGTGTTGTTTTTCTACTCGGCTCCAGTTTTCCTGACGGACCTTCTACTATGGCGTATAAACTGACGGCTCCTGTCAGATCTCTGTGGCAAGCAGCTGCTTGAGGGGGTAGTTATTTTTATTATTTATGATATAGTTCTTTGGGAAGTTTATTATATATATGTGTTTTAGCAGCAAATAAGTTCTTTTTTAAATATTTCGTATGATTTTAATATTCTGTATTACAAAAGTTAAGAGTTTTGAATGGTTTTTTTTATATATTTTAGTTATTTTAATTTTATAAGCAGGTTTAACTATCAAAGAACACTTATGTTTTTTTTTTTACTTTATTTTCATAAATTAGTGGTATTCAAACTTTTCAAAGGAATTGTAACTTATCAATTAATGTTAATTGGAAACATCTAGATACATTTTAAGGTATTAATTAGAAAGGGGGCAAAAGCAATGAAAATGCAGTTCCCAAATGATTTTGTGCTGCATGTCATTGCATTACTGGAAGCAATTATATACCAGAAAATTTTGATTGGGGGGGGGGGGGAGTTTAGCATATTTGAGTGTTTAATTTTGGAGGATTGTGTTAGATACAAGGTGTGCCAATTATAAATGCCCAACAATCGTATGCATATACTACACATTTTTGTACAGAAGCATAATCACAATTTGTACTACTTTCAGGATGGCCACAAAATATTTGTAAAATGTACTGGAAAGATCTGACATATGCATGAAACTGTGTGCAAATCCCTTTGACCATGTTATCATTCATGATAAATATTATGATCAGTACCAAAATGGAATTTTAATGTTGGGCTTTGGTTAGTCCAGGGTTTGAACATTATTCATTTTAAATATCCCAAAGAAAAAAAAATCTCTTGAAGATAGGTCTGAAGATCATGGTAGCTACTATTCTTTAGAAATGATTTGTTCCTTGAAGAATTCTCCCAGCATTATCATTGTGGTGTAATTTGCAACTACCACAATGACAGCAAGAGCTAACAGTAATTGCTCATTCACCTGTAGTAGTGCAATAAATTGTATCATGAACTGTAGTATATTTCTGTATTCACTGTATGAAAAATATTTTTTCTATAACTCTTTAGTGTGATATAACACACTAATGTTAACAGAAGCCTTCCTTGGAAGATATTTTAATTTTCAGCACTTCACTGTTCTAATTGTTGATGGGATTGAGATAGGTGAAACCAAATCTCTTCACTGAAGAAAATATTTCTTTTTCAAAATGTGTTGTGTGTAGGATAAATTCAGAAACCACTTAATGAATTGCATTAGTTTTCGCATTATATTTTTATTATTGAGAGTTCTCAGTGTGTGCATCACATGAGCATAATATGATTGAGGTATTAACTTTCTTGTTTCTCTCTGTGTACTTCCATACACTAAATCTCTGTTGACTGGTGTGTTGTAGCTTTTGTTACCAATGATAGTTTATTGTTTTTTTTTTCTAAAGTTTTTAATGGTCAAGGATTTTGTTTGGTGTTCAATAATATCAAGAGATTGATTTCCTTTGAAGTGTTAAACTTTTCTCTTTGATATAGGGAGGTGGGCCAAGAGGTCTCTCAAGGTAAACCTCCCCTTTGAGAATGCTAGTACCTTGCATAAACCCTTGCCCTTTATCCCTAGATCTGACCCTGACTACAACTGAATAGATACATATAGAAATTACTAAAATACAGTCATGAGATATTACTTTGTAGTTTAATGATAAGGGTATAAACCTTGATAACTTTCTCTCTCTCTTGAAAGGAGGTCCAAGAGGTGTTTCTGTGCAAAAAATGTATAGCGTATTCAACACTATCTGTTTTAAATATCCCCCCCCCCAAAAAAAAAAAAAAAAAAAAAACTCTTAGATATAGGTCTGAAGATCTATGTCTTGGGTTGTTTTACCTCTGAGCACCATTTTTTTTGTGCACAATGAAATGGCCAGGTCACAAGACCCCTAAAATTTAGAGAAGGTTGGGAGACCTCAGTGGACAGTTGGAAAAATGGAAGCCTTCCATCAAGGCCATTCCGTGTTCTTTAACATAGCACAGGGTCTGCCTGTCCCACATATGGACCATGGCTTAACATTCCATCCGATGGGTGGTTGCCTTTCCAAGTCCATCAGTGACCCCTACTGACAATGGGCAGAGAAGAGAGTTTTGTGGAGATGAGTCCCACTGGGTCAACATTGAGATTTGAACCTGGGAACTGCAAATTAAGAGCTTGGTATGCTACTGACTGAGAAACTCCTGCCCCACATGTATATGTGCACTGGATGTATGACTAAGCTCAGTGGCATGCAATAAACTAAGGCTATTCAGACATTTGAAAGTTATAAAAGTTATTTTATAATTATGCGTTTCCAGTCATATATTTATAGGACTTATTTTTCTTCTTTTGGACCACAGAATATATCCCTAATGGTACTGTTCACTTACATTACATGTTGTGTAATGTTTCCTTTTTAAAGTCGACTAAATTGACAACTAAGTTACAAAACCAATGTGTAAAAAAAAAAGATTATTTTTAATTGTTATTCTAACAAAATATTGTATAATAGTTCTTTTATTACTTAATCTAATTAATTTTTCTTAAAATATTTAGCAATGTATTTACTATAAGTCATATTAGCTGAAGGAGAAAACATTAGCCATTGATTGTGTATAGTGGTTAGCATTTCTGGCTAGTTACTAGGAGATATGGATTCGAATCCCACTCGTGGCAAAACCAATTTTTTTCATCTTACTATTTCATGTATTCTTTAAATTTTAGTAGTTGGCAATCTGTAAGATTTACAGAGCTAATGGGGACATATCCCTCTTTTTCATCAACTTAAATTTAGAAAGTCTTGCGTGTTCACCAATATCGTTCATTCTTCTTGGTTGTGGGTGATCTTTGAGTGCAGCTTCCTCATAATTTCTGAGATTCTCTCAGATTTCTCCATCTAGAGAGTAATAACAGTCCACGTAGTTTCAGCACTTAGTGTGATGGCATATTGATACCCAACAGGGAACCATGCCTGCATAGCTTGCCATGGTAAACTTGCCTGTGCTCACTGTGGCAGATATCTGGACTGAGATGGTAAGCTATGTGAACTGGAATGGGAACTATCTAGCATTCTCCCATGACTGACCAGAGTGGAAGGAGGAGAAAGTGTTATAGTGCATCAAAACAGTACAGAATATCTTGTATCTGGAAGCAAAGAAGATGTTTTGCTATCCACTATACCTGGCAAGGTTTCTTATCCAGTGTAGTTGTTAGAAAGCCCATGATTCATGTGACTTCAGTGGCAGTGCTTTATGACCTGATCCTCTGCAGTGTACCACCATCTCAATCTTTCTCCACTGCAAGGAAGTACCTCCAGGAGCAGGTGGAATCAGAACCTGTGTCTGCATCAATATCAATGAAGTTCTTATTCCTATTTCAGAGCCTTCCATTTCCTCCTAGAAAGCCTCATTCCCATCATCAGACAGCCAGACTTTACAAACAGAAGGCATTTGCTTGCATCTTCCAAGCCAACCTTGATTTTTCTCATAGCTGTCATTCCCTTCTTATGGGGGACTTCAATATACACTGCCCCTTTTTAGGGCAATACTGAGACCAGTGAAAGATGTCATAGAGCATTGGCTTGGGGATCCATCACTCTTCCTGTTGAACACCATTGATCTTACGATCTGCTCTTCTTTCATCCTTCCTTTTAGTCAGAAATTGATTTGTAACATCACTTGCAGGAAATCTTTGTGATCCTTTACATGTTATCACAGTGGAGAACTGGTCAGGCTCATTGAAGTGACTTTAAACTTCTCTGCTACCTTGACCCTCAATCAGGAACCCATCAGTGTTGTAGTCGTAGAGAGTAGAGTTGTAGACTGTATTGTAGTTGTAGAGTTGTAGACTGTATTGTTGAAGCAGTTGCATATACTATCACACAGACTTTGATACAATTTCTTCTGTTTCTTAAACAGTGGTGGAATCCTGATTACCACACTTTGTAAATCTCAGAACAAGGATTGTTTTGTAGATATCTGATTTCCTGCAACTTTGGAGGTCATCTAACATTATTATTTTCTTGCTACATTTTATTACACATGTATGAAATTTGCCCTGAAATATATATATATTGATTATAAGTGGAAATAAAATGTTGCTGCTCTTATGCTTTTAAATCTGCTAGAGAGAAAAATCGTTTTGGAGTGCAGTGGGGTTTAATTGCTGATCCCACAATTGCGAATACTCTGGGGAATATTTTTCCTCCATCTCTTCTTTGTCTTCAAGCCAATAGGACAGAAATTCGAAGTAATTGTATGATCCTTAGTTGAAGGCAAGAATGAAAGCCTTCCATCAAGAGTATATGTTCCCAAGAAAAATATGGTCAAAAAGTTGCAGCAGATGATCCTTATTCAATGGGAGAACACATGAGATCAATGACCTTTTCATCACTCATTGTGTTGTCTTTTGCAGGCAACAGGTAACCCCTTGATCACCTGATATACCTAAAAGTAATTATCAAGAATTCTTTTTTTCATTGAGAGCACTTGGTAACAGTTTTCTTAGGCATAAAAAAAATAACATGTCATGGTTACTTGACATTCTTCATGACCTCTATGTTTACAATTTTATGATTTTTTCTTCATCTTTTGGGATAAGGTCATTAAATGACAGCTGCAAGCAAACTCTCTGAGCAACAACTGACAGATTTCAGTTCTTCCCACAGAAAGTTGCATCCAAAGTTTATATACTGTCGACAAAGTTTTCTTTTTTTTAATATACACTCTCTTTTTACTGTCTTGTGTTATTGATTCTGTCATTTTTATAGTAACTTTGGTTGTGGGTTCCACATTTTTTTGCTTTTTTTTTTTCATTTTGTTCATTTATCTGAGATGGGATTTGAGATCTACATATTATTACCCCAAATCTTGTTTCGTGTAATGTAACCACAGAAGATTGCTTGCACTTTCTGCAAATTAAATCTTTATTCAGTCCACCCCCAGCTACAGCTTAAGAATACCATCCTGCCTGATATGACAGCTGTTTCTCCCTTTGACCTTTATACCACACAAACGCCATCTCAGATTCAAGTGCACACAGGCATTGAACATTGTCAAGGTAGTCTCTCTCCTAAGGAGTGGAGTGATGCACACTGTTACTGGCATAAATGCCTGTACTGTGCAGTTGTCTGGTTGAAACTGGACTACAGGACCCAGTCTATGCATCAGTCCAGGATTCAGTGGTGAGGATATTGAACCCTATCTACTATCAGGCCTCTTTATTTAAATGGAAACCTGTATATCACTGGTCCAGAGTCTACATTTAGGCTAACAGAACATTCTCTTCACCATCAGCAGTTTTGCCAGTATTATGCAACTTTTCAATCCCTGCCCGACTATATCACTTGAGACTACATTTTTTACCCCAAGTGGGCACACTTTGCACAAAGTGTCCAATTACCATTTGTCCTTTTGGTTTGTGTATCCATGCTATCTGTGAGGCAATAACATTTCCCATTCAACTGCTTAGTCACTTCCACTGTGGCTTGCTGTTTTCCCTTCCTGTAATTTTTCTCTTTGCAGGTCAAAAATGTTGCTACACCCTACTGTCTATCAGTAACTCTTTGCCTGCCATTATGCTGTACGCCTGAACTTTCTGCCTGTCCTCACATATGGTTTGAAGTCTGGGAATTTTGTATAATCTGTATAGTTTGTGATACCATCATAGGAAACCAGATCCCACCTTAATGTTCCATGAGCATAGTGGCAGAAATCTTAGTCAGAAAATGTCAACAACAAACCATTCCAAATTATGGTAGTCTTTTCACAGGAATTGCAAGGAGGATTTTTTCTGCACATGTCGTGAATTTCTTGTTTACTTCTTATGTTGGAATGGTGAATGATCAACTTTGTGTGGTTTTAAACAACCAACTAATATCGCTTCTTTATTTCAACATCTCTCACCATTGAATAAGGATCATCTGCTGCAACTTTTTGACCATATTTTTCTTGGGAGCATACTCTTGATGGAAGGCTTTCATTCTTGCCTTGAACTAATGATCATACAATTAGTTTGAATTCTTGTCCTATTGCTTTGATATGCTCTAGACTACACCTGATATTCATAATATAGTTTCAATTGGGCTACACAGTGTAAATGGAACAGAAAACATTGGTCCACCCTCGTTGAAGTGTTCATTGCCCATGTGCATTTGAAACTGAGATGATGAATACTTGCAGTGGAGAATTGATTGCTTAATGGAGAAATTTCCAATTGCTCTGACTTCAACCCTTAAATTCTGTAAGAAATATCAAACTGTTCTGTGACTTCAACTGATAAGTGTTCCTCCCGGAGTTGCACAGGTAATAAGGATTCACCTACACCAACTTTTTAACCACATTTTTCCTTAGGAACAATATCCAGACTCTCTGTATGTGTTTCTGCCATTTTGGCCTTTCTTAAACCAAGATCCTAAGATTCATACATATTATTATCCCATTGCATTGATTAGCTCTATGCTCTTCAATGCAAATGTGAAAATTGTTGATCCAGTAATCCAGTTGGTAAATCCAGAAATCCCCCAAATTTATATTGATCTTCAACAAATTATCAGATAACCAAAAAAGTTTATGCGGTTTTTGAGGGTAAAATGAAACCATACATAAAAAGTGAATAAAGGTATTTTATTCAACAAAGTAAGCACCAGCACAATATAACCTTTTCCCAAAGAGCTACAAGTTTGTGAATGCCACTCTGGTAGAACTGCTGATCTTTAGAAGTGAAGAAAGCAGCCAACTCTGTTTCCAGTGCTTCTTCGTTGCGCATATGAATATCCAGTGCCAAGAAAAGATGGTAGTTGGATGGTGTGGTGTCTGGGAATACAGAGGGTGGGGTAGAATTTTTGGGACCAAGGCTATAGCGCTTGTCTCAGGTCACCTGCACTGTGTGAAGGCAAGCATTGCCCTGAAGGACCACAACGCCTTTATGATGAACAAGTGCAGGCTGTTTTTGGAGCAGTGCATCTGCAACCCATTGTAACTGTGCCGAGTAGGCATCTGCAGTGATTGTTTGACCAGTGACCAGAAGCTCATAATGTCATAATGGACAATACCAGCTGTAGTCCACTAGACACAATAGAATTTTCTGTTGGCAGAACCTGGGCTTTGGTGTATATGGTACAGGTTCACTGAATGACAACCAATGATACAAACATTTGATGTTCCTTAGACTAGGGGTTCTCAACTTGGGGTACACGATAAATTTTTTTGGGGTACACAGTGAGAGCTCAAAAGTCACTAAATCTAATAACAAAGTAAAAATAACCACTGTTATACTATAACTATAGTTTTATCTATCTATACAAGGGGTATGCCAGTTACATACACATTTACAGAGGGTATGTGAAGCATAAAAGGTTGAGAACTACTGCTATAGACTATCCATTTTTCATTGGAAGTCAGCAACCTGTCCAAAAATGGCTCATTCTTGAGCCATGAAAGCAGCAATAAGCTGATTGTAAGCCACTAGAGTTTCTTATTGGCAGTCAGTTCATGTAGAACCCATTTGCTAAGGTTCCAGACTTTTCCTAGGCAATGCAAATGAATGGTTTCATCTCTTACATGGAACCTTTCTGCAAGCTCTTGGCACATTTGATGTGAATCCAACTCAGTGCTGGCCTTTGGTTCATTGTCATCAATGACAGTCTGTCTTCCATTATGGGGTGCATCTTCAAATGTCTCATTGCCTGACACAAATTTTCTGAACCACTTTTGGGCTGTCTGTTTGCTCATTGTGTTCTCTCCAAATGCCGCCTCTTATCTTGTGGGCTGCTTGCGCCACTTTAGTTCCCAGTTAAACTCGTAAAATAAGCATGCTCAAATACACTGCTCACAAAAATTAGGGGATATTTCAATATGAAACGATAAAAAAAAAGCATTTGAATTGTTTTTATTAAACAAGAACATCAGAAAAGCAAACGACAAGTCAAAGAAAGTTGTTCGATTATGCAAATGAGATGCAAAACCAACTTTGATGTCATTGGTGAAAATGCACTATACAAAAGACTGAAAGTACTGGAGTATCAGCACGTTCCCTGATCTTGAACGTGCATATCCTGCAATTTCCCAGCCCTTGCAATGCCCCTGCAACACGATTTGCCCAAATGCGAAGCCTGGAGAGCCATAGGACGTCTTGAAGCTGGTCAAACACGGACGACAGTGGCAACAGCACTTGGAACATCCCAAAGCGTGATTAGCAGACTGTGGAATCGCTTTCAAGAGACTGGCACAGTATGAAGAAGACGAGGGCAGGGTCGCCCATCTGCCATAACAGCAAGAGATGACCGCTACTTGACCTTATTGGCAAGAAGGAACAGGCGCAGCAATGCAACAGAGCTGCGGGGACAGTTTCTTGCTGACAGATATGCACCCAGACCATACGAAATCAGCTCCATTGTGTTGGACTGCATGCCTGGCGACCAATGGTATGCATTCCATTATCTGCTGAACACCTACAACCTGTAGAAGGTGGGCTGATGAGCATCGTCATTGGACCCGTGATGAGTGGTCAACTGTCCTCTTCTCTGATGAGTCACAGTTCAGTCTGCAGCCTGACAATCATCGTGTCCTGTTCTGCCGTGAACGAGGAACACGGGAGAATCCACGTTTCATGCAAGAAAGGGACTCCTTCAGTTGTGGTGGTGGAATCATGGTGTCGGCTGGCATCAGCATTGGTGGTCGTACCGACCTCCATGTCATCAGAAACAGATCGCTGACTGCTGTCAGATATCGAGATAGGTCCTGCACCCTATGTGGTACCCTATGCTGGAATGCTTCAAATGCTTTTTTTTTTATTGCTTCATATTCATTTTGAAATATCCCCTAATTTTTGTGAGCAGTGTAACTATATTGAACACAGGCACATTTTCATTATCCTTCCCAGTTTCATCGAACTGCTTTTCACACTTGCTGTACATCAACAAACTCAGCGTGCCACATGCTTTCCACTGTGTATCGATGTATATGCATCACTTGCAATTGTGTTTACATACTTTTCATTGAAATAATGTAAATTATTGTAACCTTGTAGAAAATTTACAAATGTAACAGGTGTGGTAACTTAATTTTCTAAATATAACTCTTGTTTTTGATGCTATTATGATTTATGTAATGATACTGATGTAAATGGTGGCTAGGTAGTCACTGGAAGGAGAACTATGCACCAATCCCCTGTGTTGATGCATAGAACTGGCCAGGTCTAGCACCTAATATCCGACCCCGTCTTCTCGTGGTACAAGCCATTAGTACCTTTCAAAAGAGATACTCTCTTGTGGAATTGGACGGAAGGGGTGGGCTGCCAGATTAGTGTGGCCTACTGATCTGGACAACTAGGGCTACTTTTCTTTTTTTCTACCCTGCTGAGGAGTGGTCAACCACACAGGGTCCTGGTGCTGTAAATATATACCAACCTGAACGGAATTATGGCTCTGAGTTTGATTATGGATCCTGAATTTGCTGCACTGGTCGGCTTCTATGGAGGGAAAATCTTCTGCTGTGTTTTCTGTTTGTTTGTGGGTTGACAGCCTCAAGTGAATGGATTCACAGAATATTTTATCAGCTGGTGGATAATCCTGAGCAGAGGTCATTGCAGGTACCTGAACTCTTTGCTTCTACTGGCATCTTCAAATTCTACATTGGAGGAAGTCTTCCAGTGTAGATGGCTTCAGCCTTTAGTGGTGGGGGAATGTGTCTTTGCCCCATGCCTGCAATTAGGGGGCTGTTTGATATTGTTAGCATTCTCTCTCTCAATAAACATAGTTTCTTTAAACATTCCACTAACCATTTTCTCTCCATAGGTAGTTGAAATGAGAGGACTCTGACTGGAACTTATTCTCTTGATGTCCTCACACAAGTATTCCAGCATTATAATTTAGATATTCTCAGATTGCAAGAGACCAGATGGATAGATAAAGGTCAGATTCTTAGAAAATAATCTTAAATTTCTCTTTTCAGGGAGGGAAGACAATAAACATCACCAAGGCATGGGTCTGCTTCTCAGCAGATACACTAGTGATGTTCTTCTAGGATATGAGTGCATTAATGAAAGGTTTCTTACAGCAAAATTTCAGACAAGCATTAAAGACTTGAATGTTATCTACTGTTATGTCCCCACTGAGGATGAGGATAGGTTTTATGGACAACTTCAGGATATTTTGAATTCTGTCAAGAAAGGAGATATTACCCTTGTTCTAGGTGACTTCAATGCCAAAGTTGGTACTGACTTTTGGGGAGGGGTGATAGGCCCTTTTGGTATTGGTAGCTGCAATGGGCAACATCTCCTACAGGTAAGTAAACTCAATGGTTTCAGAATAACTAACACTTATTACAAACACCATGACATACATAAGTACACATGAGTTTCACAGGATGTGCTGCATAAGAATATGATTGATTATAAATTAACAGCAAATGGGCTAGTTCTGTTAGGAATATCAAGGCATATAGGGGAGCTGAAATTGGATCTGACCATTACCTTGTTAAAAGTGTCTTGCAACTTAAACTTAAAAAGTATTGTGCTAAGGTTAAAAATTTGCTTTTAATACTGAAGCTCAGAAAGATCCAGTTATTGCTAAAGCATGCTTTAATACCATGATAGGTATTATATCATGGACCATATATCATTGACCATGATAAGTTACTTAGCCATTATGACAGTCATGGTTTCCTTACTACTGAAGTTGTGGAAGAATGGGATCATTTTAAACAGGCTTTTTTGGAAACTAATAGTACTCTTTTAGGAAAAAAGAAGCAGAGGAGGCAAAATTTTTTGAGTGGTAAGGCACTTGAGGTTATTTCAGAATGAAAGAACTGCCGGAATGTCCTTAATCAATACCCAACTAGTCCTAATGGAAAGCATTACAGAGAGCTTAATAAACTTGTAAAGGATCAGTTAGCTGCTGATAAGAATCTTTGGCTTGATGGATTGGCTGACAAAGCTGAGGAAGCAGTTAGACAGCACAACAGCAGAGAGCTATACCAGATAGTTAATGTTTTGAGTGGTAGAAAATGGCCAGGTATACAGGATTGAAGGATAAACAAGGTAAGGTTATAGAAGGTGAGGATATTCTGTCATGGCTAGGTGGGCTTAGCATTTCATTGATGTTATAAACAATGTGGTTAGTTCTACTCCCATTGTTTGCAATGATGATAGATGCATTGGTGGCTTTAATGTTGGCCCTATAACACAATCTGAAGTTATTTTGGCTATTTCTAAACTTAAACTTCATAAATACCCAGGGGTAGATGAAATTACTACAGAAATGCTCAGAGCTGGGAATGTTTCGGTTACCACTTGGATGACTGAAATTTTGAATAACTTTTATGATAAAGGCATGGTTCCAAAAGATTTTACCAGAGCTATTATTATTCCTATTTTCAAAAAAGGTGATCGCAGTTCTTGTGATAACTATAGGGGTATCAGCCTACTCTCTGTTCCAGGTAAAGTTCTTTCCATGATTGTGCTTAACAGAATTAAGAATCTGGTTGACAGTCAATTGTGTGATGAACAATGTGGATTCAGAAGTGGTAGGGGATGTGTGGATCAGATATTTTCACTTAGGCAGATTCTTGAGAAATGTTCAGAGTTTCAGAAACCTTTTGGTTGCTAGCTTTGTTGATTTCAAAAAGGCTTTCTACTCTGTTGATCGTCATAATTTGTGGTTGATTGTGAGATCATATGGTATACCTGACAAGTTAGTTAACGTAATGAATGCTCTCTATAATAACACTGAGTCGTGTGTGAGAGTAGGTAAGGCTTGTAGCAATTGGTTTAGCATTACTTCTGGTGTTCGACAAGGGTGCATTTTGTCTCCTTTTCTCTTTAGCTTGGTTATTGATTATGTTATGCGAAATTCACTTCAAGGGAAAGATTTTGGCCTTAAATGGACTGGAGATACGAAAATTTCTGATTTAGATTATGCTGATGATTTAGCCCTTTTGGCAAATGATGTTGATGAGATGAACTCTTTCATTCGAGCTGTTGATGAGACTGGTAGTAGAGTAGGTTTGGTTATAAACAGAGAGAAAACTAAAGTGATGAATATTGGTCAGGCAGGCTGTGATTCAGTTAATCTGAATGGTTGCAGTCTTGAGCAGGTGTCACAGTTTAATTATCTTGGGAGCTATGTAACAGATAATGGTGATGTGCGGCATGAGATTAACAGACGAATAGGGATTGCTGCCGGGACTTTTAAGAATCTTTGGAGATTGTGGAGAAATAGGCGTATACACCTTAAGACTAAAATTAGATTGTATAATAGTTTGGTTCTTTCTAGGGTTAGTTATTGGAGTGAAACTTGGACACTTTGTAAACAAGATAACAGGAAACTAGATGCTTTTGATTCCAGATGTTACGCAGTATCTTGGGGATTAGGTGGTTCAACTTTGTAACTAATGATGAGGTTAGACAAAGGAGTTTGCAACCTCCTTTAAGCAGCATATTGTGCAGAGAGACTGTTGGTTTGGCCCTATTGCCCGTATGGATAATTATAGATTGACGAATAGGATTATGAACAGTATGTCTAAAGGCCTCAGAAAGAGAGGGGGACCTGGGATGTGGTGGGCAGACAATGTCAAATATGACCTTGTTAGAATTGGTGTGCAGTGGCCAGATGCAGCAAATGTAGCTCAGGACAAATATGCTTGGAGAACTTCACTGCACAATCTGGTTGGACCTCCGTAGCCCATGACTGCTTGAGGATGATGATGATGACTGATGTAATCGAGATCATATCTGTCAAAACCATGTACATCCCACTGATAAGTTTTGGGTTAGTTGTTTTTTTTTTATGTAAAATAATTACAGATAATACTTTTTGAAAATAAATTTGAATTCAGACAAAAATGATTGAAGCACAAAAAATTTTCATTTTTGAAATCAATGCCATTCATGAAGGACTGAAACTAGTGCCCAAAAATAATTGTTTCTACGTTGGCAACAAAATCTACATTTAGGACTTGGGCCCCATGCGCAGACCCCTTTCTGGCATCCTGTCCAAGATTGTCCTTCAAGACCTTGAAATAAAATTATTCAACTTGGCAGCAACACCAGAAGATAGGTAAAATTGCTATGTTGATGATATATTTTTAATTTGGAATGGCAGCAATGAGCAATTAAACTGCTTCATTAATGAAACCAACATCATCTATCTTACAATACATTTCACAAAGGAGGAGAAAAACTGCAATGCCATCCCCTATTTAGATCTTTTTATTCAAAAAGATGATACAGGTACCTTGGTGCCTTCAATATACCAAAAGCTTACCTACGTACCCTCCCATCATAGCGTAGACTCGTGCACCCCTTGGGCCTAGAAAATGGTAGCCTTCTGTTCTCATCCATGGGGCCTTCACTGTATCATCAAATGAGTTTTTACTTTAAAAAATTCTGAACATTCAATCCATTACTGCATCATATTGCTACCACCCAAAAACAATAGAAAGCTAATTAATAAGTATAGAAATGACAACAGAAAAGATTCGGTTCTCTCTATCACTGATTTCAAGCTGGCAGCCTTTGCCAGATCCATATCTTGGATTCCTGTGTTAATCAGTCCACAAATTACTCGGAGACCAAAAAATCAAGATTGTTCTCAGCCTAGCTCTAAATTGGAAGAAAATTTTGAAAAGGGACAGAGACAAATTTAGCCTCCTACAAAAATCTGGCATATACAGATTTCCTCTACATTTTGCTGGATAATTCAGTTGTTTACTGTATCTGAGGAACCATATGTTCTTTACAGGAGAGATTCACAGAGCATCAGACAGATGTCAACCATAACAAGCTAATAATTGCTGCTACCAAGCTGGCAGTACAACACGCAGCCACCATAGATTGGGATGCACCACATATAAAAAAAATAATAAATAAATACCCCCTCAAGCAGCTGCTTGCCACAGAGGTCTGACAGGAGCCTGTCAGTTTATATGCCATAGTAGGAGATCTGAGAGGATGGCAGGACCTCAGCAGAAAAATGACACACACATCCATGCCTAATCCGGGGCTCGAACCCAGGTCCCTTAGATCAGTAGCCAAGCGTGCTAACCACTCTGCCACGGGACGGCTCGCACCACATATATAATACACATATATAATTCTATAGTAAGTGGATGCACATGTTAACATGTGCATCCACTTACTATAGAACCATTGTCCATGATGCTATTGAAATAATGACCTCATTGGGGCAGTGAGGTCATTATTTCAATAGCATATCCTACCTGCAACCTCTCCTACCTGCAATAGCTCTTCCACCTGCAACCGAGACACTGGAATCGCCCATCACAAGTGGAAAGAAGTTCTTAACAGCCCTAACATCACTACTTAGTGTCACTTCACTGAAGACTGAGTGCTGTCTTGCTCCTAAAAAGATTTTAATATGCAAATAGTTTGAAGGATAAACTTCAAACTTTTATTGCTAAGTGACAGAACTTTGTTATTTTTAGAGTTATTTAAAAAAAAAGCATTAAAAAACCCTCTCTTAGTTTCCCATCTTTTGTTTGCTCTTGACAATAGCATAAAATTCAGAACATAAATATATGTGTTGAATGCAAAGTTCTCTTTTCAATGAGCATTTATTTGTTAAATACTATGAAAATAGTCATTGCCATGGAAGTGCATGTAATCTGATTATGAGAATGAATACGTAATCTGAAGGACAATTCCGCAAATGAAATTTGCCTTTAGTAGATTTCCATTTCTTACATAAAAATACTCTGTCATAGACTGACCAGCACTCAACTTTTAATACATGCCAGTCCTATTTTTGGTGGTAAAAAATACTTTTTGATAAGTGTGGTTAGTGTGTCTTGGCTAGTGATCAAAGGGACTGGGTTCGAGCCCCAGGTAAGGCATGGATGTTTGTGCTGTCTTTCTGCTGAGGTCTCTCCTTTTTCAGTCTTATCTATTATTGAACTGACAGTCTCCTGTTATACCTCTGTGGCAAGCAGCTGCTTTAAGGGTAATTTATTTCTATTAAAAATACTGATTTTCTTGGCTATTTAGAAGCAATGCAGCAACAAAGAGATGCACCATAACAATTCTTCAATATGCCAAATATTCAAATCGAATATATAAAAATTTATACTGCACATTGGTTGTTTACAAGGCATTTTTTTTTTATTGCTGTGACAGTTGTTTTAATGCTATAATTCATAATATCGTTAAAATTATATTTTAATTAATATTTTAATGCATTTGCTGAGGCTTCAAAAATTTTAAGCACTTAATATACCCACAAGTGTATCATTGGTAACATTGTTAATTAAATTAGAATGTTAATTAAATTAGATTCTCTTAACATTCTATTTTAATTTTAGTATTATCAGCAAGAAATTTACTTAAAATAACTTGTAGAAAGATTTCATACTAGATTGTGTTTTTCTGCTAAATATGTTTCTGCAAGCTGGCTGTTGTATATGATTCCCACCCCATTTCCCCACAGCATGTCATACATCTACATGATTCCTGCTTGTTACCTAGCAGCATGTATACATGTATGTGATTCCAGTCTCTATCCCCAGCAGCACATTGTACACATACATGATTCCCACCTCATTCCCCAGTAGCATATTGTATATGTATGTAATGCCTGGCTGCATTTTATACTTTTAGGTCTGGCATTTGGCTGTCGGAGGCAGTGTACCTTATCTGTATGCTAATTTCGTACATTTGTAGCAATTGTACTTTTTGATGATATGTGCCATTTTTGCACTGAACTATACTTTTATTGAACAAATTACATTTACTACCAGAGAAAAATACAGTCAGCTAACAGAAATAATGTAATTCCTACAAATGGACATATTTTCAAAAATATAAATTTTTACAACAGTTTATACAATTTATAAAAGTGCAACTGAATTATTATATTTAAACATAAGCTTAGTATTTCTTCTTAACACGTAAATTTGAAAGCATGGTTAAATAATACATAATAAATTCTATAGTTAATTGGCTAATGCTGAGTGGTGCATAATCATTTTCCCAAGCTCAGCCAGCAAGTCATATGTTACCCACACCCATCTTGAAAGCATTAAAATAAATTCTTCATTAACTGACAGTAGCTTAAACTTGCATTTGTTAATCAAGGCAGTGATACAACATTTGCAGTGAGTTATACTCTAGAGCAGAGGTTCCCAAATTTATTTGTCCTGCCACCCCCTTTTCAGAAAAAAAAAATTACTCAGCGCCCCCCTTGAAATCTACCTTCTTTAAGTGATCAAACAGAAAGATGCAGTGACAAGTTTGTGTTCTTTTATATATCTATATTTCTACCTATGTCCCACAACATAGTAAAGAAAGATGTAAATAAGACACCTTGAATCTTGAAATTATTTATTTATTAAAATCAACCATAGTAACATTTGCATTACACACAGAAAATTAAGATAATGAAGGATAATTTTATGTGTTATATTTGGAAAATAAAGTAATCACTACGAATTTAACTCTAATGTTGCACAACAGATGACACATGCACTAATATTTTTTTTAAAATTTCTTATCTTCCCTTCTTTCTTTATGCTTCCACTTCCCCCCAATTGCACCCGAGACTACTACCGACCCCCCTGGATTGTTCCAGCGCCCCCCAGGGGGCGGTATCACCCACTTTGGGAAACATTGCTCTAGAGCAAGATTTCCCAAAGATTATATAGCTAGCAACTACTTTTTTCTCTTTTTGGTACCTTTTTTTGCTGCCTAGAAATGTAAATGCATAAAAAAAAACTTGTAAGATTAAACAAAGAGTAATTTATTTTGCATACCACTTGTGTCTTGGTGCATTCATGAATGTTACATGATAATAATATAATCACACAATTATTTGCTTATTTTCTTAGAACTGGTACTGGGCCACAGACTACATTTTGTGAAGTAGAGGTTCCCAAACTTTTTGGCATCGCACACCATTTCAGTGTTTGAAAAGCCCTCATGCCTCTCTATCTCTAATTTATCATCAGCCAAAATTTCTTTTAACAACAATTTCAATTTATAATAATCTGAAAAATAAAATATTTCACCACTTTGTATCCTCTTTTTAGTTTTGTGTGCCAGGCTTGTAATTTGCAGCTTTGAAGTTCAATTCCCACTGCCAGAGTCAAGAGATTTATTTCCCCTATTCCCCACTCTACCCTCAGTCAGAAAGGGGAGGGGGATACTGCATTGGGCTTGGAAAGACTGCTGTCCATTGGATGGGATGTTAAGCCATGGCCCCATGTGCAGGAGAGACACTGTATATCCTTAATGTGTGCATGTTAAAGAACACACTGTGCATCCTTAATGGGAGACTTCCGTCTGTTCCCTAACAGCTGTTCAGTGAGTCTCCTTCCCCAGCCTTTTCCAAGTCTTTATGACCTGGCCATTTAGCCATTGTGAGTGCAAAAGTACTGCTTAGAGGTAAAACAACAGCCCAACCCACCCCCATTTATTGTAACCCATGCTCCAGAGTAGTGTTTCCCAACCTGTGGTCTGTGACTGCAGTGACAATAATATAAAATTTTTCATCTTTAATTCTCAACCACTGCTGCTGACTACTGAACATAGAGAAGATAAAGTTGGAACCGAAAGACGAACTGTTGTATGTGTGAGAGTGGGGAGGCCAATCGCAACATGACAACACATCTATCACATGATAATGTTTGTTAACATCTAGCCCTTCTTGCAAATGAGTAGACTTTAGTTATTGTGGATGGTTTTAGTAAGGACTCTTTTTTACATGTTATTTTTTATCCCTTCCATTGAAAATGAGTAAGCAAATTAAACTGTTGGATATTTTAAAAAGAAAACATGTTGATGACAATGAAAGATGTGAAACCGGGCCGAGTGGTGTGTCCGCAACTCAAATGTGATTTGAGAATGTGGTCCTCTGTTGTAAAAAGGTTGGGAACCGCTGCTCTTTAACATATATAGTTTTAACAGGTAAAAGACCAGTAGCAGTACTATTGTGATGGTAAGTCCAAAAAGAGCAAAGTACCAAGTAGTTTATATTGCCACAGTTTTGATGATTAAAGTTCTCTGGCTCACTTGGAATATCTCTTACACTGTTAGGTTCTGATGTTAGATGGGGTTTGAAGTTGCAAGTGAAGTTACAAGTGGAAATAACTTAAACCCAGAAGCAATGCATCAGTAGAAATAAATGTAGCTACTTATTGTGCAGGGCTAACAATGCATTTTGAATGAGCCAGCAAACTTCAATCATCAGAACTGTGGTAATATAAACTACTTGGTACTTTTTCTTTTTGAACTTGCAACATTCATAGTACTACTCCTTATACTTTTTGATAACTACATTCACCTACCTTTTTGAAGTACTACCCCTTTACCTCTTAAAGCTATTTTTAAACACTCGAGAGCACAATTCATTGCAATTATTATCATTGCATTGAGAAATGTTTAATTTTACATTGGTTATCTGAAATTTATTCAAGTCTGTAGTGATAGGCATTTTGAAAAAAAAACTTTTTGATTACTTTTCCATTACCAGTGTTGTTTGACTTATATTTAGTAAACAGTATACTTTTAAAGTTTTATCTTAGTATGCTTTTCCTAAGAGCCAAAAGTAGTTGGACTAGAAAAAAAATTTGCAATGTATCCTCAAACTATAACAAAATATTTTAAATTTTAAAAAATTTAGGATAAATTTAATGGTGCATTGTGCGATATTCAAGCAAATTCAAAGCACTGCTTTCTCTTTTATTGTCTAAAATTTAAGGCACTTAAAACTACTAGGTATAGCATTGTTCATTGGGCAAGGAAGTTTTATTACTTTATGGTCATAAAAGGCAAACAATTTATATTTTATCAACAGACTTCCAAAAGTTATTGTTAGATTATTCATAACCCTTTGGTAGTACATTTGAGTTTCAATCTAAATAATTTTTCCGAACTGTTTCTTGTTTTTATGTACTTGCTGGTATTATTTTCAATCATTAGTATATACCTTTTACTAAGTGGGCTGTGACATGATGACCCTTTGTTGTGAAGTTCAAGGTTACTATATTGACTAACCCTTTCTCTACTTTTTGGGCATTATTACCTGATGAGAATTTTAAATAGTCATAAAGGTTATAAAATATTTGAATTGTTTATTAGATTAATGATTAAAGATTTTCTTTGTATCTCTTTCTAAACTTGATATTGTTTTTATTATATATTGATCTAACATTAGTTGGGTATCACTGCTAAGGTGCTGTCATGTTATGTAGAATTTATTGAAGTAAGTGATATGAATATTTTACAATTTCCTTATTCAAATTAAGTAGTAGTTATTTGAGTGAAATTTGCTTTTTTTTTCTCTGATCAAAAGCTAATTCTGATATGCAACAGAATTGCCTTATAAACACTAAAACTGCAAGAAGTATTTTAATGAGATTTTTAATTTAAAAATTAATGTTTATAATGGGCATTATAAAGATTAAACCTCAGAAAGCTTGAAATTAAAAGAGAATTATAGTCATATCTTTACTTCTCAAGCAATAATGAGCAATGAGTAATTATTCAAAATAATAAAACATGAAAGAAATTTAGTTTTTCCAAATGAGAAAGAATAAAAGAATTAGAAGGATTTGATGTATTTAAGACATAATGCTTTCTTTTAATCAAAATATGACTAGTTCTCTTCTTCTGAAAATGAATATAATATTGTGAAAGTTTAATTTTGATATCAGTGCCCTGTCTCAAAGAAGAGTAAGCCTTTTAAGATATGAGATATTGTGTGAATATATGGTAATTTATTTATGGCTAAATAGTTCTTGGCACACTAACTTAGACGCCGCATTTTTTGAGAGCTAGCACTCACATGCAACCGCATAAGGGTGTACTGCTGTGGTTAAAGCTGGCCCTGCTGTTAGGAGCGCCATACTTATTGGCAAGATTCCATCTTCACTTTTGGTATGGCAGAAGAGGGTGAGACCGTCTGTAAATAATCATGCAGCAAGAACAACTAGAAGCGAAAGCTGTTCGCAAATGGCAGTACAGTGACACTATGAATAATATACAAGACATGTAAAAATTGAAAATAATGTATTCAATGAAACAAGAAAGTTAAATGCACTTATCTGTGCTATTAATCATAACTGAATAAAATTTATGCATGTTGCTGATTTAATCATAATAACTGCTGTATTTTTAGATTGCAATATTCATAAACATTGAAGTGATATCTTTTAATCATAGCCTGTAGTATAAATAAGTATTGTAAATCAAAAGTCAGTTTTAAACTGTGTAAACTTCAGCTTATGAACATTAATTCACAATGGATAATGAAATATAAAAAATGCAATTGTACTCCTTTTTCTCCATAAGACATTTTGATGGAACAAAATTATAATTTTGTATGTATATGATTGTGAATTTTACACCAATAGTTATATTTTACCAAGCATTTACACATGGCAACTTTTACATGAACCACAGTTTAAAAAATATCCAGAATACATACTAAATATATATATATGTAAAAACTTCCATTGTAGCATTTCAAAACCACATTTTATTTCAATGATTGATAATAAAATTTTGCTATGTTTGAGATTGAAGTGTATTAATACATCTAATTCCCCCCCCCCCCCCACTTATGTTGAAATTTAACTTTAACCCTTTCCTCCTCTCAGTATTGATATATTGCTTACATTGGACAGTGGAACTGATGACCTCAGTTTATTTATGAAAAAGGCCCAATCATACTTTACTTGTTATAAGCATCGTGCGGTTATTTTTTTTTAGCATTTAACAGTGGACTCCAATTGGAATTAAAATGTCAGGTCCATCATATGAGGGGGAAAAAAGTTAAAAATGCCATTTTTGATGTGCGCAGGTAATTTTTTTATGCAAAAATATTCTGCTGCTAAATGTTGTTTCCCTGTGACCTTATCTTTTCCAAACATCTTATAGTCTATACGAAATTAAGTTGCAAAATAGGCTTTTACGGGCTTTGGATATTTAGCTTCAGAAACAAAATTTCCATTGAAGTTCACACTGACATTTTAAATATCCAGACCAAAATGACAATTGCTATAAAACAGATTTGCAAAGTTTTAGTCTGGCAAATTCTTTTGTAGTATTTGCTTATTTTTTTATGGGCATTTTCTCCTTCCATATAAAAATTGCCCATATGTTTTAATTTTTAGGTTCACAACAAATATTTTAAGGGCATTCACTACCAAATATTTAGGCTATATACACAAAATTAAATGGTAATAACTGAAATAATATAAAAACTCTCAAGTTCCACATGAACAAACACCATTCATTGTGCAATCTCCATTTGATAATCAATTTCAACCATATTAGTTGAAGCAAATGTGCATTATTGTGGAAAGACATTTGCAATCTTATTACCTAGGTTCAGAAGATCTGTTGGATTGTTTTATCTCTGAGGGGTACTTTTTTGCACACAACATGCTAGATAGCCATGTCACAAAGATCCCAAGGACTTGGAGAAGGTTGGCAAGAGAACAGCTATTAGGAGACGGATGGTAGCCTCCTATCGAGGGCATCCAGTGCATTCTGTTATGCTCACAGGTTTATGGCTCTCCTGCTCATGGAGCCATGTCTTAATGTCCCATCTGATGGGTGTTGGCCTTTCCAAGCCAATGTCCTCTTTCTGACTGAGGAAGGGGTTAGCAGAGATAAATCTCAACACTGGCACAGGTCCGACTAAAACCTAGTGCACTACCAATTGAGGCAACCCCTGATTGATTCAGAAGATTAGTAACAGGATTAAATTCATAATATATTTCCCATAGCATCAAAGGAAAATGTTTGTGTTAAACCTGGGAATGGTGGAGACCAAGTGTTTGGCTTCTCTAGGCCAATCCATCTCCCAGGAAATTCTCTATCTAATTGCTACTCGTGAGGCTATGTGTGTATGGGAAGGGGATGGGTGTTTAAGGTACCAACCCCATCTTGTTGAAGCAGATTCCATCTTTTGTGACTTTGTAACAGCTTTTCCTCCATCAAGGCAGATATGCTTTATTGATCATGGATAAAAGATTGATTATCAATTGCAGCAGTTTGTAGAATGAATGATGCTCAGGTGAAAGTTGTTGCATGAAAATAATTTTTTTGCAATTTTTCAGCAACAATTAGTATACAGATATGTTTAGTACTTCTTTAGTTATTACTTTTTAAATTTTTACATTATTTTGTATACCCTGTACATCATATGGCAATAAAATAGTTTGTTGAAACAGTTAGTTTTGCTCACATTTAGTATTCAAACCCATGTCTCTCCAGATTCATGCCAATGTTCTAAGACCACTAAACTAATGCCTGCTCCTTCTTTTTCCCACTAATGTGGTCTATATATCTGTCTCCCATTGTTACTTCTGGTGGCATCTGTGATCGAGAAAGCCAACTTTACTTTTTAATGTCGCTGAGTAAATTGTTAATAAACAAGTCACTCTCACTAAAGCATTATTAATGAATTAGTAAATCCAGAGTTACCATTTAAGCTTTAGTGTGAGCAACTTATTTATATTTTAACCTAGTGGAACATTAAAGATAAAGTTGCCTTCCTATATCATAAACGATGCCAAGAGCAACAATTACAGGAGATTGATAAGTAAAATTAGCAGGAAAAAAATGGAGCAAGAATTTGTTTAGTGGTCTTAGAACACTCTGGCACAAATCTAAAGAAACATGGGTTCGAAATCGCACATGTCGGCAAAACTAATTTTTTCCACAAACTTCAGGACCAAATAGATTCTTTAGGACAATAGATATAAAACAGATTTGCAAAGCTTTATGTTGGATGGCCTTAATGGGAGGCTACCATCTGTCTCCCAACAGCTGTTCAGTGGGTCCCCTCTCCCAACCATTTGAGCCCTCGAAAAGTCTATCGAGGTCCTTGTGGCTTTGTCATTTAGTCCAGTGTGTACAAAAAAAACTCCCCTCAAAGGTAAAACAACCAACATAGCCTGGGTTCATGCCACTGATGAGGTTATTGATATTTCTTTTATGTGTTGTCTTTCTACTGAAGTCTTACCTTCCTCGCAGACTTTCATTATATAGTGTATTATTAACTGTTTCTGTAAGTATAATAATACTGGCATGCTCCTGTTTGACTTATGTGGCAAGTGGCTGTTTGAGGGGTAATTTATTTTATTTTTGTTGTACTATGATTTTAATTTTGCCATTTATATGTATACTTTTCCTAAGTAGGGTAAGGGGTTGCTCAGTCAGTAACATGTGAGGCTCGTAACTGCTGTTCCCAGGTTGAAATCCCACAAGGGCCAGCATTGAGATTTATCTCTGCAAAGCCCCCACTCTACCCTCGGTCAGTAGAGGACACTAATGGGCTTGGAAAAGTTGCCAACCATCGAATGAGATGTAAAGCTGTTGCCCTGTGCACGTTAAAGAATGTGCTGCATGGCTTTGACAGGAGGCTAGCATATGTCTCCTAACAGTTGTCCAGTAGGTCTCCTTTCCCCCAACATTCTCTGAGCCATTAGAACCCTTGTGACCTGGCCATTTAGCCCATTGTGTTGCAAAAAAAAGTGCCACTCAGAGATGAAACAACGAAACCCAACTTCTCCTAAGTAAATTTTTTATTTCACTAACAGTATTTCCATTGTCAGTAGCATGCCAGGCTCGTAATCTGTAGTTCCCAGGTTCGAGTCCCAGCTGGGTCAGCGTCGAGATTTATCTCCGCAAAATTCCCCGCCCTGCCCACGATCAGTAGGGGACATGATAGGCTTGGAAAGGCAGCCGTCCGTCAGATGGAATAAGCTGTGGCCCCGTGTGCGGGAGAGCCATATCCTGTGCAGGTTAAGGAACACGCTGGATGGCCTTGACTGAAGGCTACCATCTGTCTCCCAACAGCTATTCCAATGGGTCCCCTCCCTGAACTTCTCTGAGCCCTTGGGGTCCATGTGACCTGGCCATTTAGCCCATGGTGTGCAAAAAAGTGCTGCTCAGAGATAAAACAACCCAACCTGTAGACCTGGGAAAACTGAATTCCTGCACAATCTCCGATATTGCATGACCCATCCTTCTGACACCGACAATCAAGCCACGTTCAAAGTCCAACAACTCATGACGTGCAGCCATGCTGAATTAACTACTACTCTGAAATGAATGTTGGGTTTGTAGGCTACTGCAGCACCATTCTGCAGCTGACATCCAATGCATCTGTTACAAGTACAGTGTGCTAGTTCTACTCTAATTGCTATTCCCATGACTTTTGTCCTTTCAGTGTATATTTTGGTCAATGTTAATGCAAAAGAGAATGCTCTTCTTAATTAAAAAGAAAGCTAAAAATAATTCACAACTTATAGCAGTGTTCTTTCAGTGCAGTAGACTAGAAGCTAAAGCATTTTTTTTTTTGTATTACTAAATATTTATGAAATTTTTAAATACTCTTTATTTTTTATTTCAGGAAATTGACTAAGGATCTGTCACATTATAACCAGTACTATGCTGCTGTAAAGGATATTGTTCAGAATGTGTAGGAACCTTGCTGAAAGAATCTGTGATATTAATATGTGGTTCATTTCCTTCTTAAAATTAAAACAACTGCCTATTTGTTCTTATACTTTTGTCATTAAAAATAAGTATATTCACTTTGGTTGCTGAATGTTGAGGTCATGATGATTACTCTCAAACCACTAAAACTAGTACCTCGACCATGAGGGACAACAGAATATGCAACCTTAAAAGTGATAGCTGTATTACAGATGGTACTAGTGGTTCTTTCAAAAAGAATGATGTTAACCTTCCTTGCAAGAAATTATTGCTAAAAGCTATAGAAAAAATTAAACAGCAAAAGCAACGTCCATCATTGGATAGACTATATAGTGTTGTACGACAAAAACATAGAGTGAGCCGTGACAGCTTTGCAAAGCAGCTGGAATTAGCTGTGTTGGATGGTACTGTGCTAAAGGTAAAACAAGTTCGATTTTTTTTTGTGTGTGTGTGTGTTGTTACCGTTAGTACTATTGTAATATAGATTTATTATATGACATTGCATTGAATTTATAAAATGTTTTCATATATATTTCTTTTTCATAGGGCATTGACTCAACAGAACCCTCCACTCTAAAATTCTCTTCATCATTATTTGACACTCTAGATGTGTTTTTTTTCCCCTGTACAGGGGCCATATTCAAAGTTAGATTTGTTTCGTGGGCTGCACTGAGTGATTTTGAGAAAAATTAGTGTATTACATTTTCCGTATCTTGTTACATGTAAAAGCAAGTCTATTTTCATGTTGCCATTTTTTATTTTCAGGCTATATAAAAAGCTATGTAAATGGTAGCTACGTGTAAATTGGAAGGAGAGCTGTGCACCAATCCCTAGTGATGATGCACAGAACCGGCCAGGTCTAGCACCTAATGTCTGACCCCGCCTTCTCGTGGTGCAGGCCGTTAGTACCTTTCAAAAGAGATATTCTCTTTTGGAAGGGAACGGAAGGGGAGGGCTGTCAGTTCAGTATGGCCTACTGATCTGGTCATCTACGGCCACTTTTTTCTTTTTTTTCAACCCTGCTGAATAGTGGTCAACTTCACAGGGTCCTGGTGCTGACCATTTATACCTACTAGACTGGACTTGTTTATGGATTTGAGCTTGATTATGGATCCTGGACTTGCTGCACTGGTGGGCCTCTGGGTTGCCAGCCCTAAGTGAACAGAGGCATGGAATACCTTATATCAGCTGATGGATAACCCTGATCAGAGGCCATCACAGGTACCAGAACCTCACTTAGCTAGTTGGGCATCGTCAATCCTAACCTGGAGTAATGTGTCTCAGACAGGTCACATGGCTCTTGAAAAAGTCTACCTGAAAAGGTGGTGCCTGAAGTTCCTACCAGCATTGATGACTTCAGCCTTTATTGGAGGAGGAACAGGTCTTTGCCCCATGCCTGCAATCAGGGGGCTGTTTGATATTGTTTCTCAATTAACTTAGTTTCGTTAAAAATCCTACTAATCATTTTCTCTCTGCAGGAACGGGGAATGTGAGGACATTACATAGAGATTATTCTCTTGATGTCCTCACGCAGGAATTTCAATGCTATAAACCTAGATATTCTAGGCTTGCAAGAGACCAGATGGACAGGTAAAGGTGAGATACTTAAAAGTAACTTTAAATTTCTCTTTACAGGGAGGGAGGATGGAACGCATCACCAAGGCGTGGGTCTGCTGCTCAGCAGACATGCTAGTGATGCTCTTCTAGGATATGAGTGCATTAATGAAAGATTTCTTACAGCAAAATTTCAGACAAGCATTAAAGACTTGAATGTTATCTGCTGTTATGCCCCCACTGAGGATTCCGATGAGGATGAGAAGGATAGGTTATATGGATTACTTCAGGATATTTTGAATTCTGTCAAGAAAGGAGATATTACCCTTGTTCTAGGTGACTTCAATGTCAAAGTTGGTACTGACTCTGACCTTTGGGGAGGAGTAATAGGCCCTTTTGGTATTGGTAGCTGCAATGGGCAACGTCTCCTACAGGTAAGTAAACTCAATGGTTTCAGAATAACTAACACATATTACAAACACCGCAACATACATAAATGCACATGGGTTTCACCTGATGGGCTGCATAGGAATATGATTGATTATATATTAATTAACAGCAAATGGGCTAGTTCTGTTAGGAATACCAGGGCATATAGGGGAGCTGAAATTGGATCTGACCATTACCTTGTTAAAAGTGTGTTGCAACTTAAACTTAAAAAGTGTGCTAGGGTTAAAATATTTACCTTTAATACCGAAGCTCTGAAAGACCCAGTTATAGCCAAAGCTTACCATGATAGGTTACTTAGTCATTATGACAGTCATGGTTTGCTTAATACTGAAGTTGAGGAAGAATGGGGCCATTTTAAACAGGCTTTTTTAGAAATTAACATTTTAGGAAAAAAGGAGTAGAGGAGGCAGAATTATTTAAGTGAAAAGGCACTTGAGCTTATTTCAGAAAGAAGGAACTGCAGGAATGTCCTTAATCAGTACCCTACTAGTCCTAATAGAAAGCATTACAGAGAACTTAATAAACGTGTAAAGGATCAGTTAGCTACTGATAAGAATCTTTGGCTTGATGGTTTGGCTGACAATTCCGAGGAGGCAGTTAGGCAGCACAACAGCAGAGAGCTGTACCAGATAGTTAATGTTTTATGTGGTAGAAAACGGACAGGCATACCAAGATTGCAGGATAAACAAGGTAAGGTTATAGAAGGTGAGGATTCTGTCATGGCTAGGTGGGCTGAGCATTTCAGTGATGTTCTAAACAATGTGGTTAGTTCTACTCCCATTGTTTGTAATGATGATAGATGCATTGGCAGCTTTAATGTTGGCCCTATAACACAATCTGAAGTTATTTTGGCTATCTCTAAACTTAAACTTCATAAATCCCCAGGGGTAGATGAAATTACTACAGAAATGCTCAGAGCTGGGAATGTTTCGGTTACCACTTGGATGACTGAAATTTTGAATAACTTTTATGATAAAGGCATGGTTCCTAAAGATTTTACCAGAGCTATTATTATTCCTATTTTCAAAAAAGGTGATCGCAGTTCTTGTGATAACTATAGGGGTATCAGCCTACTCTCTGTTCCAGGTAAAGTTCTTTCCATGATTGTGCTTAATAGAATTAAGAATCTGGTTGACAGGCAATTGCATGATGAGCAATGTGGATTCAGAAGTGGTAGGGGATGTGTGGATCAGATATTTTCACTTAGGCAGATTCTTGAGAAATGTTTAGAGTTTCAGAAACCTTTGGTTGCTAGCTTTGTTGATTTCAAAAAGGCTTTCAACTCTGTTGATCGTCATAATTTGTGGTTGATTGCGAGATCATATGGTATACCAGACAAGTTAGTTAACATAATGAAAGCTCTATAATAACATCGAGTCGTGTATGAGAGTTGGTAAGGCTTGTAGCAATTGGTTTAGCATTACTTCTGGTGTTCGACAAGGGTGCATTTTGTCTCCTTTTCTCTTTAGCTTGGTTATTGATTATGTTATGCGAAATTCACTTCAAGGGAAAGATTTTGGCCTTAAATGGACTGGAGATACGAAAATTTCTGATGTTGATGAGATGAACTCTTTCATTCGAGCTGTTGATGAGACTGGTAGTAGAGTAGGTTTGGTTATAAACAGAGAGAAAACTAAAGTGATGAAAATTGGTCAGGCAGGCTGTGATTCAGTTAATCTGAATGGTTGCAGTCTTGAGCAGGTGTCACAGTTTAATTATCTTGGGAGCTATGTAACAGATAATGGTGATGTGCGGCATGCGATTAACAGACGAATAGGAATTGCTGCTGGGACTTTTAAGAATCTATAGAGATTGTGGGAAAATAGGCGTATACATCTAAAGACTAAAATTAGACTGTATAATAGTTTGGTTCATTCTAGGGTTAGTTATGGTAGTGAAACTTGGACGCTATGTAAACAAGATAACAGGAAACTAGATGCTTTTGATTTCAGATGTTACGCAGTATCTTGGGTATTAGGTGGTTTAACTTTGTAACTAATGATGAGGTTAGGCAAAGGAGTCTGCAACCTCCTTTAAGCAGCATATTGTGCAGAGAGAGACTCCATTGGTTTGGCCATGTTGCCCGTATGGATAATTATAGATTGGCGAATAAGGTTATGAATAGTGTGCCTAGAGGTCTCAGAAGGAGGGGGAGACCTAGGATGCAGTGGGCAGACAATGTCAAACAGGACCTTGTTAGAATTGGTGTGCAGTGGCCGGATGCAGCAGATGTAGCTCAGGACAGATATGCTTGGAGAATTAAACTGCACGGTCTGGTTGGACCTCCGTAGCCCATGGCTGCTTGAGGATGATGATGATGATATATAAAAAATGCAAATTTCCAACATTTTTATGTGTGAGAAATCTGCAAGTGATTTTACTTTTTAGATTTTATTAAAATTATAAAAATATGACTGTTATTTTCTTTAAAGAACAAAAATATTACTTTTTCTAAAGTGAGCATTTAAAAGTAAATTTACAACCTGAAAAGGATCACTGCTTTTCAATATTAACCCTTTCCAGGTCTAGCTATTTTTTAAATTGAAGTAATAATTACTTTATTATTTATCATTAGCATACTTGTAATCACATGCTTCCATCTGTTGGCAAATAAAAAGCCACTTGTGGCTAGATTGCCTGAATAGTGCGTATATGAGACATAATAGAAATGTTCATTGCATTCATTAGAAAAGATCTCGATCGACAGCCGGTAGCCCAGTGGTCCAGAGCACCTAATATGTTATCAGGAGCTCGTGGGTTCATATCCCACCTGGCTCAAGACAATTTTTCTTCTGAAATTTGAATCGACACTAAAGTGCTGATTTATTAGCAGATATTGAAAATGTCGAGTTTATTTCATTATTTAGAAATAACAAACCAACAGGCGGAAAAAATTAATGATCATCACACTTTAAAAATATCAATAGTCTACTTACAGATGCAAAAAAAATTGCTTAAATATTTGCAGGTGTTTTTCAGTTTTCCAAGGCACGAAAAGTAGAATGACAATTTTTGAGGTAATTTAGAAAGTTTCCCAACATGCTGATAAGGATATGAAAAGAAATTAACCTGTGCAAGTATATTTTTACTTTACCCCATTTATACGCAAAAACTGTAGTAATTTAGATTATTGTTATAAGGCTTTAAGACTTGCTAGCAAGATTGATTACACTATTCTTTTTAGAAATATATTTTATAGATTGTGTAAACATAATGTTTTGTACAATAGTAAATTCTTGAAACAATAAATAAAAATTGTTACATAACTTAAAAAGGAAACTATTTTATAGGTTTGCAATAAAGGTTTGTGCTCATATACGGATCCAACACGAATGTCCCATTTAAGAACTAGATCAAGAAGAGCTACAAGAGATGTTGACCTGATCAGCTTGGTTCAGAAAGCTGTAAAAGAACTAAAAGAATCTGGTGGCTCTACACTAAGTTCCATAGAAAAATATATTAAGGAGACTCACGATACTGAAGTAATCACTGCAACTGATTTTACACAACAGCTGTGCACTGCAGTTAAAAAATCAGTCACAAGTGGACATTTAGTGCAAGATGGCCAGCATTATAAATTGAAACTTTCTGAATTTTCTAATATCTCTGAGGCCAAATATGAAATATATCCATACAACCATGAATGTGGTAATGTACAACCCACTTTTACAGAAAAAAGCTCTTCATACTGTAAGGTAATGTTTATAAATCTTAATTGTTTATATAATTTCTGTTTAAGAGTTATTATAGTTTTGAGAGTAGAATCTTTATACTTAGGTTATGACTAGCATAGTGATTAGGGAGCTGGATATTTTTCCCAGCAGGCAAACTTTATGTATTAGCTTTGAGACAGTGGTCAGTAGTGACTTCAGACTTAGTAGGGCATGTATTCTTTCTGGTTAAATTAAGGCAGCGAATCGGCATAATGGAAGTCGGATGCATATAACACATGAAAGCAAAATAAGACAATAACATGCACACAGCAACAGTATTACAAAAAAAAAGGCTATAAGCTGTCAGTTTTCTTGTTTAGCTTTTTTTTCCTGGTGAAAATACATTAAAACCTTTTGAAAAAGGTGCTTTGATTGAGTGATTTATTGTTTCTCACAACCACTGTAAATACTTTATCTTGCCTATTGTGCCATTGTACAACTGCCTTAGTTAAATTTTCTATGATGTTACACTTTCAAGAAGAAATGTCTCAGTTTTAGTAAACTGAAATTGAACCTTTTGGTAAAAGTCGGGACAGTTTATTAATCTGCTCACCTTAGGTATCACTCAGCATTTGTATTGCTAAATTTGTTTCCTCAAATACTGGGCATTTTCTTTTGCTCATAATGTACCAAAGAATATGAACTTTTATTAACCATTATATTGTGTGACAGCATTATAGGTGAGTAATGGTAGTTGGAATTATGAAGTTTCACTTGATGGCAAGCAGTAAGTAGGTTGGTAGCCTCTTCCTAGTCTAGTGCACAGAGATATGCAGCGTGCAGTCCCCTGAAGTGCATTATTAGTGATAACATAGATTAAACTTGAAAATTTTTTTCCTTCACATTAATAAAAAAAAACATGCTCCAAATTTTGTATAAAGGCTCTAAGGAGTATAATGTACAGCATATGCAATTTTTTTTGACTATAGGGCCAAATCAATTTTTCCATAATTTAAAATTTTCATTTTTGTCTTTTTTTTAATCTTGATACATTTGGTAAATTTGAATTTTTTTTACTGAATTCCTAATCAAAATCTACACCAGAATATCAAGTTTGGTGATCTCATTTACCATAAAAGCAAAAAAAAAAAAGAAAAACTTTCGATCACAATTGCAATTTGTATATTTCCTCTTTATGTTAAATAACTATAACTTATAAAGTATTTTTCATTCAAAATATTTTGAGCAATTACACATCTTGTCTGTAATAACATTTTTATCAAATATCAACGAAATCTGTGATGGGTGATGAACAGCCCTGGTTGAATTAACGGGGAATGATCCATGTGACATCTTAAACTCTGGGATGCCAAAATATTAGCCGTAGAGTGGAATTTGTTAATAGTAGCCAAGTCTCAGACTGATGCCAGATGTCCTGGAATCTGTGAGCAGACCATTAGTTCACCTCATGTCTCTCACCAACCTTCAAATGTCCCATGAAATTTATTCTTATTGAGGGTATTATCTCTTATGTAATGAGCTAAAATGTGTGTCTTTGCTTCTTTTCTTTTTTCTTCTTTCATCTTTGATGTTCAATCCAACTCCATGTAACTTGTGTATCTAAAGTCCATGAAGGTTTTAAAATTAAGTTTGTTCACTGAAATTGTTTTTAAATAATTTTTTGTGTAATCTAATGTTTGTAAATTGATTGAAAAACTCTGAGCAATAATTGTTCAAATCTTGGCTATTAATTGTAGCCTGGTTACAATTCGAAGCTTTGTTAATTATTAACAAATAAAATTAATTTTAGGTCAAAGAGACCTGAAAAGAACAGTAAGGTTAAAACGCTAAATCTTAGAACATAAATTAACATAATTATAAATGAATGCTGAATAATAACTAAGTTATAATAATTCATATCTTAAATTAGTAAAAAGGACAGTCGGTAAATCTTACAATGTTGGAGCAAAAACCCACTATAGATTATGCCATAGTAGAAGGTCTGTGAGTTTGACAGAACTTCAGCAGAAAACAACACGTCCATGCCTTACCCAGGGCTTGAACTCTGGTCCCTTTGATCAGTAGCAAACCACTTAGCCATGGGACCAGAAGAAAAAAAAACATTTGATTGGGGTTAAGAAGATAACAAAAATTTAAAAAAGACAGATAAATGAAATTTTTATAAGCGATTTTTTTTTTTTTAATAAAGAAAATCGGAAAGTTTTGCCATATTTTTTGCATTTTAAATTCAGTAAGAAATAAAAAAAAAAAAAATTGTGAAATACTTCAGAAAATACCACAATCTTATAATTCATAACATTTCTATCATTAAATCTTTGTGAGGGGGGAGGAGGGATGGAAGCACCTGGCATGTCATCAGGAGGTCGTGGGTTCAGATCTCACCCTGCTCAAGACAGTGTTTCCTCTATACCCACGTCGACTTGCAGCATAATAGTGTTCAAAACTTTGAAAATAAGAAGTTCTTCCTTATAAAAGGTCACTAATGGTAAACTGATAATGCACACATAGAAAGGCTTATCGTTCATATTTGCCATTTCTTTTCAAAAATAATTGAAGTAATCTGAATACTCACAATAATAGAGTGGGGCGGGGGTGGCTCAGTCGGTAGCACGCCAGGCCCGTAATCTGCAGTTCCCAGGTTCGAGTCCCAGCTGGGCCAGTGTTGAGATTTATCTCTACAAAACTCCCCCTCCTGTCCTCAATCACTAGGGGACACTGGATGGCTTGGAAAGGCTGTCGTTCGTCGGGTGTGATGTTAAGCAATGGCTCGTGCAGGAGAGCCATACCCTGTGCATGTTAAAGAACACAGTGGACGACGGCCTTGATGGGGAGGCTTCCATCCAAGAGCTGTCCAATAGATCCTCTCCAAGGATTAATTAGACTCTAACTCTAAGTTAGTCACAACTTAAATTTTTAATTTATTTAATTTGTTTTTCTGATCAGCAAACTCTAAGACTAAGGTAGCAGAGTTGCAAAAAATTTAATTAATAATAGCACTAGATTAGGAGCCCTCGGGATCCTTGTGATCTGGCCATTTAGCCCATTGTGTGCAAAAAAGTGCTGCTCAGAGATAAAACTACACAACTTAAATCTTTAATTTATTTAATTTATTTTTCTGATCAGCAAACTCTAAGGTAGCAGTGTTACAAAATTTTATCTTGCTTTAAAACATGATTATTTAAATAAAAACTAAAAAGGTATAAAGATCTGTGGCGAAATTAAATAAAACTATTTCAAAGCAAATATAGTTTATTTTAACCTCTGAAATTTGAGATTGAACCCTTCCAAATCAATTTGCATTACATACTTATATACTAACTACTATTAAAAAATTGAACTTTACAAAAATGGGAAAAAAAGGCTTAAAAATTTCAAATTTTGAATGTCAATTATGAAATTACTTCACTCTAATTAATAATAGTACTAAAATGCCCTGCCATTTAAAAATTAATTTTTTATTATAATGCCCTTATTAGATGCCTCCTAAAATAGTTACCATTTTAAGTCGTGTATGCCTAGTGATTTAATTTTTGGTCAAGCTTCAAATAAATATTCTAATTGCAGTATATATTTCAGAAGCAATATAAATAATGCTAGAAGTAGTGGAATTGATATTTCCCTCCTGAATCTGAGGCAAATCACAACTGATCTGACTCACAACTTTTCTCAATTAAATTGGTCAATGAAATATTTTACATAAAGTTCACGATTTTCCTGTTCAACTTGATAATATCCATTGGTATTATCGTACAAAAACTATTTTTGCATTTGTTTTGCTAATGAAATACACTTTGGTATTTTCTGAACACAGTATAAATATCTGATCTGTACAGCCTAACATGCACACTAAATATGAAATTAAAACCACGTGTTTGCCAATTGATATCTTGCTCCTATGACATTTCCAATAACACAATAAAAAAATCGTTTTTTCTCTTTGTATTCCTTTTGTAAAAGATCCTAATAATTGATTAAAAATTGGTTTAGTGTTTCCAAATTATTTTTTTTTATCTCAAAATATACAAAAATGATGCAAAAATGTATATGGCTATGTTTTTGTGCAAATCACTGAAAATCTCTAATAAAATAAACTGTTCCCTTTTCATCTGACATAGTTTTATTGAGAATACTGATGGTCAGATGTTTAATAAAGAATTCAATTCTCAGGAGTTCTCAGCCATCTAGTTGGGGAATGTTCTAAATACAGAACAGCAGTTGCAAAGATAGCATAATCTGGACTGTGCTAATAAGAGTTTGATCAAGAGAAAGGGCTTTTCATTTTCTGACATGTGAAGTTGAGGAATAAATTGAAAAAAATTCGCGTTTTTTAGGAGCTCTGAAATCTCTATTTTACCTATATATATATATAAACTTTAATATTTTTTTAATATTTTATTTTCTTATGATGTTAAAGACTGAGTTTATGGTTCATAGCCATATATGCAGGCTTTGTGAACCTGATTTTTCAAAGTTGTGGCAACATAAGGCTTAAAGATCTCAATCAAATCTATTTAAATCTCTGTATTAACAATATGGAGGGTTAAACATTTCAGAGCAGCAATGTGTTCTAAGAAATTTATCAAAAAAATTAAATATTGGAAGAATTATTTAAACACACTTCTAAATTATGTAGTTATTTATGAAATGATTTAAAATAATACTTCTAATTTCAGTTTCAATTAAGTTTAAAGGCAAATTCTTTTGTGTAGCATTTCTGTTGTTAAATGTTCAAACTTCCACAACTGTAGATTTATATGCATACTGAACTAAGCATTGGGCTTCAAATATTATCTGACTTTTGTTGTTCTTGTAAGAATACCATTAATGTCAACTTAACCAATCATCTTCATATTGCTAAACATCTCCATATTGCTAAACACCTCCATTTTGATTAGATTAAGTTACTCTATAAACAGTGTAGGTGCTGGACTAGTCACGTTTTGTTGCAACAAACAATCGGCTCATTGACACTAATGGGTAATTGATGGTCATAGATCAGTGCGGTGAAGTTTAGGTTATATAGTCACCTGAATTTTCTTCGTTCTTCAGAGGTACCTTCGTCAGTTGTTCAGGGAGGACAATTCCAGGTTGTGTGCCTGTTCTCGGTAGCTGATATTTTCACAGGTTCAGTATTGTTGCTTCTCACTTGGTGATAGTTCTTGAGCATGGTGGTATTGCACTTTGCTGTTTCTGTGGTATTAGTCACTGGGTGTCATTCTAAATTTCACACTCTTATTAGTGCACTGAGCCAGTTGCATATATGAGATGTTGGTGACCTGGCATTGTGACACATTTTGTGCCGTCTGCTTTGACACATCGCAGGTCTTCTAAGGAAGATATGACCTGCGAAAATATCAGCTACCAAGAACAGCACACAACCTGAAATTGTCCTCCTTGAGCAATTGATGAAGCTACCTCTGAAGAATAAAGAAAATGCAGGTATGACTATTTAACCTAAACTTCATTGCACTGATCTACGACCATCAATTACCATATTACAGTACGTGTGCAAATTAATTGGGACAAGCGAAGCCTGGAGAACCTCTTCGATCCGGCCATATCCAGCAACACCACCCAAGGTCATGTTTTGGGATGTGTCACAGCTTCCGCGCTACAGACACTTTACCCCATTAAAGGAATGATGGACAGCAAAAAGTACATAGGCATTCTGGAGGCGAAAATGGTCCCAACACTGCAGAAGCTGTTTCCTAATGGCAATGGGGTATTTCAACAGGTTCTGGCTCCATGCCACAATTCTAAGCTTGCAAAGAGCTTCTTTACCCAGCAACATTTGAAGGTATTGGAGTGGCCAGGAAATTCACCTGATCTAATCCCCATTGAAAATTTGTGGGCCATTATTAAAGCGCGCATATCTAAGATGGATTGCAAGACGAAAACCAAAATGATAGAAAGTGTCATGAAAGTGTGGTACCACGACCCTGAAGTGAAAGAGATGTGTGGAAAGCTAGTGGCATCAATGGTTGAGAGGGTGAAAGAAGTAATTAAAGCTAAGGAGGGTCACATTCACTGTTAACTACACTATTAAACAAATGAATATTTTAGTTGTGTCTTTGTTACTGCATTTTTCTATTATCCCAACTAATTTGCACAGTACTGTAGTGTCAATGAGCAGATTGTCGCAATAACACATGACTAGTCCATCACCTACAGTGTTTATAGAGTTAACTTGATCTATCTTTAATTCAGCACACTGTGTTTTACCCTTCATATTTATCTCCATTTTGATTAGCCAAATCATTGAAAGTACTCTTACTGATATAATTTTATTAAACATATAACAGTATTTATAACAAAGTTGTTTGTAACTATTTTTAAATATAGTTTGTACTTTGTTTTTAAAGGAGCAAAAAATATTTATATCTTTTACTAATTAAGTAATAAATTACTTCAGGATATAGACATTGTGATGATGAAATTTGTTTTCCAGGTAAGTCTACCATTGGAAAATAGGGAATGTGCAAGAATAGCAGAGGCATCAGTTTGTATCAAGTGTGGTAAGACAGGTCAGTATTAAGTGTTTTTAGGAAAATTGATAATTTAGAAAAATATTATTAAAGTATCAGTTATAAGGACTATTACAAAGCCTTAGTAGGAAGAGTGGGGCGGGGGTAGTCTACCATTGGAAAATAGGGAATGTGCAAGAATAGCAGGAGGCATCAGTTTGTATCAAGTGTGGTAAGACAGGTCAGTATTAAGTGTTTTTAGGAAAATTGATAATTTAGAAAAATATTATTAAAGTATCAGTTATAAGGACTATTACAAAGCCTTAGTAGGAAGAGTGGGGCAAGGGTGGCTCAGTCGGTAGCACGCCAGACTCGTAATCTGTAGTTCCCAGGTTCGAGTCCCAGCTGGGTCAGCGTGAGATTTATCTCCGCAAAATTCCCCGCCCTGCCCACGGTCAGTAGGGACACCGATGGGCTTGTAAAGGTCGCCGTCCGTCGGATGGGACGTTAAGCCGTGGCCCCGTGTGCGGGAGAGACATACCCTGTGCACGTTAAAGAACACGCTGGATGGCCTTGACGGGAGGCTACCATCTGTCTCCCAACAGCTGTTCCAGTTGGTCCCCTCCTCCAACCTTCTCTGAGCCTTCGGGGTCCATGTGACCTGGCCATTTAGCCCATGGTGTGCAAAAAAGTGCCGCTCAGGGGTAAAACAACCCAACCCTTAGTAGGAAGATTAAATGACAATGTCTGAATATAAAAAGCCCTAAGGCTCCATTGCCTTTCCCAAATATGGCATTTTGAGGGTTAAGCATTTTCTGGGCATTTTTTGATTTTATACACAAGATAAGATTTCATATTCAGAGAAATATTTAGGGTTGTCTAATCCTTATGAGGTAGTGTAATAAATGGATTAGAAGTACACATAAAAGGGTAATGTTTTAAGTTAATAAGTAAACAGCAGAAAAACGCAGTATTCTTTGTGATTAAAGAAAAAAAGACTTTCATTTGATGGGATTAATATCTATAGGTCTTCAAGTATGCATTAAAATGTAGACTAAAATCTAGTAACCATACAACTGTTGAAAATATGTATTGTAATGCAAATTACTGTAAATTTTAAAATGTGAAGGTATAGAGTAAAAGTACAATTGACTATTTAGATGTATGTTAATCTATAATAATTGTAATATTCAAATTATGGTACTAAATAATTTATGAATAGTTAGTGTAGGAAAGTTGATTCTTTGTTTTTGTTAATCATTCCAAATCAGAATTTTTTTATTAATTGCAGTGAATCCATTATTTTGGAGAGAACTATCAGAATCAAATGTTAAAATACCATATTCACAGTGCTGTTGTGAAGATTGTCTGATATGTTCTGAATGTTGTGGCAAACAAAAGGTAGGTTTCTTTTTAATTACTGTAATAGGTAAAGTTTTCCTTTGTTAATCCTCTACCCCCTGTTTTTACTTCCTATTGCTTTTGGCTTTGACATTTGTCAGTTTGACAAAATGTTGTCCTGCCATATCTTTTGAACGCGATGGAGAAAATGATTTATATGCCAAATGGAAGCTTGTGACGCAGGGAGTGTCATAGGCTATGAAAAATTGACCCCATGCTTTCTTCCCCTCAAGATAGGGGAAATGTGAATACTGTTCTTAAGCTATATCTCCAAAATACGGAGACTGAAAGTAACAGAGTATGTATTGAATGAAAGCTTGTGACCCAGGGAGTATCGTAGACTATAAAAAATGACCCCCCCACAAAGGGGAAATGCAAAACAATTGTTCTGCTATATCTCCAGAATGTGAATGCCGAAAGTAACAAGCTATACTTCAAATGAAAGCTTCTGACATGGAATGTTGTAGACTATGAAAAATTGCCCCTCTCCATGCTTTCTTCTCCCTTAAAAAAGGGGGGAAATGTGAAAATGATTGTTCCTCTGCATCTCCTGAATGCAAGTACAGAAAGTAGCAATCTATACATCAAATGAAGCTTGTAACGTTGGGAGTATCATAGGTTATAAAAGAACGATTCCCCATGCTTTCTTCCTCCCCTAAAAAACGGTAAATATGAGAACCATTCTACTATATCATTGGAACATGAGGGTCTACCTTTACGAGTTAGGTTGGGTTGTTTTACCTCTGAGCAACACTTTTTTTTTACACACCATGGGCTAAATGACCAGGCCTTTTAGGGGGGTCAGAGAAGGTTGGGGGAGGGGACCACTGGAGTAACTGTTAGGAGATAGATGGTAGCCTCTCATCAAGGCATCCAGCTTGTTCTTTAACGTGCACAGGGTATGGCTCTCCCGCACTTGGGGCCACAGCTTAACATCCCATCTGACGGATGGCAGCCTTTCCAAGCCCATCGGTGTCCCCTACTGACCAAAGACAGGGTGGTGAGTTTTGTGGAGATAAATCTCAATGCTGACCAAGCTGGGACTCGAACCTGGGTACGAGTTAGGTGTCAAATGAAAGCTCTTATACTGATGGTCATAAACTATTTTAAATTTTGCCACCACTATTTCTTGCTAATAAAATATTGGGGAGGGGCAGATTCTTGAGGGGTTGACTTTAACGAGCCTTATCTCAAATTAAAACTTGTGACGTCTCCAGTATCATGGGCTACCTCGAACCTGAACCCAAAAGGATGGTAAATGTACTTGATGTTTATGAGTTGTATATCAAAGTTTTTGAATGTAGGTGTTTTTAATGAAACAAAAAAGTATAAATTAAAAAATACGCTATCTTCCTATATAGCCATCCTGTGGTCGAGTAGTTAGCACGCTTGGCTACTGATCAAAGGGACCTGGATTCGAGTCCCAGATAAGGCATGGATGTTTGTGTTGTTTTTCTGCTGAGGTCCTGCCATCCTCACAAACCTACTTTGGCATATAAACTAACAGTCTCCTGTCAGACCTCTGTGGCAAGCGGCTGCTTAAGGGGGTATTTATTTTATATCTTCCTATAGTACCCTTGCTGTCCCGTGGCTGAGTGGTTAGCGCGCTTGGCTACTGATCTACGGGACCTGGGTTCGAGCCCCGGGTAAGGCAAGGCTGTTTGTGTCGTTTTTCTGCTGAGGTCCTGCCATCCTCTCAGACCTTCTACTGTGGCATATAAACTGACAGGCTCCTGTCAGATCTCTGTGGCAAGCAGCTGCTTGAGGGGGTATTTATTTTATTATTTTTATAGTACCCTTAAAAGTAGAAAATAAACCTGAAGCATATCAATGGTGCAATCAGTCACTGAGTTCGTATTCACTTCTAAGGAAGATATGGCACCGACTTACCTACTCAACAAGATTTCCGGTTGCCTTATCTTCCTTTGAAGTGAATATAAACTCAGTGACTGATAAAATATTGGTTTGAGATCAATGTGCTTTAGTTTTATTTTCTACTTTTTAGTGCCCTATAGGAAGATATGTATTTTTTAAATTTACATTTTACTTTTTTCCCTATCGATTTTTCATTTGCCAGTCTTACAGTTTGTGGATTTTTAAAGTTTTTCTGCTATATCTCCCCAATTCAAAAATAAATCTTAATGTATTTCACATCAAGTGAAGCTTATGATACGGAGTTTTTAAAAATTTTCACATCCTATGTAGCACACTTGGCTACTGATCTAAGGGACCTAGATTCGAGCCCTGGGTAAGGCATGGATGTATGCGTCTTTTTTTTGCTGAGGTCCTGCCATCCTCTCAGACCTTCCACTATAGCATATAAGCTGACAGGCTCCTGTCAGACCTCTGTGGCAAGCAGTTGCTTGATGGGATATTTATTTTTTTTAATTTTTTTTGTGATGTGAATATTGTGTTGATAGAAAGTGCAGTTGGTGTGAGCATGGTATTAATGTACTGTTGTGCAGTCACTATTTTTTATGAAGATAAAAGTGATTGATTATGGTAGCTAGCGATACTCTAAACTAGGACTGCCAGCATTGTGCTGCAGCTGTGTGCATTCATGAATTGAAGAAAAAACAGCTTGGGCACTATGAGATCTATCATATTAATCGAATATCAACTTCTACACAAAAGCAAGATTTATCACCAAAGACAAAGCCTCGCCACTCATCACACTGGTCATCCTGGCAACTACAATCATTTTGTCAGTAGATTGGAGTGATACTGACTGGTTAACTTAATTTCTATGAGTCATCTTGCAGTGGTACACCATGATATACTTCATTGCTGACATTATGGCACTCCTAATCTAGCTTTTAAAGTAAAAGAAGGGTCAACTCCTGCTTCCATTAGATTATGCTTTACTCTGTTCTTAACACATGTAGGCTCCATAATCTTGCTAGCAGTTATGGGTACTTGTATCCACTGCTACTAACATTTACTGATCATCCATACATTTTGGACACCTTGAAGCATATTATGAGCAGATTAACCAGCCATAGCAATCAATATTAATTATGTAATAAAATTTACCCTCAAACAGCTGCTTTTCACAGAGATCTGACAAAAGCCTGTCAGTATACATTCCATGAGATCTGAAATGAAGGAGAGACATCAGCAGAAAGACGACACAAAGACCATTCACACTTTATCTAGGGCTTGAACCTGGGTTCCTTTTGTTTTCAAGCTAAGTATTCTAACCACGTGGCCATCAGGACAGTTATATAATAAACCATTCTGATGCAAAAAAAAATGTATATGCTCATGTTCCCACTATATTTTTGCAACACACAGATTGTACTGAATTATACATGTCAAAGGTAAATTCATGACAGGATGAATATCATTCACTGTAAAATATTTTCCTTCCCTCATCCCCTTATTAAAAAGGGGGAAAATATCTAAAGGTGGGTTTGATCATAAAGTAATATATCAAATCAAAGCTTCTGATATAGGGAATCATAACTTATAAAAATTTGTATTCTTCTGTTCTCCCCTTAGAAAGACGAGGACTTTGAGAATTTTTGTTTACTGTATCATTCCAGCTGGAGGAAGGGCAATCTAAATAAGTTGTATGTCAAATGAAAGTTATAACACAGTGACAACTTACATGAAAATTGCACTTTTGAAATTAGAAGATAATGGTTTTTAGTGACAGTATATATTTGAAATTGCCAGGAGAGGGTGGGAGGTGCAAAACCCTTGATAAAATTACATCACCATCTCCCAGCTATAGGAGACCTGATTACTGTGCCAAAAAAATTTCTTTTGCTTCTGTATCCAAAACCTCATTCATTTTCTGACTGGAATATTAAGAAATAATTACATATAATCTAATGTGATGTTAAAAAAATAAATCTGCAACCTAAGACATCCTCATCATAACCAGCTGTGTAGCATTGATAATAATGTATAAATCTATGTATATAAAAACTAAGGTTTAATTATAAAAGTATAAATAAAATACTAACTGCACAAATGGAGACTATGTTAAATGTATTGGGCTGATGCTATAAATGCTAAACTAAAAACTAAACCTACCTTGCAAGCCACTGCACACATGATGCACATGTGTAGAAGCAATTAGTGAAATCTGGGCCTTGCATTTTGTTAAGACCTAGTTTGCATTTAGAAGAAAAAATATTGCTTTTAGTTTCAATCTTAGGTGGGGGGGGGGCATGCATTGAATGCTGGGATGAATCAAAAATAATTCTAGAATATTGAAATACACTGCTGTTCACAAAAATAGGAACATTGAAAAGGAATAGAGTAACATCCTTGACTTGTATGGGCCATGTTTAGCACCTACTAGTTGGCTATAGGCCAATGAGAATATTCTGGAAATGTTCTCATTGGACTGAACCCTTTCCCCAGGTGTTTAAAGGGGTGGTAGCCTTGTTCAGCTTTTCAGTTCCTGTGCAAGTGTTGTTAAGATATGCCATGCAGACTGGTGTGAGCTCCAGTGATCAGATGAGCAAGTTCAATAGAATGCATATTGTTGGTATAAGAGAAGGCAGTCTTTTTGTATTGAGAATTTGCGGCTCTTGTGGGACATAGTGTATCTTTTTTGCATCAAATATGCAGAAAATGGTTCAAAAATGGGCAATGAACATATCTGGAAGGTTCTGGACTTTGTCCACAGACAACCTCACTGAAAGATCATCTTCGGAGGCTAGCGATAACAGATCACTCTGCTCCATCTAATGACCTTGACCCAACAGGGAAGGCCAGTAATACATCTTCCATTGTCAGCAATAACAGTTCGATACTGTTTATTAAAATTTATACTGCACACCCATCTGCCATTGCTAAGCTGCCTCTGACACCCCAACACAGTGGAATGACAAATGGTACAACATAGTCTTTTTGGAAGAATCCCACTTCTGTCTCTTCAAATTATATGGCAGAATTCTCATCCGCTGACAGGGTTGGTGAGAGGCACCGGAAGGAATGTATTTGGAAGAGGCTTACAGCACCAATGCTTGTTCATTATATTCATTGTTGCTGAGGTTTTGTCCACCTGCTCATCACATTCTTTGAACCAGTTTCCTTGTAGCTTTTTGTAGCACTGGGAGTTTCCTTGGAGCAAACAGTGTTCCTCTGTTGTGCTCGGGCATGACTCCATTACAAGAAGATGCATTATGACCTTCAGCCAAAGGCACAGGACTCTTCTGCTTGCCATTGAACCGGTCTTGCTGCCATCAAGATGAACTGTCACTCAACTGGCTCTCTGCTGCTGCTTCACTGGGCTCATTTAGATATATGGTACTGAGCAGTGCTTCGTTAGAGAAGACTTGGCATTAATTTATTTCACTTTACTGTTCATGGTTTGGTTGCTCTCTTTTGTCAAATATCATTACTATTACGGGATCAAGGGCTGTGAGTATTTTGTTCATTAGTTATGAAGTTCCATTGCACATAAAAATGGTTGTGGACAGCTGGGATGCTCTTCACCAAAGCATTGTGTGATGTAGCATACAAGATGTGCGGCTCTCCTGAGCTTGCTAAAGTTCACATGATCAATGCCTAATGACTTCTTGAAGTAACTGTCTTTTGGTAGTTTCTTGTGGTGGTGACTTCGGACAGGACCTCAAAAGTGATTACTGTAGTGGCTAACAAATGATCAAGAAGTGACCATTATAGTAGCCAACAAATGACAAAGAAGTGACTAAGATTCTTTGTGTAATTTGCTAATATCAAGAAAGTTGCTGATGCAAGCGAGGGAGATGTCAGATACATGGAATGCTCTATATGACCAGTGGGATCTCAGTGGGCATGTGCACAAATTGTTTATTCTGTTGCCATGTTCAATGGATGATTTTACTTAGACTCCTAGAACTCTCTACCAAAATCTACCGGCAGCTCCATTGTCTGCCAGCCACAATCATCATTCTCTTCTGTTGGATGCCCAGTCATGTTGGGATCAGAGGCAATTACTTGACAGATGCTGCTGCCAAGTCAGCATCTGTCAAGTCTCTGTCCAACTCCATTACCGGTTCCATATATGGACTTCTGGCAATGTTTTCCCATTGAGCTCTGGGCCCAGTAGGAGATTTTGGTGTGAACAGATTGCAAACTGTTTGAGATCAAGCCAATTGTTAAACCGTGGCAGTCATGTTTTCGCAGGAATTGCAAGGAGGAAATTTTATTTGCTCAGCTCCATTTAGGTCATTTGTTTATTACACATTCATATCTTCTTCAGGTAGATGATGAAACCTAAATGTGAATTTTGTGATGCCATTTTATTCATCAAACATATTTTAACCCAATGCCTTGCTTTTAACTTCGACCATTTTTTTAAAATTTTAATTTCCATGATTTTATCTTTTTGTAATGTCCTTTAGAGTACTTGTCTATTGATCAGAGGGACCTGGGTTTTTGAGTCCTGTGTAAGGTGTGTTGTCTTTCTGCTGAGGTCCTGCCATCCTCACAGACCTTCTACTATGGCTTATAAACTGATATAAACTGACAGGCTCATGTCAGACCTTTGTGGTAAACAGCTGCTTGAGGGAGTATTTATTTATTATTATATTTGCAATTTTGTTCCTTTGCCCTTCTTTGTGTGTTGATTTTAACTTTGGTTGTGGGTTCCATATCTTTTATCATTTTATTTCACCTTGTTTGTCATGATGTAGCCATTATGCTCTTGCATTATAAAACACCAACCTCTGTCTCTCTTTCTGATCTACTGTTTGCTGTCCTGTTGTTCAGTGGACAAAAAATAAGAAATACTTGACCATGAGTTATAGTGTTGTTGTTAAGGCCTATTAAGGCTGTCATTTGAGTGTCATTAGGTGTCCTTTCCTTTGGTTCTAATTACTGTTGCTAGGGATGAGTGTTTCTGCATTGTAGTTCTCCCTTTTGTTCATTGCAACTTTTATTTGCTTGTTTGCATACTTATTGCTTCCTTTGATATAGTAGCTTGTTTGACAATTTCTAGGGGTAGCGTCTTTGTTAGCTGGCAGTGGCCTTAAGCAAGCTCTACCAGAACTAACTTGCTGAAATTTCAGATAAGAATTAGCAAGGCACATTTATCATGCTTAGTTGCATGAATTGTGAAATCTGTGTGCAGCATTTTAACAAAATCTTCACAAAATGGAAAAGGTGAGTATTGCTTCAGAAGTTTGTATTATTTCCTTTTATGAGATAGGTAAAACAAATTAATTTTTTTTTTTAAATCAAAGTTTAATTTGTTGTGATAGTGTCACTGACCAGCTCCTATGTTACCTATATGTGGTAATTTGATAAGCCCTACAGCACCAATGGACCTGGAAGATTTAAAATGATTTTGATGTTATCGATTATACAGCGACTGAAACTTGCTTAGTCAGTTGGGCCCTATTATTGTCTGCTATGGCCTTATTTTTGTAACCTTGTTAAGGAGTGAGTGGTAAACTCACATGATCACATTGCTGAGTATTTAAAATACCTGAAATACTGGTTATGATTTTGCTTGTTGGATCCTGGACTTGCTGCTGGGCTCTATTGAGGTTTTATCTATAGCTCTGTTTTTCATTTATTTGTGGGTTGACAGCCCCAAATGGTTGCACAGGATACTTTATATTATTTGCTGATCTTGATCAGAAGCCATTGCTGGTACCTGAACCCTTAAAGGCTTATTGACCTAAACTGAAATAAAGTGTTTCATACAGGCCAGTTTTGCTGGTGCTCAAAAGGTGATGTTCCTACTCACGTGGTGGCTTAAACACCTAGTGGATAGGGAATAGGTCTTTACTGGTGCAGAATATTAAAAATAACCTTAGATTTATATTTTTTAATCTTAACTCTTCCAGTGTCCATGTCGATTATGCATGTTGACAGAATCTGAATTGAAAGGCTGAGAATGCCTAGGTCTGTTTTTAGTACAACACACGAAATTTTGATTAAAAAAAAAGTAGAAATTGCCTTTGAAAAATTTTCTTGCATGTATTGTATAAAAATGTATATATAATTTAAGCTTCTAAAATAATACTTTTTGCATTTGATGAATATTAAGCTGTGATATAAATAATTTGTTAAATTCATCTGATCATAATTTTTTACCCCCCGATATACAGCAAAGCTGATTTGCTGATTGATTTCTGTTCTTCTGCATTGAAGCAACTTCTTGATTTAATCCTACGAGTTTGATCTGATCTGAAGTATTGTAAATTCCTCTTAAAATTTAATTCTCATGAAATTAATCAAAAACTGCAATTTTTAAAATTGGAGGAGTTGGGAACAAATTATGATGTACCTCCTATTTACATAAAAAAAATAATAAATACCACCTCAAGCAGCTGCTTCCCACAGAGGTCTGACAGGAGCCTGTCAGTTTATATGCCACAGTTATGAAGTTTATATGCCACAGTAATGAAGTTTATATGCCACAGTAATGAAGTTTATATGCCACAGTAGAAGATCTGAGAGGATGGCAGGACCTCAGCAGAAAACAACACGAACATCCATGCCTTACCCGGGGCTGGAACCCAGGTCCCGTAGATCAGTAGCCAAGCGTGCTAACCACTCGGCCATGGGACGGCTCCTATTTACATACCTCTTATTATATATATCATACTTCCTATTATTTTTTTTGTTTCATTTTATGTCTTTTCTGATTTAAAACTATTTTAATACATGTAGAATTATTTTTGTCATTCATCCCAGCATTCAAAGCTGCTATCTGGCAGCTGAAACCAAAACCATAACCAAACTTGTTTGTGCAAAACTGCTGGCAAACTATATAACAGCCCAGCAAGATGCAGATGGCAGTAATTAATAGCAAGTTTCAGCATTCATGCATGGTGTGCTGAGTATATAGTGTCATTAATAATGGATAACTTTTCAATGCAGTCAGTATTTTAATTTGTATTTATTAATTAAACCTTTGTTTTTATTTATATTGGTCTATTATTATTTTATTTCCATAGATTTATATGTATTGATCTTTTGGAGTTTTGCTACATTGGCAATTATGATGATGACTATCTTTTACAACTTTTTTTTACTCCCATATATTTATGTTGTTGTCCATCTTTCAGAGTTATGATACATCGCTGGCTATGACGATGGCCAGCTCACAATATTTTGATGTGGGTATTTTTTTTAACTTTGCATTAGGTTGTATGTTAATTATTAGTTTTTTTTTTTTGTTTTCCAGTCAAAAAGATCTTTTATCATTCTGATAATGAATGAGGTATTGGATACAGAAGCAAAAAGCCATTGCATGAAAATCAGTCCTAGAAGTTGGAAGGGCATTTTTGTCAAGAGTGTTATAATTATTCCTCCCCACCCTCCAACTGCTCTGCAGCTATGCTGAGCACATTCTTTTAACATTGCTTTAGATTATTTGTTGATGTTTATTTTTATTTCTTTGTTTTCAGACTTTTTGCAACATACTGTGTTGGTGATACAGTGTAGTGGCTTTGGATACACAGTGGTATTTGCAACTACCAGGGTCCGAATTTGAATCCCGGGCTGGTATGGTTATGTGCTGTTAGTGCTAACTGTGGCAGTGACATCAGTCTTACTGAGACGTGACCTTGTAAGAGAAGATCTGTACAAACCAGGAGTAGTTTCTAAGACTCGTCTCTAATACATGTTGTGGGGGGGGGGGGGGGGAGAAACTTTGATCTTTTATCATTTCCTGAGAATGAATGACAAGGTTGAAAACATTACTAGAATTTTTTTTAGCCGTAGACTACCAACTTTTAGGCACTTTACCAAAATCTCCAAAGTTCAATACCCAAACAAAAAAATTAATAGAAGTCCTATTTTAAATGATTTTTTTAAATTATTTTCCTATTACTTTCAGCTTTGACATTTGTCGATTTGTGGATTCGACAAAACTTTGTTTCACCATATCTTATGAACGTGGTGGAGAAAATGATTTATATGTGCCAAATGAAAGCTTGTGACCTGGGGACTGTCATAGGCTTATAAAAATTGACGCCCATGCTTTCTTTCCCCTTAAAAAGGGGAAATGTGAAAACATTTCTTAAGATATATCTCCAGAACGAAGGCTGAAAGTAAGCTGCATATCAAATGAAAGCTTCTGATGTGGGGAATGTCCTAGGCTATGAGAATTACCCCCCCCCCCCCCCATGCTTTCTTTTCACCTAAAAAGAGGAAAATGTGAAAATTGTTTTTTGAACCCTATACTCCTGAATTTGAGTGCAGAAAGAAAAAATGAGCTATGGGTTGAATTAAAGCTTGTGATACAGAGAGTGTCATAGGCTATAAAAAAAGACCCCTAATGATTTCTTCCCCCAAAAAGGGGAAAAGGGGAAATCTGAAACCATTGTTCCACTATATCTCCAGAACACGACTGCTGAATGAAAGTAACGAGCTCCTTGTCTAATGAAAGCTTGTTGGGATGTGGGGAGTTATTTATTCTTCAAACTATTTGCATAAAGTTTTTAGGAGAAAACTCGGAAGCTTTTTGGAGCAAAGACAGCGTTCAGTCTTCAGTGAACACAGCATCACTTCACTGAAGACTGAGCGCTGTCTTTGCTCCAAAAAGCTTAGAGTTTTCTCCTAAAAACTTTATGTAAATAGTTGAAGGATAAACTTTAAAATTTTATTGCTCAATGACAGAGAATTTTAAGTTATTTTTAATTAATTTCTGAGCAAGAAGATACTTTTAATTGTATCTTACAATGCTGTAAGTATTTGGAGTAATATTCAGTGACTGGCTTTTAAAATTGTGTTTCTAGAATATAATGTTTGCTAAAAGTTGGATATTTTGTTAAGATATCCTTTTTTATTTGTGTATGCTGCCTTGGTACAGTGCCACATTGTTGCATTGTCAAAACAATAGTGTAAACAGTAGAGCTGCTCAACTTTAATTGCTTCAATTATTACATGAACATTGTGGTCCTAGCCAAAAGCCATCAAGTATCATATATGTTCTCTCTCTTATTATATCAGTCTCATTTTTAATGTTTTCTTTTATCAAGAATGGAAATTTTCTGGAGAAACACTTAAAGTTGACATTCGTTAAGAAAAACATTGTTGTATAAAATCGAATTCCTCCTCACGCAGCTGCTTGCCGCAGAAGTCTGACAAGAACTTGTCAGTTTATAGCCATAGTAGAAGGTCTGTGAGGAAGGCAAGACTTCAAACACAAATATCAGAATGACAGAAAAACAACACAAATATCCATGCCTTACATGGGACTCGAACCCATATCCCTTTAATCAGTAGCCAAGCACTCGGTCAATAAGACAGCATTGTTATATAACTGATCTGAAAATTTCTTAATATTTTTCAAGATAATTTTTAACTGTTTGTTAAAAAGATTTGGTTGAAAACAAATAACTGAGCTCTTGTTGTAAAAAGGCTCAGTTGGTTGAAAATAATAACGGACTTTTGTTATAATAACTTTAGACATGGATTGTGCACTCTAAGTTGTCACAGGTTATGCTCTTACCTGTACTGCAAATGGAACTATATTCTAGCATTGAAAGTGCGTGATCTACAATTTCAGTTTGTGTTATGAAGAAAGTGTTTTATTTTTCAAGTAGCAAAGTGACTTAAAATGATGTAGGCAAGGTATTATTTAAATTTTTTAAAAGAAATAATTTTGAACACTCCTTCCTATTAATAGCCTCCTCCAAATAAAAGGATAAAGGACTGTAATGTTTTTTGGGGTCAAATAATTTGAATGTATTGGGAAATAAATTTACCATATCAAAATATGTTACAATGTTATGTTTAAAAAACCTGAGAGTCTCGAAGTATTTCCAATGCTATCAATGGCTATAGAATGTGGCAATCTGCAAATTATTTTCCTAAGCAGTTAATAATTGTGAAATAGGACTGTTTTGTAAGTTTATTTTGATCAGAGCACTTAAATTTAAGGGAGAATGTTTCGAGAAAAACAGGCTTAAAAAGTAAATTTTTTTTGTATTAATTCTGCTGTAATGGGGAAAAAAATGACCATCATTTTTGCAGGGGATACCATTGATGTCTAGCAAAAGTTCTTGCATAACAAAACATATTGTTGAATAATTATATACATACACTGTAGTCCTAAATGTATGTAATGTATAATTTGATAAATAGTCAATTAGCAATAAGTAATTGTTCAGTCAGCCCTGTGGCATTGGGATAAGTGTAGATAAAGTGGTACCAAAATGCTCTGTTTTACCAAGATCATTCCACAGTCACTGGGAGGACTTTCTCTGACATCACAATGGGAATAATTTACATATTCATCAGTTCTTTCATGTCTTAATTTATGTATTGGTTAATATTTCTCCTTGTGAAATGTTTTGGGCAATTCTTGATTTTTGATCATGCCAAACTGTATAGCAAAGTTCATGAATTATGCTTCAAAGAATAAGAGAAGTAGTTTCATATATTCGTATCAGAAGAAAAAAAATACAGAAGAAGTGAGTAATATACTTTCAGTGTCAAGATAAATTTAATGTGCTGCGTGCTAGGATATGTAATGAAAATTTTTCAGATGCCAGTGGTGCTTATGACCTACAAAATGAACTCTTAGGACTCCCTGCTGTATGTAAGCTAAAGGATAATTCTATTCCAGATGAAAACTTTCAGCATGAAAATTCAGTTTCGGTTATGACAACTGGTTTTAGTTTGATTAAATGATTGTTATATTTAAGAAATAATTTTTTCTACAAAATTACATGTTGACATATGATTCAAGAAATAATCTGTGAATTTATTATTGATTATTATGCTTACCTGACCTACCTGGTTTAGTGATTAACCTGTTGAGGGCAACATGCCTCATATGAGGCCTGAACGCAGTCTTGCAAATAGTTACAAGGATCACCATGGGCATTTAAATTTTGAAAGGAGGAATCCTGAGACTTTTAGGAAGTTAAATGGATATTTATTATATATTTATTCAACCACATGATGCATATATTCATTAATATTGCTCATACATCAAATTTGCATATTTTTTTTGGGGGGAAAAAAAACAGGACCTGGGGTATTGCAATGGCCAAAAAACCTAGTGCTCAACAGGTTAAGCATACCTGAGTACTAAGACCAGCAGGCTTGTCTTTGTGTAAGTGTTTGTGTGTTCTATGAGAAACCAGGACAAGCTATTTAAAGCTTCTATATAGATTAACCTTCTTTTTTTTAAATTGAAATGAAATTAATTGTTATATTAGAGAAATATGGAAGACAGTGTTGGAAAATTAATTGATGACCCTAAAACCCACAACAATGTATCCATTAAAAATGCAGCATTATCACAAGCAACTGATAATTTAAATACCTTGGCATACAGTACACTGATTCAAGAGAATAAAACCTATTATCAGTGCATCAAAGTCAGAATCTCTGCATTAAACAATTGCAGCAGAAGTTGGAAATTACTATTAAAAAAACTAGTGAAACTGTAAGGGAAATTTTTTGCAAGCAATATTAATATTAAAGCAAAAACAGTGGAATTTGCATAAATACAAATTGATACAGCAGAATAACATCATTAGATATTAAAGTGAAAACAAAAAAAAAGTCATTTTGTTGGATAACTCCAAGGAACATTTTTCTTATTAAAAACTGAGTTTATTCAGGGCAGATTTTGGAAGGGAAAAAAATTAAAACAGTAATTGTTGCTGCTAAAAATTTAAATTCTTTTTAGAGTTTCATCATGATTATTAACATATTTGGAAATAAATTGTAATAAATTAAGATCAAGTGTTTTAATTCTGTTGAATTTAATTTTAAGAGAAAGATTGTTCATAGAAAAGACTCAATCATCTAATACAAAATCTGTAGTAATTTAATGAAATGATATAATCATGAAATTTGTAGTAACAGTTATACACTAAAGGTCCACTCTATTAGGTACAGGTCCATTTTATGTCAGTAGTATAATACAGAACTTACTAACTTCTTAAATAAAATAAAAAAAAATGTAACTGATGATTGAAAGATTTTGATCAAATCTATTTAAATTTCAGTTTCCAACAATATGGATTCAGTATTTAAAAGAGTTATGGAAGCTGCAAGATTTATCAAGTTAGCTTGTTGTGCAAAAAAGTTATTCAAAATTCACAAAAAATAAAATTATTAAATGAACTGCTAAAAAATATTCTTCGTGTGTTAGTAAAGTTCAGTATAAGGATTATTATTTTCATTCTAACTTTATTAACTTTTCAGAACAATTATTTAAAGTGGTGTTATTGTTGTTAAATATTCCAATTTCTGTATAATTAAATACCAAATGAATATGTTGAAAATCAAGCTTGAAATAGATTTGACTGATATCTTTAAATTATCTTTAGTCACATTTTTTTCATAAAATCTTATTTAAGAAATCACTGTTCTGTATCTGAGTTACTATTAACTTAACCTGGAATAGTACCTAATAAAGTGGCTGCTGAGTGTATATTCATAATAATAAATACTATTTTGATGGCTACATAGTCCTCAAGCAAAATTTTGAGTTAAACAAAATTGAAGCAGCAATTTTTACTTTCTATCAACACAAATCTATCTTACAGCATGCTTTGTTTACCATCATCTCTCCCTGGTGTGTTGTTAAACTTCTATTCAAAGAATTATTCAAGAAACGTTCCATCATGAAGTGGCCCTACCCTATCTTCATTCACCCTGTGACATTTCCATAATTATTGAAGTTTTCAGCCATTTCTAATACTCCTTCTAGTTTTATTATCTGGAGGTTTCTAAGTGAAATTTTTATTATTCTACGAGTAAGCATTTGTATACATAGTGACAGTTCTTTAATGTTTATTTAAATCTTTACAGAAAGATCTATTACTCTGCAGCTCTTGTAATCTGATTGTCCACATGGGTTGTTTGTATCCACCATCAGAAAAGCTGAAAGGTAAATAAGAAAATTTTCTTTACTCATTAACTGTAGACCAGAAATTCCTAATCAGGCATGAATGGATATTCATGCAAATAATTTGCATAAAACAAATTAAAGTTACTTCTATGTTTTTGAATACAAAATTTATTAACACCTTTTTTCCTTTTTTTTTAAACTAGAATGTGTATTTCAGAAAATTTAGATCCTCACAGTAGTTGAATTTTCTTGGCTCTGACATAATACAAAAAACAGTATGATACACTTTTTGGAAATTTAATAATTAACTTGACATGGCATGGTCTGGCAGATTTTTTGTGGATCTAGAAGCCAGACTTGTTTTTAAGTATCAATAGTTTTGTATTTTAATAATTATTTTTGTGACAAAACTTATCTGTAATTCCAATTTTTTTCCATCACAAAGTTTTGCAATGGACTTCTCTTAAATGACCTCAGAATATATGCATATATGTCACATAAAAAGAGAGAATTGAAATATACACTGGCGGAAATTGAAAAAAGAACACCGTTAACAATTGAAGCGTAATCTACGAGATTTATTTAGTAGAAACAACTTGTTGAGAAATGACAGTGATCACACATGTGAAGTGATTCAATGCTTTACTTTTTAATGAGTATTATATTTTACAGAAGGCACATTTTAATAAGGTGTTGAACTGCCTTGAGCAGCAATACAAGCTTTTAATCTAGCATGCAATCTGTGTATAAATGTTGGATATCACGCTGGGGGATACCATTCCATGTGCTTTCAACTTGGATGTGTAATTCAACAATGGTCATTACCTGCCACGGAAGATTGTTTGTCTGATCCAGTCCCAGACATGCTCAATTGGAGACTAGTCCGGAGAATGTGCTGGCCAAGGGAGTTGTTGAGTTGCCCAGGCAGAGTGTGGGTGGGCATTATCCTGTTGGAATATCACATTTGGGATTACATTGAAATATGGCAGGACGACCGGCTGTACGATGTCGCTGATGTATGTATGCTATTCAGTGTACCTTGTACGAACACCAGATGTATGAGAGTGATAGTTAATCACTCTCCATACCATGATGTTCGGCGTGGGCCCTGTATGTAGCTGGCTGATGAATGAAGGAAGAAGCCGCTCGCCTTCAAAAGCATAAACGACCATAAGACACTCCTAAGCTGAATCGCCTTTCATCACTGAAGACCACAGACTGCCATTTTTCCCTCCATTGAACTCATTCTTGACACCACTGCAAACGTGCTCGACAGTGATGAGGTGACAGTGGTAACCGTACCAGCGGCACATGTGCCCATAGTCCTGCTTCCAAAAGATGATTGCATATCATTCTTGTAGACACCCTTGGTATGACAGAGGATTGAATTTGTGATGCTGTAGCCTTCCGCTCTGCCACCGCTGCCCTCCTGATATGCTGATCCTCTCGTGCATCCTAACTCTGTTGCCCAGAACCATGTCAGTGAGTGTGCGAATGCTCTTCTGACCATTTGCGCCACCATCATGTCACTGCCAATACCTCTCGTCCCACGTGGTGTGCAGTTTGATGAAAAGACCAACCTGCTTCCCGAAGACCCACTATATGACCTCGCTCAAACTCCGCTAACTGAACAAATGTTGCATGCCTACATCGTCCAGGCATGGTAGCTTCTTCAAAGAGCACTGAACAACACAACACAAGATGAATAACTTCTTTCTTCACACCCTAGTCCTTCAATACACACTGCATACATTTGCATGTTGTCATCTTCAGTGACATCATTATTTCATTCAGCGACTTTCAACCTTGGATCACAGTTTATGCTGCCCTTAACTATTAACATATTATAATGACATTCCTGAAGGAATTCCTTCTGGGTGTTCTTTTTTCAATTTCCACCAGTGTATATGCAGAAAGAGATTTAAAGAAATGTTTCTGGTTTTTCATATAATAACTGAACATATTCCTCATTTTATCTCTAACCACCTTCCTCCCCATCACCTGATCTTGGTGTGAAAACTAAACCTATTCCTAAGTTTGTCTCTAACCCACATTACCACCACCTGTCCTTGCCATGAAAGTGAACATTGATGGGCTTTTAAAGACTACTGTCTGTCTGATGAGACATTACGCCATGGCCCATGTGCAGGAAGGCTGTATACTGTGCACATTAGAGAACATACTGGATGACCTTAATTTGGAGGGGAAGGGGGGGTGCTCTTTCTCCCAAGAACTCCAGTGAGGGTCCCTTTCCTTATCTCTGGATCCTTGTGATTCTGGTCATTTAGCCCATTGTGTGTAAAAAGTTTACTCAAAGGTAAAACAACCCAATTATTTTGTCTCTTGTGGCCATAATGTTTCATTTTTTAGAGCCAAAACAATAGTAGCCCCTAACCTTCCTAAATTATAAACAGCTTTTTGAAAGATAAATTCCATAACTGGTGTGTTATGTTAATGATCAATTCATTTGAATTTTCTGCTTTCACTAATGATCTGAATTTATGTTCCACAAGATACATCAAGCTGAAACCTCTTTCACAGGTTTTTCAGGCAACACTGAAGCTATAGAGAACAATTTCCTAAAATAGGAAAATTGATTTTTCACCAGTGTTAGCAGGAAGAAATTGCTGGGAGTTTAAATTATTTTTAGTGCGTCCTGAATTAAAATGTCGAATCCCCCCCCCCCATAGAAGCTTTATAATCGTAGTTATGTAATTTCTGGAACTAAAACAAGTATTAAAAATATTGAATAAGCTCTACTTTCTTGCTATATACTAAATATTAACCATTTTGTAAGTCTATTTAATTTTGGAGGAAAAATTGTCTTGAGCCGGGTGGGATATGAACCCACACCTCCTGATAACATGTCAGGTGCTCTAAACTACTGAGCTACTGGCTGCCGATCAAGATCTCTAATTGATGATATGAACATTCTCAACCTATAGTACATATTCCATTATGTCGCATATAGGAGCTGTTCAGACGATCTTAGCCACAATACGGCAAATAAATGCCTTATAGGTGGAAAGTATATCTTACAAATATACAATTGATTAAATATTGAATAAACTCTACTTTCTTGGTATATACTAAATATTAACCACTTTGTAAGTCGATTTAATTTTAGAGAAAAAATTGTCTTGAGCCGGGTAGGATATGAACCCTCGACCTCCTGAGCCGATTGTCAGGTGCTCTAACCACTGAGATCAATATCTCCTCTAATTAGTGCTATGAACATTTCTTTTATGTCGCATATATGCGCTATTCTGGACAGTTTAGCCACAAGCAGCCTTCAATTTGCCAATAGATGGAAGCATATGATTATAAGTATGCAGATAATAAATGAAATAAACCTCGACGTATTCCATATCAACTAATAAATCAGCACTTTAGCGTCGATTTAAATTTTAGAGGATTGATGTTATATTAGGCACATTTTGCAGCTTTCATTACCACTGAGCAATTTAAATGTCAATGTAGGGTCGATGGAATATATTTGCTGCGGCAGTCTTCAATCAGTTGATTGTTGTGACATAGATGTTATATTTTCAGTTATAGGGCAATATCTTCCACTTATTTTAGTGATGACTGCATACCCACTTGCTGTGAAATTTAAGTGGCCACCAACTACCACTATAACTGATGTTTCATTTCACTGCCTTTTCGTGGATTATTGCCATTAACAACTCCTGAATTTCGACTGAATCTTAAACGTTACATTGAGATAGCAGAAATAATGTTCAGTTGCCTAATTTTGTTGTAACAGTTCACTCTCCAATTGAAAGTTTTATACATCTTTTGTGCTAAAACTGGCGAAAAGATTTTTTTAAACTCTATTGCACATTCCTCTGGTCTTAAGTTTAAACTTCTTAAGATAAATTCTTAAAATCATGTATCAGACCAAACCAAAAACCATTAAAACTATTTAAAAGCATAGGCCATGACAACTCATCGGTGTCAAATGGAGCGATGTGTTTCAACATACCACCTACTTACAGCATCTTCAGTCTCACAAAGTGTCCAATCAAAGTCTGCTATATATATGTGTGTGTGTCTCGCTGCCTACATCATCGATCATTTGATGTTGTGTATTTGTGTGTGTGTGTGTGTGCATTTTCTGATGCAGATGGAAGGGGGAGAATTTCCGTATTGCAAAAAAAATATTACGCAATATTGAGATTCCTCCCCTACCATCTGCATGGAATCTCCTGCTGCATCAGCAAACATTCACACACGGCTTAGAAGGTTTTCCCAGATATCTGGCATCCTCCAACCTTGAAGCATTCAAGCACACCAGGGCAAATCCCATTTTGTCCAGTGCTAAAATGAATCGGATCAAGTTAACATCTTCTATCTATTGCATAATCAATTCTAAGGTTGTGTGGAATAAAGGCCAGAAGAGGGGTGAAAACTATTTGTTCCATTCATTATCAATACTGCAAGCACATTGAAAAAGCAATTGCTGATTCATAAATAATTGCCAATTCTCTGGGAGAATCTTTTTCCTTCACCTGTTCTTTGTATAATTAATTCTGGTGCAGAACAACAGGTCTAAACACTTTCTGCTGCCCTTCAATTAAAATGATCTGCAGCCCTACAAATAGGCCATTCACAGTGGAGAAGCTGCACCTTTACTCTGTGCTCATATGCATTTGCAGTTGGGCCAGTGTCCATTTTGCCATGCTCCAATATATCTCGCTATCGAGTAAGAATCAGCTCCTCCGTGCTTTAATCTTATCTTTCTTGAGAAGCAGTTTCTAGATTCTTGGCAGAAGGCTGTCATCTTGGCTTTCCCCAAGCCAAGAAAGGATACCAAGATTCCTTCAAATTAGCATTCACTTTCTTTGATGACCTTTGTGTGCAAGGTGACAGAAAGGATGGTCAGTGCCAGACTCATCTGGTATTTGGAGACCAACAACGTTTTACAGGCAGTGGTCTGATCTGTCTTGAAACATTGATCAGGAATTATTTTCTTTGTTGATGTTGAAAAAGCATAAGACACAGCTTGGAGATCTGGCATTCTTTGTGACCCCCATGCCTACAATTTAAGAGAGGTCACGTGTCAATCGTCATTTTAAACCTTTTTCTTGTTCTTTTCATGTTTGTATTGGCAACATTTTGTCGCAGCCTTCCACTCAAGAACAGGATTCATCAAGGCTGCATCTTCTATGTTTCTTGCTATCAAGATAAACTCTATCACTAGACAACTTCTAATTTTAGTCAATACCCTCTGTGTTGATGATTTAGCATTATTTGGTCTTCCAGCTTTTGAGGGTCATTGAAGACAACTGTAAGCCACCCTGAACAATATCTCTGTGTGGATGATGACAAATGGATGGCAGTTCTCCCTACAGAAAATTGTTTGTAAGCACTTTTGCCATAAGCATAATTTTCATCTGGATCTTGAGCTGCAGCTTGGGGATTTCATCATTCCTGTTGTGAGAGACCAAGTTTCTTGGTCTTTCGACAAGAAATTGACCTTTCTACCTCATATTTGTCATCTTGGGTCCAAGTGCATGTAGGCATTGAACATTATTAAGTCCTCTCACTCCTGGGAAGGGGACTGATGTTATTTGCTTCACTTATATTGTGCACCTGTCCAGTTGAAACTGGACTATGGATCCCAGGTGTATGTGATTCCACCTAGGATTTGGTAACGAAAGTGTTACCCTAGTTCAGAGTCTTTATGTTGAGGTTAACAAAGGCTGCTCACAAAACTAACCTAAACCTATATTGCAGTGAAGAAAGGAATCTACATCTACAGATTGAAAGTGACTGGGGCAGTGCCAGGTACTGTTCAGCTAGTATCAACTATAATGCTATAATTTTTAGTTAATAGAAAATATAGAATGTCATATCTGCAAATGGATTCTGATTATGTATTTCCAGCCTTCCACTTAATAAAAAGGATAAGAATTCTTTTAAAAACTAATGAAAGAGAGATTAATTAAATTTCTATTGAAGTATAATTTCTTATCAAATAAACAGTTTGGATTTAGAGAAAAATTGGGTACAGAACATGCTATGTTAGAACTTACCGGCAACATCTGTAACAGTGTAAATGAACACAGGAAAATTTTAGCCTTATTTATTGACATAAGAAAAGCTGTCTACACAATAAATCATGAAATTTTAATGCAGAAATTAACCATATAGGAATAAGGGGACTTACATTCAGTTGGTTTAAAACATATTTGCAAAACAGGAAACAATATGTGGCTATAATTAAACTGGAAAGTAATATGCCTGTTTTGAATGTTGGTGTACTGCAAGGTTCTATTCTTGGGCCAGTATTTTTTTTAATATTAACGATTTTTGCAATTTAAATTTATTCGGCAAAATCACAGCTTATGCAGATGACACAACAATAGTGTACTTGACTGAAACTAATAATGAGTTATTGTTCAAGATTAACAGTGACTTAAAAAGCATAAGAAACTGGTTTAGTAGTAATAAACTGGAAATAAATGTGGATAAAACTAATTTTATCTATTTCGGCTTATTGAATATAAGTAAAGAGGTTATCATAAAGTACCATAATTCTGGTTGTAATTTGGTAAATGGATGTGTATGTAAAACAATTGAACAGGTTGAATGTGTTAAATATTTAGGCATTTATGTTGAACAATATCTAAAATGGAAGAACATAGATATAGTGTGTAAAAAATTAAAATTTATTTTGTATAAGTTATATTATCTTAAATCATGTTCTCATAACAAGTTGTTAATTTTAGTTTATTTTGCTTGGGTTCATTCAATTTTAAGCTATGGAATCACTTGTTGTGGGGGGGGGGGGGGAGATTATATATCAAACCTATTCCCTCTAGTGAAATTACAAAATAAAATTTTAAAATTAGTTTCAAATATCAATATTAGCAAAGTAAATTATCATTACATAAGCAATGATATATTACCCTTGAGAAAGTTATATTTATATAGAAGTCTTTTGTTTCTACATAAAAACAACAATTGGGTCGAAATATTGGTTCATCCCATATGATACCAGATGTTCTACAAACATGTTTCATGTTGTGAAATCAAAAAAAGAAATCATATGTAAGCATTTCAATTTTATTGCACCAAATTATATAATTCTTTACCTAATAGTATAAAAGAAGAAAAAAGTGAATGTAATTTTAAGAAAAAAAAAAAAAATTTATTTGGTAAATACTGCAGTTATTAAAGACTCTTTTAATGTAATTTCTTAGGGTTTTTTTTTCCCATTGCCAAAGACTTGTTTACAGTAGAATTTTGTTTTTGTAATCTGTAAGAGTTGTTTTGTGACTCCTAGATTACACGGGGCGGGGGTGGCTCAGTCGGTAGCGCGCCAGGCTCGTAATCTGTAGTTCCCAGGTTCGAGTCCCAGCTGGGTCAGCGTTGAGATTTATCTCTGCAAAATTTCCCCGCCCTGCCCACGGTCAGTAGGGGACACCGATGGGCTTGGAAAGGCCGCCGTCCGTCGGATGGGACGTTAAGCCGTGGCCCCGTGTGCGGGAGAGCCATACCCTGTGCACGTTAAAGAACACGCTGGATAGCCTTGACGGGAGGCTACCATCTGTCTCCCAACAGCTGTTCCAGTGGGTCCCCTCCCCCAACCTTCTCTGAGCCTTTGGGGTCCATGTGACCTGGCCATTTAGCCCATGGTGTGCAAAAAAGTGCCACTCAGAGGTAAAGCAACCCAACCCTAGATTACACAGAGATACTTGTTAAGTGTATATTTCTGTCAGTTTTGCATTTTTTGTCTTTTTAATTGTTTATTTTATATTATTTCCTTTTGCAGTTTCCATCCAAATTTGATGGCAAATTTTTGTGTGTAATATTTCTGTAAATGAGTATGGAAATAAATTATTATTATTATTAAAAAAAATGCTTGCCCTAATCATAGTTTAGAAATTGTAGGTAGGATCATGGTGAAGTTACAACCAAATTAGATCAGCAGATATATTCATTTAAAATATTGCTTCTAATAATTTATTATGTCTATCAAGATCTAATCACCCCTTTATTATTCATTAAATGAAAATAATGCATATGATGAAGGTGGGATAGTTATATTGTGAATATGTATGAGAATTTATTAAACAATTGTAGAAGTAGCATATTTTTAGGTTTTTGCATTATACCTTGATTATTTCAAATTTTTGACACTTTTATTTCAGAGCCTTGGAGTTGTGTTTCTTGTTTGCAAAAAGAGAAGATGAAGCATAAAAGTAAATCATTTGTTGATGTTGTTGCTGCAGTTAAACAGCGCTATGCTAAACAAACTTCATGCAAATTAAGAAGTTCAACTATATTGCAGACTTCAAAAATGTAAGTTATAGTTCAATGTAAAATTATTTAGAAAATATATTTTCCTCTTAAAGAAAGAATAATTATTATTTGGTATGAAATCAGTGTGTTGTGTATGTATGTGTGTGTGTGTGTGTGTGGGTGGGGGGGGGGGTTATGCACTACATTGCACAAGTATCTTAAAGTTGAAGCTTTGATAACTGCAAATTTGTCTCACATATACTAAAGATTGCATTTACACCAGACAATAGGTAAAAGTAAATATAACAAAATCTTAAATATCCATTTTAATGTTAATAAAATGAGTGATGATTGAAATTCACAGTTAACTGTAAAGGAATTTGTAATATATTTAATAAATTACTAAAATCACAAAGTAAGTGAGCAGTAAAATTTACATCGTAAGAATTTTTTTGGTTAGGTGGGAATTGTTTATAGCAATTGGTATGTTCCCTACAGCTCAAGATAATTGCAAGGAAAAGAAACAACTGCTTTTTTTTTTTAGATAAACAGTTTACAAAATTTACAGATGATTAAAATTATATATCATTAACCAGTTGGGTTGTTTTACTTCTGAGTGGCACTTTTTTGCACACCATGGGTTAAATGGCCAGGTCACAAGGACCCCCAAGGCTCAGAGAAAGTTGGGAATGGGGACCCACTGGAACACCTGTTGAGAGACATTTGGTAGCTTCCCGTCAAGGCCATTCAGTTTGTTCTTTAACGTGCATAGGGTATGGCTCTCCCACACATGGGGGTCACGGCTTAACGTTCCATCTGATAGACAGCGGCCTTTCTAAGCCCATCGGTGTCCCCTACTGACCGTGGGCAGGGCGGGGAATTTTGCGGAGATAAATCTCAACGCTAACCCAGCTGGGACTCGAACCTGAGAACTACAGATTACGAGCCTGGCGTTAACCAGTTGGGTTGGGTTGTTTTACTTCTGAGCGGCACTTTTTTGCACACCATGGGTTAAATGGCCAGGTCACAAGGACCCCAAGGCTCAGAGAAAGTTGGGAAAGGGGACCCACTGGAACAGCTGTTGAGAGACATTTGGTAGCTTCCCGTCAAGGCCATTCAGTGTGTTCTTTAACGTGCATAGGGTATGGCTCTCCCACACATGGGGTCACGGCTTAACATCCCATCTGATGGACAGCGGCCTTTCTAAGCCCATCGGTGTCCCCTACTGACCGTGGGCAGAGCGGGGAATTTTGCGGAGATAATTCTCAACGCTAACCCAGCTGGGACTCGAACCTGAAAACTACAGATTACGAGCCTGGCGCGCTACCGACTGAGCCACCCCTGCCCCATCATTAACTAGAGGAAATACTTCAGAATAGGTGCAATATCTTTTATTTACCCTTGGAAAAGTGTAATTATTTGAGGATGTGCCCAAAATTAAAAAGAAAAGTGATGAAGAGAAAAATACCAGTGTAAATGCAATATCTGTTATTTGAACTTGATAAAGTATGTAATTGCATGTAAAAAGTTCTTGATATGCATCTTCAGAACAAAAACCATTGCACTTACCTCAGCAAAATTTTTACTGCCCTTCAGAGTACTTCCCTCCAGCATCTATGCAAAGTTGCACACATCTATGCCAATTCTGGAATGCTTGGTGGTACTGCTGTTGGGGAATACTTCGCAATTCTGAATGAATGCATTTTGCAAGTTCTTGCACTCTTGAAAAAGGCTTCCACAGCAAATTTCTTTTTAATTTTTGGAAACAACCAAAAATTGCATGGTGCAAGATCGGGTGAATATGCAGGATGGGGTAGATATTTGATTTCAGATAGGCCATAACTTGCTAGGATTTTTGAGCACTGGCGTTGTCATGAAGGAGAACCCTTGATACACCTGTTGTTGGATGCTGCTCCTTCATCTCAACCATTTTGAGAAAAACAATGTAGGTGTAGTATTGGCCATTTACAGTCATTTTTTTCAGGTAAAGGTGTCTATGGCTACCACTCCTTGGAAGTTGAAAAAAATTTTGAACATCCTCTTCCTTGAGCGAAAGTCTTGTCAGAGGATTTAGGGATGTGATTAATCTTTTGCAACTCAGACATAGTTGTCAAATTTCTGGGAGTTGTACAATAATAAACTACATCTCATCACTTGTGACAATGTCTGTTAACCATTTGGGGCCAATAGATTCAAACATCGCCAGCATCTCCTTCCACGAGTTGACTCTAGCCCTTTTTGCTGTTCTGTCAAGTTTGGGGGGTACCCATTTGGCACAGATCTTTTGGAACTTTAAATTGTAGATGGATAATTGTTTCCACACTGCCAATTGATACATTGACATCTAAACTTATTCCTGAATGGTAATGTGTGGGTTTTCCTTAATGAGTTTGCGAACAGCAGTGATGGTTCTCTCTTGTTCACAGCCTCCTTCTGTCTTCCTGCATGAGGGAGGGCTTTGAAGCCCTACCTCTGAATTTTCACATTCATCCCTTAACAGTACCATATGAACAGGTATGATCCCCATGTACATGTGATAAGTTGGCATGAATTTTTTCCATGTCATTCCCCAGCTGGATCCTTGTGAAAATATAAAATCTTTCCTTAGCAGATGCTGCTGCCAAGTCACCCATGCCACTGTCCCACACTCCACTGCTGGTTCCATACTGGACTTCCAGTGGTGTTTCTCTATCGAGCTCTGGACACAGTGGCAGAGATTTTGGTCTGAACAGATTGGCAAAAAAAAAAGATTGATAACAAGCTTTTCAATATCAAGCCTATTGTCAAACTGTGGCAGTCATGTTTTTGCAGGAATCGTAAGGAGGAAGTAGTACTTTCTCAGCTCGGCTAAGGTCATTATTTCTTACACATCTATTTTTTTTACAGATGACAAACCTAAGCACGAGTTTTGTGACACCATTTTAATTATTAAACACATTTTAATTTCATGTCCGGCTTTTAACTGAACATTGTATTTATTCTTATCATTTATTGTCCGAGCTACATTTGGACACCTTTTATATGATGACTCAATTTTAACAACTATTTTCGAATTTTAAATTTTTCTGGATATTTTAAACATTTGTAATCTTCTTACTTTGATTTTTGAATTTTACACTTATTTCTGATTTTTACATAGATCCTATACACCAATTGTTGATTTTTAACTTTTACTTTTGTTGCTTCTTTTTAACCCTGGTATTTTTACTCATTGTTATACACTTCTTGTTCCAGTAGCATCCTTTACAATTTGTGTGTTTATTTTAATTTTGGTTTTGGGTTCAGTGTCTTTTACCTTTTATCCTTGTTTGGTACAACATAGTCATTGTTTTTCTTGTGCTCTTACGCCAATAAACCCCAAGCAATCTTCCAGTAGCCTAAAATATTGCAATGAAACTACAGCCAAGATATTTTTCACTCTGTTTAGTGAAAAAAGATTACTTTTTTTGGTTATTTGGCAAAAAAAAGTTTTAAGCAGAAATTGGTCATTATACCAAATTAAACAGCATTTAATTCTTTATTTTATAAAAATATTTAATGAAAATGATAAATATGTGAATTTTAATAACATGTTTTCAGAGTAATAACATAAAAAAATGGCAAATTCTTTTTAGTAATGAAAAACCTGTCTAAATGTAATGTATTCAGAGAAATTTTAATATTAGCAGACTTTTGGGTACTTGAAATTGGCACATTCTAATGTCAGGGGCATTTCATATTCCATGTGTGCAAAACATTTGTATTAATGTAGCTGATAAATTTCTTTTATAAGAAAAGTCACATGCTTCTACTTCTTAGACTGATTAATTTATTACTTCTCTTTATTGATTATTGTTGCTATATATTTCTTAACCTTTTATATATTTTAGAACCTTTTTATTGTTTTCACTGTTGTCTGTCTGCACATTCTTCTTTTTAATTTTAAGAGATAATGAAAAATTCATTTTGTTTAGATAGGTGCTAATAAACTGTTACTATTTGGATATTCTGAATCTCCAATCAGTTCAAATTTCCACTTTTAAAGGGTGTTAAAATTGAAAAAAAAAACTAGCTTCATTCTTTTCAAAAATGAGTGTTTTATAGCCAGAAGTACTGGTGCTTCTTATCTGGTCTTTACTTTGATATAAAGTTGTCACCTATTTGTTTGGAGAATAATCAAACTTTGATTTATGCACTAGTGCTCAAAATAAAGGATAATAGACAATAGTACAGAACTCAAATGGTTTCCAACAAACAAATTGCTATTGAAATGTATTGCAACATCATTAACAACAAGTGAGATAATAATGAAATTGTGTAACATGCATGACTACTACTTGTGAGGGCATGAATCACCATAATGAAGGTGCTAGAAATAGATGAGATATAGAATAGAAACACAACTTCATTTTTTTATTTTGAGAGAAAAACGATTTTTTTTTTTTTTTGGGGGGGGGGGGGGGTTGGATAGGTACTAATGAAATATTACTGTTTACATTTTCCTAATTATTCATTAGTTCAAATTTCCATCATTAGAATTTTTTTTACAATTTTAAATTTCATAAAAAAAGTTGTTTTTACAATCTGAGGGAGGGGGACAAGGTATCATTCCCTCTTGAGAATGTTAATAGCCAGTACAATACATATATAACAAGTCCAAATATGATTGATGTTACAATTCTTTGCAATGATGACAGCTAGCCCAGACATTGCATTCACAGCTATGGGTGATGACATCATGTCTTGCACTGGTGTTGAACTTGTTTCATATTTCTGAAACAGTTTGATGGTGTTGTAGCCTTGTATGCCATTGTTTCCATTACTGCAACAAAGTTTGACATTAGTTGACATTTTGTTGTCAGTAATGCTTGCTTTTGAATGCAGATCGCATCTAGAACACGGGTTCACACACATACTATTGGACTACTGGTTTCACATACACTTCATGGTTGTTTTTAGAATTTGCATAGGTAGTTATTGCTTTCACTTGCATATGATGCAATGATATTAACATTATCAATGCAAGTTGCTATTTAGGCACAACACTCAAGTTCCACCCTAATTTTACCAACATTTTAACAACTTTTTTAAAAGCTCTCTAAAAGTAACATTAAAAAAAGTTAAAACCTCCTCTGTTGCTACTAGTTTCACCCCCACACCTTTCTTAATGTTACTTTCAGAAAGTTTTCAGAAAAGTTTAGTTGTTTTGATGTTAGTAAAATAAAGGTGGAAATTTGAGTGTTGTATCTAAATAGCAACTTTCATTGATAGTGTTAATATTATTTTATATTATCAAAAGCAATGCAACTTCAAAAATCGACCAAGAAGTGTGTGTGAAACCAGTGGTCCAGTAGTGTATGTGTGAACCCCAGTGTTCTAGATGCAATCTGCATTCACAAGCAAGTATTATTGACAACAAAATATCGACTAACATCAAGCTTTGTAGTAATGGAAGGACTGGCATATAAGGCAAAGACAACATCAAACTGTTCCAGAAATATGAAATGAGTTCAACACCAGCGCAGGAGATGATGTCATTACCCATAGCTGCAAATGTAATATCTGAGCCAGCTGTCATCATTGCAAAGAACACCAATATCAATCATATTTTGGAATTTGGTACTTTTATATATAGAAAAGGCACTTGAAGTTTTTAATATTGTAAATCAAAAAACGCTAAGCACATAGCAAAAATGCTAGTTTAGACCCTATTCATGTTTAAGCCTTAATTTGTAAATACAGCAAAAATTGTGATAAGTAAATATATGTCTTGAGAAATGCTTAGAATTTCCAAAACCTGTAGATACCTGTTTTGGGGATTTTTAAAAGGTTTTGATTCTACTGATTGTTATAGTTTGTGGTTGATTGTGAAGCATATCGAACAAATTAGCATGACAAAAGCTCTGTGATAAAACTGAATCATGTGCGAGAATTGATAAGGCTTATAGCAATTGGTTTAACATTGCTACTGGAGTTTGATAAAGGTGCATTTTGTCTCCTTTTGTCTTTAGTTTGGTTATTGATTATGTGGAATTCATTGCAAGTGGAATTTTGGCTTTAAATGGTTTAGAGATTTAAAAATTTCTGATTTAGATTATGCTGATGATTTGACCTATTTGCCAAATGTTGATGAGATGAAATCTAATTAGAACTGTGGGTGAGGCTAGTAGAGTAGGTTTGGGTTAGGTTATTTTACCTCTGAGTGGCACTTGCATAAAATGGACTAAATGGTCAGGTCACAAAGACCTTGATGGCTAAGTAAAGGTTGGGGGAATGGACCCACTGGAACAGCTATTGGGGGACAGATGTTAGCCTCCTGTCAAGGCCATATAGTGTGTTCTTTAATATGCATAGGATGTGGCTCTCCCACATATGACATATGCACATAAAGGTCAGTGCTGGTCCAACTGGAACTTGAACCTGGGAACTGCAGCTTACAAAACTGGTGTGCTACTGACAGAGCCTCCTCCACCCCAAGTAGATTTGGTGATAAACAGAAAGAAAAACTGAAGTGATGAAAATTAATCAGGCAGGTTGTGCTTCTGTCGTTATGAATGGTTGGAAGTTCCCCATTGTTAATATCTGGCTATGCCACTACAATCAAGTGCTCTGTTATTTCGACAAATGATGAATAAGGAATCATAAAATTTCGATTGTTGCTTTGGTATATGATTCAATGCACTTTTAAGCTGAATTTTTTGATGTGGTGGCAGTTGTAAATTTCATTAACATTTTGTGCTGTGTTAATAAAGAACAGTTCTGGGAAGGTCTTGTTTTTGCCTCATAATCAGAGATATAAAATAATACAACTAAAGGAAGAAGGTTTGGCTCGGATCGCTGGTTCTCTGGGGTTCACGATATCTTGTGGCCTCATGTGGAGGGGCATGGAGAGAGTCCGCGGACTGGTAAGAGAGCCTCCAGACTTGCGGGTGTCCCTGAGAAGCTAAGGGCTGCAGCCCTGGTTGAGGGGCCGCCAGGGGGTCTGCAGACCGGCTGGGACAACTCGGTCCAGTGGGCTCGAGGCGGTCTCAGTGATATCGGGGTTGGACTACTGATCACTGTGGGGCTTCGGCCCATTCACATGGAGAGGACGAAGTTGAAGGCTCGTGACTGGGAGTGGGGTCCCCGGTTGACGGGCTTATCAATGGAAAAGCCAAACTAAGAGTCCCCCGTAACTCTTTTGGCTGCCAAGATTAGGTTACTTATATGACATGGTGGAGAATTTGAAGGTGCCTCTGTGAAACTGGGTATCGGCTCGTCTGTGTTTCTGGCGTGCCTTGCAGCCTTGATGGATGGGGGTCTGCTGACTGGGACTGAAGTCCCGAGTCAAGTGGACTTTTCGGCTGGCCCGTGCAAAGTCCTAGGTTGTCTTGGTGCCCCGATGTAGAGGCTTTACTGAGGCCCCGCCAACATGAATGGATCCCCAGTCTTGTGGGCTCGTTATCGTCCCAGTGAAGTCTGGGGTGTCATGGAGTTGGGATGGAGTGGCCTTGTGGGGACCTGCAGGCCGGGATTGGAGTCCCCGGTCATGTGGCTCATCTGCTTGGCTGCAGCGAAGTCCGGCTCGAGGTATTGCTGGGGAGGCCACCGGTTGGTGTCCCAGCGGAGAGGACGAAGTTGAGGGTCATGCCGAACGGGACTGCAGCCCTATTAAGTGTGACTTATCGATGGGAGAGCCTAAAGGCTCTCTATCATGATAGCTTCCCCATGCAAAAAGTTAGGTCATCTTATGAAATTTAGGCATCTAAAGTCTAAACTAAGATCTTATCTGTATTGGCAATTATGTTGTCTAAATCCAGTGAGTTATTTGGTTCTATTTGACAAGGGAAGATTTCAAAATTCAAAAAGCCCACTCACTGCACCTCGATGATTATATCTTCAGACGGCTGTTAAACAGTTGTTGTTTCTCTTCTACAGGTCTTCTCCTGCAGATAGGGATGTTCTAGAAGGTCGTATAGAGTAGGATGTTCCTAGATGGTTGATGTGGTTTCGTGGCAACTCCCTCAAGGTGATATGCAGTCTCTGAACTGTGGTGCACCGGGATTGCTACATACATATTAAGTGTTCTTTTGTATCAAATCATTGGTAAAATGCTGTGGATTTTCTACTGTTTTGAGAACATTAAAAAGACATTGAGAAACTTGATGACCTAGATGACTTGATGACCCTGTGTTACCTAGAAAAATAACTGGGCTGACAAGGTACTGAATAGGATTGCAATTTTGAACAGAAAGCTGAATTCACAACTTTTGAAAATGGAAATTGGCAACAAATGTCAGTGTGTGCTCAATAACTGTAAAAGGAAAATTTGGAAATCAGTAAAGTTTTGGGTAAGCTTTGCACCCCACAATCTGTCATATTTTCAACTCAAGATACAATTATAAAGGGCAAAGAAGTAGACTGTTGACAACTAGAAAAAGGTAATTTTTAGTGATGAAAGTCCGTTTTACCTTACCATTCTACCTTACTTCTGACTTTAAGACACTGAGAGTTTAATCTATTCAGCTCTCAGTGTCTTAAAGTTACTGTGAAACATTCAGCCAAAGCCATGGTATGGGGGTATGAGGTTGCTTGTCCTGTTGAGGTTTTGGAAGGATACATATTATAAAAGTAACAGTGAAAGGTAAAGACTACATTGAAATACTGAAAATGAAACACTTGCAAACAGCCAGGGATCTTTTTTGGGATGAACTTTGGAATTTTCAGGACTATAATAATGCCCCTTGTCACTCCATGAAGGTTGTTCAGAAGTGGTTAGTATATAGCACCATTAATCTTTTAATGTCCGTAACAGCTGAAATGTGAAATTGACTAGTCTAAATAGGACTATTACTTTGTCAAAGATCTATTGGTTGCATTGGGCAAACTTCAAGCAAAATTCATTTGGCCTAAACTTTCCTGACAAGATGTGTTTGAACTGAACTTGAATTGGTTACCAAGGAAGGATATTTATGTATCAATGTTTGTATTAGAACGGAGTCACAAAACTTGCATATTTTCATGAATAGTTTTTTTAAAATACCACTAAAATGGAAAGGAAAAGTACACACATATATATAGGTAATTATTGCAGCAGTTTATAGATATATAACTGCTAACCATTTGAATTTCAATATGGTCTAAAGAAATTAGACTATATTGAATATTTTGATATGGTCTAATTTCTTTTGATTTTTTTTGGAAGAATGACTTATAACTGAAACTGTAATTATATAAAAAAATATAAATTAAATTAAACTACAAATATACGTGAGGAATTATTCGTCTGAAAAAAATTATTACTGACTCGGCGGGCAATAATTTTTTTTCAGATGAATAATTGATGGATTCTATATCTACAGGTTATCTGTGTATTTACTATGAAAGGAAGAAGTTTCACCTATGTTATTATGTCAAAAGAATTATGCAATGGAACTAAAAATATTCAAGAGCAAAATCATTATAAGAACTATTTCAGCTGTGAAAAGCAAAAAAAATAGGAAACTCAAGGAAGTAGTGACTTGGGTACTTAGCCTCTCGTTGGGCATTCTCCTCCTATTGAAGCTATTTTTAGAAATCAGTTCAGGACCCATCTTTAGCACAAACAATATGGAAGCCTGTTGTTGTCCTCCCTCCTGTGGTCAACCCCACCCCACCTCCACCCCTAGGAAACGACGATATTCAGCACCATCTGTTGAACGAGAATCGGCGTAGAATAGCTTTTCACTTCACACCTTACGTCTAAACTTTTAACAGTTTGGTCCTTTCTAAATTATGATGCCAAGACATTTAACTTTTTGTAAGCAAGATAACATGAGTCTTAATTCACTTGACTATAGAAATTTATGGAGCATATTGGTTTTGGTGGTTTCATTTTGTGACTAATGAGATCTAGGTGAAAGAGCATCAAAAGCAGTGTTTTGTGTAAAAAGGATGTAAACACTGTGTAAACATGCAAGGTGAAGGTTTAGTGAATAGAGTTAATAACAGTGTTCTTAAATGTTCAAGGGAGAAGTGGTTAGCTAAGAATGAGGTGAGCTGGTGATGTCAAACAGAACTTTGAACTGGCCTTCAGTGACTGAATCTTATCAATGCAATATCTGTTTATCAACAGCTGTTTGGAGAACAGGATTGCATAACCTGGGACTTTTATAGTCTTTGGTTGCTTGAAGGTTTTATATGTATATGCAATTAAAACCTAAAATGGAATGACTAATGAGTGCCAAAATTGGTAACACAAGGATTAATGTAAAAAAAAGATTATACTTTGATGTTAAGCTTTTGTTAGTTTTAATAATTTCGGTGATGTTAACACCTTTGTATGCTAAAACATGCAAAGGGGCAAAACATACAGCAATTGATTGAATTGCAGTTGCTTCTAATTGGAATTTCTGTAAATAGGATTTTGTCTTTAAAGTAAATTTTAATATAAATTTTCTATATAATTTAATGTTTATGGGTTGCTATTTTTGTGACTTTATGGTTCATATATTTCAGAAAATCAACACTTCAAGTTCCTCTGAAAAAACAGTGGCAGAGAAGAACAATAATAACAGATATGGACATAAAATCAGACATCAGCCAAGCAGTAGATGTAATTCAATCTACCACTGAAAATGGAAAAGAAATGTGTGTTTTAGAAGTAAATAAGAATAGTGATGATACACTTGAAAATGAAGATAATGGTACCTTAGCAATATTAAATGATACATTTCCTTCTGAGGATTCCCTTATGGTATCTACCCAACCAAAAGGTTTAATTGATGGCCTATCCAAGTTCTTCACTCCTTCAAACAAGAGAAAATCTCGTGTTGCTATTTCATCATTAGTTCATGCATTGACATCTGTTGATGACATAGCATTAGCAGATCAGCCTGTCAGAGATGTTTACTCAGGAAAAGAAAAGCAGCTCTGTGATCAAATTACTTTATGTTCTAAAGATGTAATATCTGATAATTTTAATGAAGATAGTCAGTGCCAAGTCATTGTTGCTTCACCACACTTTCAAGATAAGAATGGCAGCTCCCCGTCCAAAATAAGTCCACCCTCATCTGTGTCATCACTTTCCTCATCAAGCACATCATCGGCTTCGTTTTCTGAACTTTCTCTCAAACAAGGGAGTGGTGGACAATTGAAAAGTCTCTTTGATGGTTTATCGCATCTTTTTACAACCCCTACAGAGTCTCGTAAAAGAGGTGTAAAAGGAAATTCACCAAATTATGCTCCTCCTAAGAGAGCCCGAAAATGTTGTGCAGCTGGTATAGAAGTTACGGATACAGATTCTCATGATAGTAAAATATTTGGGGCCTGTGATATTAAAACTTTTGACACTTTAATGAAAGATGAAACTGACACTTTTTTGAAATCTGAAGAAAGCCAGACAAATTACTTGAATGTTTCTAGCAATAAAACTCTAAATTCAATATCACCCAAATCTCCATCATCTCAGCCATCTTCGCCATTATCACCACCATCACCATCACCTAACTCAGAAACAAGCACAGTTAAATATCAGCCATTATCCAATGAAGATAGAAAAGATCTTGAAAATGAAGAACCAACAGTAGAAACAGAAGCTATAATATTAGAGGCAGATGCAACATCATTGCCACCATCTCCATTATTTCCTGTTTCTCAGTCATCATATCAGAAGTCTCCTCACTATACTGATATAATTCTTGCAGATATACCAAAGAAAAGCAAGAAAAATGAACTTTTGGGTAGGTTTTTAACAGAAAATTAATTTTGATGCTTTACTTTTTTTTTTTACGTAGAATAGTTGTAGCAAGAGAATTTTGTTATTTAATAATGGGAATCACAAAATATTCTACCAGTAATTGAAGAGTTGAAATGCAAAAGGTGCTGAATGGAAAAGCAATTAAAAAATTTTAACAAAATTATAAAAAACATATAGTTTTTATAGAATATTTTTCAGAAAACACATGTTCACAATGCATTAAAAAAATTCTCAAAGTAAATCATTTAAAAAAAAAGTCTTGTTAATGATTTATACAAAATTAAAATTTGAAAAGAACTAGAAAAATGCAAATTTGTTTCACTTTTTAATGTTTTGACCCAAAATTGTAAATTCTACTTCAAGGAGAATTTTCTGCACAAATCTTTATACTTCTAAGGTAGTGTCATTGCCAGTAAATTTTTCTTCGCTGCAGAGAGTTTTTTTAATTTTTTCTGGATGAATGATTTTAATTTTTGTTTGTCCCATGGCTGATGGTTAGCACTCTTGGCTACTGATCTAAGGGACCTGGGTTCGGGCCCTGGGTAAGGCATGGATATAGGTATTGTTTTTCTGCTGAGGTCCTGCCATCCTCGAAGATCTCCTATGGCATATAAACTGACGGGCTCCTGTCAGACCTCTGTGGCAAGCAGCTGCTTGAGGGGTATATATATATTCTTGATGTCTGTGACAGTTTTCCTCATATTCAGCACATTGATAGTTTTCCATTGTTTCAAGTTTCTTTCACTAGATCTATGTCTTTTGAAATAATTATTGTTAATGCATAGCCAAAGTGCTTTTGATGTTTTTAAGTTTCAGTGGAGATACTGTCATCATCAGTAACTTTGAAGATCTAAAATGAATTACTGCAAATAGCAGTTGGTGTAATTGACATTTAACCGTAACACTGCCAGTGAAGCATTGCATTTTGCAAGCTGTACTAACTATTAGAAAAAATAAACATTTAGTACTTCTATAGAATTATTGGTGATTCATTAAAAGGAGAAAAAAAAAATAGTTTTGTTAATTAGCTCCTTTTTTATTTGAATAACAAGTAGATATTTGAAATTTGCCAATGAAATTTTATCTGGTATATAAAGTTGTGACTAAATTTGGTATTATTTGGTTCTTAAAAATGAAAGTTGATAAGAGTAAACTTTTAAATAATAATTCTGGAAAAAAAATCTGATAATTTGTATTCTAGATATTACATGCAAAATTAGCAATTTCTTTGAGTAATCGCTCATCATCATCAGGCATTAGCTCTCAGAAGGATTGATGAAAGGGCAAAGGTACCATTTAATAGGCTTTTACAATCTATGGACTGCTAAGTAAATGCAAATTGGTATCAATATTTTCGTGTTGGTCTGTAAATGGTAGCTAGGCATAACTGGAAGTAGAGCTATTCTTCTGTAATGATGCACAGAACTGGCCATGCAAAGTACCTAAAGTATGACCCTATTTTGTGTTGCAGGTCATTAGTACCTTTCAGGGAGATATTTTCTCCCTTGAAGAGGAACAGAACGGGAGTTCTGGTGGATCAGTTTATCCTATTTTGACTTTTGTGACCCCTTTTTTCCCTCATTACAGGTAAGGAATGGTCAACTTTACAGTGTCTCAATGCTGACTATCTAAACCTGTGGAGCTCAACCTGTACCATGAATGGTGCCTCATGACCCTTAAAATTGAACATGAATACTTTTTAAGAGAAAATAAATTTTCTGTTCCAAATTTTGTCACATACTTTTCACTTTATTTGGCAGAAGCATTAATCATATAATAGTTGTAATTTTTACAACTGCATCACTTTATAGCAACCTGATTTAAATAAGGCATTTAAAATATAAAATTATAAATAATGCCCTCATAGGTATATTAGTAAAATATAAACACTAGTTAAACCCATGCTAAAAATTTGGCATGAAACACATGTCCATTGATAACTCTTCCCATTAATAAGTTTATTCACAGCTTTCCACCGTTATAACATACTACTTGCAATATACCACTCCATTCACAAGGTAAGTGATGGCAGTGTCCCCAGAAATTTTGGATGCTTTTCGAGGGATCACTCCTGACCCATGGCAGCTTGGAACTTAATCTGTTACCTAAACAAGGCTAGGACCAAGTGGAACTACACCACAAAATTTGGAACCAATCGCTCAAGTACCTGCAGAACCACAGGTAAACTGCCAATTTCTGCCTCTGATGATGTCACACATGTCTGTTTACTGGGAATTATGACTATTATATGATACTGCCAAAAATACAAATGGAAGTGATGGAATTAAAATGCAATGATATTAAAAAGGAAGTTTGAAGGACTTCATATAATTTCTACTACAGATACTATCCAGTTTTGAAAATTATAGTCTTATAAAAATTTTCAAATCTTAGAAAATATGTACATCTTAGAAAATTTCAAATCTTTAGAAATTTTCAAATCTTAGAAAATATGTGCAATTTTGCAAGTACTTATTTCTGTGAACAAGCCTTTACATTGATGAAATGAAAGGACAAACTTGGTCTTGACTTACAAATTGTAACCTTTAAAAGCCTGGTGATTCTTACAACAATAAAATTACAACCAGATGGTGACAAATTGGCTAGGGTGAAATGCAGAAAAAATAATAATGCTATTTATATGGATGCATGTGTAATTTTTCTGCAGAGGTCCTGCCATCCTCTCAAACCTTCTACTATGGCATATAAACTGACAGGCTCCTGTCAGACCTCTGTGGCAAGCAGCTGCTTGAGTGGGTATTTATTTATTTATTGTTATATACGATTCTTTTGTTTTAATATATGTGCATTTATAAACTACTTTATGGGAGATTATAAAAATGTACCTATACGCACTTGATTCTGTGATACCTTATGTTTAGCCTGTAGAAAGTGGCATATAGTAAGCATGAGGTTGAGCACCATTGGCCTAAACCAACCTTGACTGACTATGATTTTGGGTTATGGACTTTGCGAATTGATTGGCTTCTGTTGAAGAAGAATATACTGTTGTGTTTTCTGCTTATTTGCTAGTTGCCAGCCCTATCTGAACAGATACACAGAATAGTCTGTATCAGCTGGCCGATGGTCCTAATCAAAACCTGTCACAGGTACCTGAACACTAGAAGCTAGTTCTTGCATTACCGATTCTGGCTATGGTAACGTGTCTTAGATACTGGTGCTCGAAAGATTTAATGGATTCTGATGGTAAAGAACTCCCTTATTTGTCAGAGTTTTTACTGTCATGGTTGGGTTGCTTTGCCTCTGAGTGGCACTTTTTTGCACACCATGGGCTAAATGGCCAGGTCACATTGACCCCAAAGGCTCAGAGAAGGTCGGTGGATGGGACCCACTGGAACAGCTGTTGGGAGACAGATGGTAGCCTCCCGTCAAGACCATCCAGCATGTTCTTTAACGTGCACAGGGTACCATCATGGTGACTTCAGCTCATAGTAAATGAGAAACAGGTTTTTACTCCATGTTGTGATTAGGGGGCTGTTTGATATTAGCCATACCTCTCTCAATAAACTTTGCTAGCATGTTTTGTTTTAAACAAATTATTTTTCCCCCACAGCAAATTAGATTGTGAGGTCTCTTAACAGAGACTATTCTCTGTTTCCTCACACAAGAATTCCAGCATTATAAACTGGATATTTTAGGCTTGCGAGAGACCCGATGGACAGGTGAAGATAAGATACTTGAAAACAGTCATAAATTTCTGTTTCTAATGAAGATAGCAAATGTCTACAAGGTGTTGCTATGATTATCAGCAGGAATACCAGTGATGCTGTTTTCAGAATTAACTGCATTAATGAAAGATTTCTCGCAGCTAAATTTTAAACAGGAATTAAAGACTTGAATATTATAATGTTGCTATGTCCCAATTAGGATTTGGATGAGAATGACAAAGATTTTATGAAATAACTTCAGGATATTTTGAATTCTGTGAAGAAATGCAATATTTCTCTTCTGCTGCCAAAAGTGATACTGACTGGCCACTGGGCAGGAGTTATAGGTCTTTTTGGAATTGATAGTTGTAATGAGGAATGTCTCCAATAGGTAAATAAACTTAATGGTTTGAGAATAACTAACATTTGTTTCAAACACCATTATATTTGTGAATACACATGGTTTCACATGTGTTATATGGAAATACGATTGTGTATTAACTGACAGTAAATGAGCTAGGTTTTAGAAGGGGGGGGGGGTGAAATTGGATCTGACCACTATCTTGTTAAAAGTGTCTTATGTTGTGCTAAAGTTAAAAGAATGATGTTTAATACTGAAGCTTTGAAATACCCTCAGATAACCAAAGCTTACCATGATTGGTCTAATATTTATTCCAGGTAAAGCTATTCCATTATTGTGTTCAATAGAATTAAACATTTGGTTGATTGACAACTTTTCCATCATTGTTGATGGACAACCCCCTAGTGGTAGGGGCTGAGAGACAAATCTTTTTTTTTAGATCCTTGAGAAATGTATAGAGTTTTGAAAACCTCTTTGCAGATTTAAAAAAAAGGCTTGATTATATTAACCACCATAATTTATGTTTGATTGTGAGATTGTATGTCGTACCAGAAAATTGTTGGTGTAATGATAGTACTCTATAATAAATTGTTATTAGTGGGTTAACATTATTACTGGAGTTTGCAAAGGCTGCATTTTGTCACCTTTTCAGTTTGATTTTTTTGTTATGAGGAATAATTGCAAGGGATAGACAGGGGCCTTAAATGGTCTAAAGATTTGAAAATATCTCCTTTGTGTTATGTTGATGATTTAGCACTTTTACTAATGATGTTGATAAAATGAACTCTTGCATTAAAGTTATTAATGAGACTGGTAATAGGATAGGTGATAAAAAGAAAACTAAAGTGATGAAAGTTGGTCAGATGGGTAGTGCTCCAATTCTTTTGAATGGCTGTTGTACTTTTGAGCAAGTTTCTGAGTTTAAATATATTGCGAGTTGAGTGATAGATTTGATAAAGTGTGATCTGAGATGAATAGGAGAATAAGCATTATTGGCTTTTTTTTTTATCTGTGCAGAGTTTGGAAAAATGTGTAAACATCTAAAACCTAAAATTTGGTTATGCAATATACTGAATGATTATTGAATTAAGACCACCTCCACCCCATGTTATGTCAATAGGAAGCAAACTTCAAATCTTTATAAAAGTGTTGTATGAGAAAACGTGACAAAAGGTAAATTAAGGAACTCTATCAATTGAAATGTCAGTTTTTCAACAATATTCCATCAATATTTTAAACAGTTATAGAAGTTTGAGCATTTAAAAGCAGCAATACTAGAAAGAAAAAAGAATTTTATTTCTAAAGTTAATGAAACTGAAATAAGAAGTATTATTTCAAACCATTTTACAAATAACTACCATTTTAAAAGTGTATTTAAATAGTTTTATGGAAAAGGTTTTGCTGACTTGTGGGATTCAAACCCACATCTCTCCAGAGAGATGTAGGTTTAAATCCCATGTCGGCAAAACTTTTTTCCACAAAGCTATTTATTGATTTATTGCTGTTAAAATTCAACAAATAACTCTGTGGATATTATTTATTGTATGTACATAATTCTTTCAATATTTAATTTTTCGATAAATTTTTATTTCAATAGATTTGAGATCTTTAAATTATGCTCAGTCAGATTTTCTCATAAAATACTTATTTTGGGAGTTATTGATCCTTAAAATTAACTTCCCATTAGTAAAAATGTGGTGCAGTCATAATTTAATGAGCACTGAGTATAAACATAAATGCTATAGTAGTGAAACTTTGTACCCTTTGCAAGCAAGACAACTGGAAATTTGATGCTGACACAGTATCTTGAGTATTATATGGTTTGATAAGTATCAATGAGTTTATATAAGATTTAATTTAAGGTTGAGCAGCATCTTTTCTAGGGATTTGAGACTGCTTTTGTTTGGCCATGTTGCCCATGTGCAAAATTATAAATTGGCAAATATTTGTGGGCAGATACAAGAAATATACACCGAGAAACCAAAAGTCATGGGAATAGCAGTTAAAGTAGAACTAGCGCCTGTACTCGTAATCGATGCATTGGACGTCAACAGCAGAATGGTGCTGCAGTAGCCTACAAACCCAACATTTATTTTGGAATAGTTGTTAATTCAGCATAGCTGCACGTTGCGAGTTGTCTGACTTTGAATGTGGCTTGATCGTCAGTACCAGAAGGATGGGTCATGCAGTATCGGAGATTGTGCAGGAATTCAGTTTTCCCAGGTCTACGGGTTGGGTTGTTTTACCTCTGAGCAGCACTTTTTTGCACACCATGGACTAAATGGCCAGGTCACATGGACCCTAAGGGCTCAGAGAAGTTCAGGGAGGGGACCCATTGGAATAGCTGTTGGGAGACAGATGGTAGCCTCCAGTCAAGGCCATCCAGCGTGTTCTTTAACCTGCACATGATATGGCTCTCCCGCACACGGGGCCACAGCTTAAAGTTCCATCTGACAGACGGATTGTGCAGGAATTCAGTTTTCCCATGTCTATGGTGTGGTATGTAAATGGTAGATAGGTAGTCACTGGAAGGAGAGCTATGCACCAATCCCCTGTGATGATGCGTAGAACCGGCCAGGTCTAACATCTAATGTCCGACCCCGCATTCTCGTGGTGCAGACCGTTAGTACCTTTCAAAAGAGATACTCTCTTGTGGAAGTGAACGGAAGGGGAGGGCTGCCAGATTAGTGTGGCCTACTGATCTGGACAACTATGGCTACTTTTCTTTTTTTTTCTACCTTGCTGAGGAGTAGTCAACAATACAGGGTCCTGACCATATAAACCCACTACACTGGACTGAAATAAGGCTCTAAGCTTGATTATAGATCCCGAATTTGCTGCACTAGTGGGCTTCTGTGGAGGGAAAATCTTCGCTGTGTTTTCTATTTGTTTGTGGGTTGACAGCCCCAAGTGAATAAATTCACAGGATATGTTTATCAGTTGGTGGATAATTCTGAGCAGTGGTCATCACAGGCACCTGAACTCTTTGCTTCTACTGGCATCGTCAAATTCTGCATTGGAGGAAGTCTTCCAGTGTAGATGGCTTCAGACTATAGTGGTGGGGGAACAGGTCTTTGCCCCATGTCTGCAATTAGGGGGTTGTTTGATATTGTTGCCATTTCCTCTCTCAATAAACATAGTTTCTTTAAACATCCCACTAATCATTTTCTCTCCATAGGTAGTTGTAATGTGAGGACTCTGCACAGAGCTTTTTCTCTTGATGTCCTCACACAAGAATTCCATAGTTATAATTTAGATATTCTCGGCTTGCAAGAGACCAGAAGGTAGGATTCTTAAAAATAATCTTAAATTTCTCTTTTCAGGGAAGAACGATAATAAGCATCACCAAGACGTGGGTCTGCTTCTCAACAGACATGCTAGTGATGCTCTTCTAGGATATGAATGCATTAATGAAAGGTTACTTACAGCAAAATTTCAGATAAGTGTTAAAGATGAATGTTATCTGCTGTTATACCCCCACTGAGGATGCCGATGATGATGAGAAGGATAGGTTTTATGGACAACTTAAGGATATTTTGAATTCTGTCAAGAAAGGAGATATTACCTTTGTTCTAGGTGACTTCAATGCCAAAGCTGGTACTGACTCTGACCTTTGGGGAGGAGTGATAAGCCCTTTTGGTATTGGTAGCTGCAATGGACAACGTCTCCTACAGGTAAGTAAACTCAATGGTTTCAGAATAATAAATAAAAAAATAAATACCCCCTCAAGCAGCTGCTTGCCATAGAGGGCTGACAGGAGCCTGTCAGTTTATATGCCATAGTAGAAGGTCTGAGAGGATGGCAGGACCTCAGCAGAAAAACGACGCATACATCCATGCCTTACCCGGGGCTCGAACCCAGGTCCCTTAGATCAGTAGCCAAGCGTGCTAACCACTCGGCCACTAACACATATTACAAACACCACGACATGCATAAATACACATGGGTACTTTTGGGCTGCATAAGAATATGATTGATTACATATTAATTAACAGCAAATGGGCTAGTTCTGTTACGAATACCAGGGCATATAGGGGAGCTGAAATTGGATCTGACCATTACCTTGTTAAAAGTGTCTTGCAACTTAAACTTAAAAAGTGTTGTGGTAGGGTTAAAATATTTACCTTTAATACTGAAGCTCTGAAAGACCCAGTTATAGTTAAAGCTTACATGATAGGTTACTTAGTCATTATGACAGTCATGGTTTGCTTAATACTGAAGTTGAGGAAGAATGGGGCCATTTTAAACAGGCTTTTTTGGAAACTAACAGTACTCTTTTAGGAAAAAGGAGCAGAAGAGGCAGAATTACTTGTGTGATAAGACACTTGAGCTTATTTCAGAGAAAGAACTGCAGGAATGTTCTTAATCAATACCCTACTAGTCCTAATAGAAAGCATTAAAGAGAGCTTAATAAATGTGTAAAGGATCAGTTAGCTGCTGATAAGAATCTTTGGCTTGATGGGTTGGCTGACAAAGCCGAGGAAGCAGTTAGACAGCACAACACCAGAGAGCTGTGCCAAATAGTTAATGTTTTGTGTGGTAGGAAATGGACAGGTATACAGGGATTGAAGGATAAACAAGGTAAGGTTATAGAAGGTGGAGATTCTGTCATGGCTAGGTGGGCTTCACATTTCAGTGATATTCTAAACAATGTGGTTAGTTCTACTCCCATTGTTTGCAATGATGATAGATGCATTGGTGGCTTTAATGTTGGCCCTATAGCACAAATCTGAAGTTATTTTGGCTATTTCTAAACTTGCACTTCATAAATCCCCAGGTGTAGATGAAATTACTACGGAAATGCTTAGAGCTGGAAATGTTTCTGTTACCACTTGGATGACTGAAATTTTGAATATATTTTATGATAAAGGCATGGTTCCTAAGGATTTTACCAGAGTTATTTTTATCCCTATTTTCAAAAAAGGTGATTGCAGTTCTAGAGGGTTATCAACCTACTCTCTGTTCCAGGGAAAGTTCTTTGCATGATTGTGCTTAATAGAATTAAGAATCTGGTTGACAGGCAATTGCGTGATGAACAATGTGGATTCAAAAGTGGTAGGGGATGTGTAGATCAGATATTTTCACCTAAGCATATTCTTGAGAAATGTTTAGAGTTTCAGAAACCTTTGGTTGCTAACAGATGCTGGTGATGTGCGGCATAAGATTAACAGATGAATAGGGATTGCTGCCGGGACTTTTAAGAATCTATGGAGAGTGTGAAGAAATAGGCATATTCAACTAAAGACTAAAATTAGACTGTATAATAGTTTGGGTCTTTCTAGGGTTAGTTATGGTAGTGGAACTTGGACGCTGTGTAAACAAGATAACTGGAAAGTAGATGCTTACGCAGTATCTTGGGCATTAGGTGGTTCAACTTTGTAACTAATGACGAGGTTTGGCAAAGGAGTTTACAACCTCTTTTAAGCAGCATATTGTTCAGAGAGAGAGAGAGACTTCGTTTGTTTCACCATGTTGCCCGTATGAATAATTGTAGATTGTCAAATAGTGATATGAACAGTGTACCTAGGCCCCAGAAAGAGGGGGAGACCTAGGAATTCAGTGGGCAGACAATGTCAAACAGGACCTTATTAGAATTGGTATGCAGTGGTCAGATGCAGCAGATGTAGCTCAGGACAGACTTGCTTGGAGAACTAAATTGCACAATCTGGTTGGACCTCTGTAGCCCATGACTGCTTGAGGATGATGATGGTGTCAAGAGTTTATCGTCAGTATTCTATTGATGACATTTCCACATACAAACCAGCGAACAGGATGGCCATGTGCAATTGACAAACGGAACTCGCGTCGGCTGTCACGAATGGTAATAATCAACAGACAAGCTACAGTGCATTAAATCACTGCCAATTAAATGCTAGCTAAACACAAAATGTTTCTGAAAGGACTGTCAATCGCCACCTGTACTCCAGGTGACGATTACGATTACTACGAATCCATCGGATTTGGTAGCCAAAGACTCGCATGTGTCCCATTGCTTACACGTCGTCACAGAGCTCAATAACTGAAATTGGCACGAAGATATTGAAATTGGGCAGTAGAACAGTGGCATCAGGTAGCATTGTCCGATGAATCAAGCTTCCCGTTGTTTCACATTGACGGGCGCATTAAGAGTGTGGCATAGACCCCATAAAGCTATGGACTCTTCCTGTCTCCAAGATACTGTTCAGGCTGGAGGTGGCTCTGTGATGGTGTGGGGTGTGTTCACATTGGGCTCTCTCATCCGTTTGGAGCAATCACTGACAGTATGAGATACATGGACATTCTCGCAAATCACCTGCATCCCTTCATGACTCTCGAGCACCCTGATGACGAAGGGGTATTCCAACAAGATAATGCGATATGTCACCAGTCTTTGGTTGCTAGGATGTGGATTTCTTGCAGTTCACCTGCACTCCACAGACTTTACCACTATGAATTGACCCCCACAGTCCCCCCGACATGTACTCCTTTGAGCATCTGTGGGACACAATGGAAACAAGCTTACAATCCATGAATCCAGCACTATTCAATGCAACACAATTATGGACTGCACTGCAGGATGTGTGGGCTGTCATCCCTGCAGAACAATACTGGCAACTTGTTGACTCCATGCCTCGATGTGTGGCTGCACTGCTGAGGGCTCGAGCAGGACTAACCCATTATTACGCATGTATCCCATGACTTTTGGCCTGTCAGTGTATTTAAAGGCAAAGGGCCTTAAAAATATGATGCCTGGAATGCAGTGGGTGGGCAATGTTAAACAGAACCTTTTTTAGAATTGACCTGCAGTTGCCAACTGCATAATCTGATTGGTCCTCTGTAGAGAGATATCTGCCCTTGGTGAGAATGGTGAAACTGATAGACTTGCAAAAGCTGCCATTCATTGGATTGTAAGCTATCAGGAGAGTCATATCCTGTGCATATTAAAGGTGTGGCCTTGATGGGTTCCATCTCCTAATAGCTGTCCAGTTAATTCCTTACTTAGCTTTGAGAGCTTGGGACCTTAGTTACCCAGCTATTTAGCCCATTGTGTGCAAAAAGATGCTGCTTAGAGGTAAAACAATCCAAGTCTCCATTATTGGGAAATGGCTTGCCCGTTGCTTCCACTATTGAAAAATATCTCTCCAGTGAAAAAAGTTGAATCCACTTTATCTAACATATACTATTAATTATTCAAATTACCATTTTGAAGTCGATTGAACTCTTAGAGGAAAAATTGTCTTGAACCGGGTGGGATACAAACCCACAACCTCCTGATAACATGTCAGGTGCTCTGGACCACTCAGTTACCAGCCCCCGAACAAGATCTCCTCTAAGAGTTAAATCGACTTCAAAGTGGTAATTTGAATACTAAATTAGTTGAGTTTCTTTCATTATTTGCTATTAATTATCCCACACACACTTGTTTGCATCCTGCTCATCATCATATTCAGAATATTTGCATACAGTTCAGTAAAATTATACTCTTTCAGTAGTGAATTGTTTAGCATTTGTATTCAAAAGAAGTTACATTTTTTAAATGGAACTGATGAAACAATAAATTATAATGATCTTCATTGTTCAACAGAAATATATTGATTCTTATATTATACAAACATGTTGAATCATTAAGTATTTTTTTGTTGTTGTTCCTGAAATGTAAATGGCAAATTTATAGTTAAAATTATTTCTACTTTTTATTTGCAGTTTTATTAATAAATGATGGTTAATAAAACTACTCTTTTGTGACTTGCGGTTTATCCAGTTGATTCCACTGTTTCATGTTAGACTTAGCATTGTTTTAAATCATCATTGAATACATTATGTAATCAAATGAGCACAACTTGGATATGAATATATTGTGCCCCAGATGCCTCCAGTTAATGGGGTGAATCCTGAATACATGAAATCCTCCTATTCATTTTTTTATTACCCATTATTTACATTTAAATTTTATTATATAATAGTGAAGTTTTATAATTTTTGAAAAATATTTTTGGTGAGTTATTAAAGGGAAAACTTTTTTTTAAAGATTTAATGCCACAAAATAAGTTATATCTTGGAGGTAAATGCAGCTTAGATTCCAGTAAATATGGAATTATATGCAATAAACCTTACTATGACACAGGATATGCATATCGCATGTAATATAAATCTGTTGGTAAGATTAAGGTTAAATGTGAAAAAAAGGAATGTGGTCCAGAGAAATCAGAAGCGTTACTTTTTTCATAAAATACCTCCGAAAAACAGATGTAATATGATGGGAATGCCTGCAGTAAGAAGCAAAAGGGTGCATTTGTTTTTCCCCATAGTTTATAAAAAAAAAAGGCACACTACTCAAAACTACTTCAAATAATAATAATCCTGACTATTATTATTTAAATGGAGCATATTTTTGGATTGGTCAGCTTAAAAAATAAGATCCAAGATATCATTTGATTTCAAAAATTTTTGTTTCCCTCTTGGTGATAAGTTCTGTGATGTATAACTGAGAACATTTTGATATGTCAGTCATCGCATGTAATCATGCAGTTTTCATTATAATGCTCACATTTCAAAACCACATTAAAGACTTATTTATATGCTTATAATTTAAAATGATTACTTATCGTTCTACATATCAATGACATTTTGATATTGCCAAAATAAAGCTTGTCCTTCATAAACACGTTTTGCCAATGGGCATTAACAGGACTATTTCAAGGGAAACAAGTATTTTCTCAGTATAAAAAGTTGAAATGGTTAAATTGTGTATATTACTAAAATTAAGTAAACATTTTGGTAATGTATAAATTTGGTATATGTAAAATAATAAGCCTTTAAAATTAGCAATTTGTATTTGGGAGGTGGGGGGGGATTAAAATTATTCCAAGAAAAAATTTATATTACATTTTATCTTGGGAACTATGGTTTCCAATGGATACTACACTGCATTTGGCTCCAGGAAACTACAGACACTTCCAGTATGTTAAAGGTTAAATATGAATTATTCAAATTCAACATTCTCATCAGCTAAGTGGCCCTTTAATGATGATACCTCTTTGTTTCTGTTTTCATTCTTGTCTTTATCTGTTTCTCTTATTCTTCATTTCATAATCATCCATTCCACTGGTGATCACAAATTGGTACTTGTAATTGTTCCCTTTGTTAACCAATAAAGGTTTGGAAGATTTCACAGGTTTCCCAAAATCTATATAGTTCCTAAGATTTGATGATCAAAACACTCAGAGCTACTCATTGGGTCCCCTATAGTTAGGTATTGGGTAGGATGGTTGCCACAGTGTTGCTCCACAAAACATTAATTCTTTATGGAATGTGGTCTCTGTGTTGGGCCTCACCAATGTTGCTAAGGAGATCTCAAGGGTTATCTACCCAAGGAGCCATTGTAGTTCACTGTGTTTCACCATGTTACCTTATGATGTTTTAAAATAATTTAAAATTCTCTGTCATTGAGCAAGATACCTTATGATGTTTTATGATAGGAAATTAGTATTGCCTTGGGCCTAATTTAACATTCTATGTTTAGGTTATGCTACATCTTAGCCATCATAAAGTTAAGTTGCCACTGTGAGGTGTGACTATATGTTCCTAATCATCTGTACTGTTTCCAATCCCAGAGATATGGTCATGCATTCGTAACTTGGCAGTATTTTGCTGATATTGACTGCCCAGCTGAGATGGCAAATTGTGTAAACAGTAGAGTCAACAATCCAACATATTTTCGCTACTGTTCAAAAAATAAAGAGGAGAAATAAATACAGTGCATCAGAACAATACTGAACATCTATTATGCTGAGCAAGAAAGATTGCTGTGCCATCTGCCACCCTTGGCAAAATTTCTGATGTCAGTGCTGTTTTCAGAAGGCCCATCATTCCAACATCAGTACTGATACAGACTACTATACGAGTCTTTCTCACCATTAACAAAGTACTTCTTCGAGTTGAAAAATTGAAGTTACTGTCTACATTGACCCTTATATTTATTTTTGCTGCTGAACTTACCACTGGAAGGCCATTTCATTCTTGTCCAAATACCTCCTGTTGGAATCAAAGAAACAATCTGTCTCTCCTCCTCCCATGGCAGTCTCTGATCCATGATGAGACATAGACACAGACAACCCTCACTGTACAAAAAAAAAGTGGTAATTTTAAATTGTAAATTTTAGGTTATCCAATCTGTTTAAGATCTGAAATTGCCACAATATTAAGAAAATATAAAATGAAGTTATGAACATATTTGGTGAACATAGAACCAACAAATTTAAGAGTTAAAAAAATTGTTTCAATTCCTGTCTATAATTAAGTTTAGAACTGTTTGCTCATTACTCACAAACTTCAATACTGCCTGAAATAATAAACTGATTTGCTAAAAAAAAAATATTTTTTAGGATTTATGCCCATTTTAAAATATAATTCCTCTCTGCTTTTTTTTTTAGGTGTTTCTGAGCATTTTCCTGTAGAACTTCCTCCTTGTGTCACAGAAGAGGACATGGCATTATTTAGGAAAGCACAAGAACTTGCATCACAGGTACTATTTGTAATAAGAGAAAAATATACATTTTATAATCAAAATAACTGGACAATTGAATAATATGGGAATGGAAAGCTCATTTTAAACTTTTACTAACTATGAAATTAAAACTTTTTATGGAAAAATATCACCAGAGATAATTGAAATCTCTTTCAAATATCTGTTTCTAGACTATTTGTGTAATATTTAAAAAATTGTGAAAACTTCATAGCAGTGTTGCTAATCATAAGAATTTAGCTCAAAAGTTAATTAAATGCAAATAAGTCATTTGCAAAAGAAATTTAATTTTGTAAGTTTCTGTAATGATTTTGTCTTCATTAATAAGATTGCTCCAAGATGAGTATAGCAACAGAGTTTGCTGTTCAATTTTTGACTCCACTAACTCTTGAAATATTAAATTACTGCTGTTGAAATTTGAGGTTTTAGAGAGATACGAATGAGATATTTACTACCAGTAACATTTTTCTGTAAAATACTTACTTTCAAAGTTAGCCTTTCCAGGGTCCACATTGATTATACACATTGACAAAATCCGAAATGAGAGGCTAGAGACAGCTATATTCATTTTTAGTACAATGCATAAAACTTCAGTTTTTTTAAATTGGAAATTGCGGTTTTAAATTTTTTTTACATATATCATAAAAAAAAATGCATGATTCAAACTAGAAAAAGTTATACTTTTTCCATTTGATAAATATTTTATTAGGTGAAAAAATAGTTTACTTCTGGATGTGAACCAGTTTTTTAGGCTGGACCTTGGAAGGATTTGGGAACTTTGAATATGGTTTTCCATTCACCTAACATGGAGTGTGTGGTGACATTTTGTGAAATAATGTATATAAATGTATTTGCAATAAAATGTGTATCTTTAAAATTGACACTCTTACATTATACAGTATTTTAGAGTATTTCTATACCTATCTATAAAATTTATATTTAACATTTTATTAGTCAACCACTATAGCTAAAAGGTCATGTGATCTTAACAACTTAAGAGCGTAGTATAATCTATAAGTATGTTCTTGCATTATTCATGAAGATTTACATAAATTGTCAAAAGTTTGACTGTGGTCTCTAAAACCATTAGGTTAACTGAAGGATGATAAGTCTGTAAAAGTCTGAAAAAAAAAACCTTCTTGCAATTAGTTGTGTGCAATTGCATTGGCTGTGTATAAGTGGTTTCTTTTCAACAAACCTCAGAAGACAAACTCTCTGTAGATTTCACTTGTAAAACTAAAGCTGGCAGCCAAGCATATTTTTTTAATTCTCTTTAGGTAAAAAAAATACTGAACTTTAGAACATTATTCTGAAGTAACTAAGAAACAAATATTGATCTTGTTATATACCAAACAAAGAATTTAATATTGCAGAATAAAACTTTTTAACTTTAAATTTTACTGTATTTTTTTTCTTGACTCTAAATTTTTTTAAAGTTAATTTATAGCTTTTCCTAATTTATTTTATTATCATAATATGAATGTTTTGTAATATTTTTATTATTACTTAATATATTTCATTTATTTAAATTTGTTTTTTTAGCAAAATATGTATTATATGGTCTATGAATTGTAATTTACCCAATGTTGCTAGTATTAGTCATTAATTAAGCATTATCTATTAAACTTAAATATCTAATGCTATAAAATGTTTATTTGCTTTAAAAGAGAATTTTTACAAAAATTATGAAAATCTCAAAAGAATTTTAAGAAATTTCATGTTTCATAGTGTATTAAACTGTTGAAAAGCCTAATGCTTATTTATGTTGTACTTCATGCAATTGGCAATGAATATAGTTTTACCTATCACTATAAAAATTTGCCTAAAAATATTTTTTTTAAATCCAAAATTCTAAATATGTAAAAAAATATTTTATAGATGTAATGTTTTATGATTAGTAATATCTGAATAATTATTGTGTTGGTTAATAAACAATAATTAAAGTCCATTACTTCATATCTTGTTAAGAAATTCTAACTTAAGTTCTGGTACCCACTGGGGTAGTTCCTGCAAGACCCTCCTGGTCTTGTACTGGCACTTGATCCTCTCCCGCATCAACTACAGTTGTCACCTTCTGAGCAATGCCTCTGCTTCACTGCTGAGCAAGTTGGCCACTATACACACTATATCTCTGTGCCTCTGTCTTGGACTCTGCACTAATACACCAAATGCGTCAGTCATTGCAGAGGTTGATGGCATGCCTTTCCACCTGCACCGGAAGAGAGATATATTGTGTCATCCCTCGAGGCTCGATACCCTCCACTTTAACCATGAGCTTCTCAGGAAGTTGCAAGACAGGCCAGACTCTGCCATCGCTGTGTCTGCCACTGACTTCTATGACCAAGTCATCCCTGCCAGCTCCACTACTGGCAATACGCTCTTCCCTGACCTTCCACCCTGGAGAAACAGTGATCCTATGATCAATGTCACTGTCCCTTCTCTAGGTCAAAAGAGCGACTCAGATCCAGTGGCCATCAAGATTTCTCTTCACCTTCTATGTCACTGCACGATATGAGAGATGTTCTGAGGTCTACACTGACGGATCTATGGACCGGGAGAGGCTACGTGTTGCCTCTGCCTTTGCCATCCCCGATACGGGCATTGCCAGAGGTTTCCGTTTCCCGCATCTCGTTTCCTCCACCTGTGCAGAACGTCATGCTATCCTTGAAGCTGTACTCTTCATCATCAGCCTTGAGAGTGGCAATTTTGTCATTCTCTGTGACTCAAAGTCAGCTCTCCAGAAGCGAGACAGCAAGAGCTGCAACCCCTTCCTCATCCAGAAGATCATGGAGACTTGCCCCAAGGTCACCTCTGCCTGAATCACGGTTCATTTCTAGTGGATCCCCTCCCATGTAGGGATACCTGGTAATGAGCTCGCTGATCGCACTGTGAAGGAAGCGGTGAAGAGTCAGAGGTGTGTAACTAATTACCCTCTCTCTCTCAGTGACTGCAAGAGTTGTCTCACAACTGATGAGCCAGTATTGCCTTGCCCAGTGGCAGAAGGATTGCAGCTGTTCCTCATTCAGGTACCTGATTGACCTTTCTCTCACTGCTCCTAACCTCAGTAATCTCCACAGATCTGAGACCCTCCTTCATCGTTTCCGAGTTGATGTCATCTACAGCAACTCTATGCTTCACACTCTCAGCAGAGCTAACAGTTCAAACTGTGCCACTTGCAACACATCTGAGACTGTATCCCACGTTCTGTTCAACTGCTCCCGCTACAATGCCGAAAGAGAAGCTTTGTTCTGGGAGCTTCATGCTATCGGAACCACCGACTACTCCATCATCTCCCTTCTTGATAATCACCACAACATGAAGCTGCAGCGAACACGCTTCTGACTGGTCACTGATTTCTTTCAGAACATTGGCCTCTTCTGCAAAGTCTAATGTTTTCTTTTTTTTTTCTTTCTCATGATTAGTACTCTTATTAGCTTCAAGAGATAGCAGATGAAGAAAAAACTGCCTCTCAGCTATCTTGTCCTTTGGTTCTGACTGGTGTAGGAAGTTCCTTATTGGAGGCTAATTTCACCATAACTTACAACACCATGAACCTTGAACCTAACCTAAGTTACAGGGTTCGGATATGGTTTATTAACCAAAGATGCTGTAAAACTAAACTTTACTCATTGTTTCCCTTGTTTTCTTGAAACAATCGAGTAATGAAGTTTATAGTGAGACTATTAGATAAGATTTTAAAGCATAATCATCTATCATTGAGAAAAGCATGCAGTTAACTGGATTCTAAATTTCAGCAAAAAGAGGTGGGTGTAGACATCAAGAACACGAAGTGGTATTATAGATAGGTAATAACATGAAATAGTATTTTAATAGTAACTATTTTTTCTTGACTGCTTTAAATTCTGAGGTCTGACTCTGATCAGTGGCCCAATCAGATCATTTTGAATTGCAAGTTAATATTAATTTTCTTTATCAGTGACGATGTATGGAAGTCATTTTTGGGCGTTTTTGCAGCACACCTAAATTGCTGCTACAGCACACTGTTTGCTGAAGGCTAGTGTATGGTACTACTCTGCTGAGATTATTCCTGAATGGTGTGCAGCACATTGCCATCATATTATTCAAATAACTAGTACATAATATAACATTAAAATATATTAAGAATTTTTTACCTACTTATATATGTTTTAGTGTATATGACTGGATACAGTTCTGTTTCATGAGAATAAAGGGGATTACAGTACTCATGAATGCAGTACATTATCATGAATTTGGTGTACACAGAATAACCTACTTGCCATTTGTTGACGGTTTCTAACTTATGATGCTGACTTAGGTGGATAGAGATTGGCTCAGATGGTAGCATGCTAGATTTGTAATGTGATGCTCCTAAGTTCAAGTTGCAACTGTTCCAGCATTGAGAATTAACTCTGCTAATCTCTGTCTTCAGTGAGAAAGAAGAACTGTTGGTCTTAGAGATGTAACTTGTCCATCAGACGGGATATTAAACTGTGCATGCTATTTATCCAGTGCATGTTAAAGAATACACTTTAACCTTGACAGGAGGCTTCAGTATATCTCCTAAATTGTCAGGTGAGTACCCATCACTGAGTCATGTGACCTGCCATTTAGACTACTGTGTCCACAGAAGTGTTACTCGGAGGAAAAACAAATGTGGCTGTGGTTTTGAAATAAGCAGTTTAAATCTCACATGTACAAATGACATTATTATTTACAAGCATCATCAGTGGAGTTATTTGAATAGATGATCAATTGTGTTACACTCTATTACTATGTACTAGCATCGCTTTTATTAGCAACATGTCTTTCACCTTCTCTTTCTGACAACTTTGATGTTCATCACATTTTGTCAAGTAACATTCTAGATCTTGCTTAATCATATAGACTTTTATTCCCACAAACCTTCAAAATTATGGTGTATTGCAAGGTGGCTGGGTTTACAATTTTTGTTGTATTTCCTTCACTTTGTCACAGTTATCCAATGGTTCCTTTGCTGTGTTATATTTATCACATGGTGAAACCAATATTTGTCACTACCAGATGTTATGTGTTCTGCTTCATTTCTTCTTGTCTTTTCTGAATCAAAATATCGTGTTTGTGTCAGACGTTATTTATTATGTCTAGCAGTGAATTTCCCATTGTACAAATGCATATCTTTTTGAGAATGGAAATGATGGCAAACGATTTTGAACCCATTTTACTTATTAACTATGGTTTATATAAAAACAACGCAGAATGTTTTCATCATATTTTCAGCTATGAAATCATGCTGTGGGGAGTTTTGTGCAGCATTTATGAAATACCCTTTATATTTAATCTCTGCAGATACTGAAGATTTACCTGGTATTGTCTACTGCTACCTTAGTTTAAGTGGTAGAGCAGTTGGTAGTGCATTACTAACTACTAAGAGATCAAATGTTTAAGTAAAATATGATCAGGGTAAAAAGAGTGGGTTAAATATTTTGCACTCATTGAATAAACTAATTTTTGACTTTGTAGGTTTAGTCTCACTAATACTACAATTTGTATTACTGTTTGTACTCAATCAGGACAGTTATAATCAGCTATTTTTCTCACTTTTAAATGTGTTGAAAATTTATTTTTAGTTGTTACATAGCTTAATAATGTTTTGTAAAATGCATATTTATTTAACAGATAAAAAATACTATGAATGATACTTTTTCACACAATTACTCCATTGACTAATGCATCAAAATCTCAGTGCTGGACTACCAGGAATGTTCTTCAAGTTCTTACTTAAATAACTGTTGTATCACCACTGAAAAGTATGAGTTGATTGACCCTTAAAGTGTCAGGTTTCTCACAATTAATGCAGTTGTCGCCAAGATAAATTTTGCTTTTATCAGCAGAAAACAACTAACTTTAGAACTTTATTTTGCAGCCTATTTTTTTTTTAATGGTTAACCCTCTTTGGACAATTTAAGAATTAAGAGAATTGTTCTGTGTTCAGTCCTGCAATTGTCATGCTTATATCCTGATGTGACACCTCATTTTAAAATTAATGGTTCATGAAAAACAGTTCTTTTATTATTATTAAAGTAGACCTGTCATAAAAATATATTTTTACATTTGGTAATTTAAAGATATTTTAAATTATACTCTTGAGCCCCTCAAATTTAATTATTATTGAAAAGAATGCTAAGTTATATAATTTTTTGCAGAGTATTTATGAAGAAACTAAAATGACTGGATGTCAACTGAATGTTGTTGTCCAGTCATTTTACATTATTCATTATGCCTAGCAGTGAATTTTCCACTGCTAAACATGAATAAAGTCATATTGTAATTTCATATTGTTGTAATGGGTAGCTAGGCATAAACTAGAAGGAGAGCTATATACCAATCCCAGTAATGATGCAGAACTGGCCAGGTTTAGTGCCTAATGTCTGACCCCACCTTCTTGTGGTGGAGGCCGTTAGTACCTTTCAAAAGAGATATTCTCTTTTGGAAGGGAATGGAAGGGGAGTGCTGCCATTTCACTATGGCCTACTGATCTGCTCATCTATGGCCACTTTATTCTTTTGTTTTCCAACACTGCTGAGGAGTGGTCAACTTCACAGGGTCCTGGTGTTGACCATTTATACCTACTGGACTGGTTTTGGATTTGAGCTTGATTATGGATCCTGGACTTGCTGCATTGGTGGGCCTCTGGGTTGCCAGCCCTAAGTGAACAGAGGCGTGGGATACCTTATATCAGCTGATGGATAACCCTGATCAGAGGCCATCACAGGTACCCGAACCTCACTTAGCTAGTTGGGCATTGTCAATCCTAAACTGGAGTAATGTGTCTCAGGCAGGTCACATGGCTCTTGAAAAAGTCTACCTGAAAAGGTGGTGCCTGAAGTTCCTACCAGCATTGATGACTTCAGCCTTTATTGGAGGAGGAACAGGTCTTTGCCCCATGCCTGCAATCAGGGGGCTGTTTAATATTGTTTCTCAATTAACTTAGTTTCTTTAAAAATCCTACTAATCATTTTCTCTCTGCAGGAACGGGGAATGTGAGGACATTACATAGAGATTATTCTCTTGATGTCCTCACGCAGGAATTTCAACGCTATAAACCTAGATATTCTAGGCTTGCAAGAGACCAGATGGACAGGTAAAGGTGAGATACTTAAAAGTAACTTTAAATTTCTCTTTTCAGGGAGGGAGGATGGAAAGCATCTCCAAGGTGTAGGTTTGATTCTCAGCAGACACACCAGTGGTGCTCTTCTAGGATATGACTGCATTAATGAAAGATTTCTTAGAGCAAAATTTAAAACAAAAATAAAGACTTGAATGTCATCTGTTGTTATGCCTCCACAGAGGACTGATGAAAACGAGAAGGATACGTTTTACAGCCAGCTTTAGGATATTGTGCTGGCTGTGTGAAGAAAGGAGATATTTCTCTTGTGCTAGGTGACTTCAGTGCTCAAGTTGGTACTGACTCTGACCTTTTGGCAGGAGTTTTAGGTCCCTTTGGCATTGGTAGTTCTAATGGCAGTGGGGAATGTCTCCTACAGGTAAGTAAACTTAATGGTTTACGAATATCTAACACATACTACAAACATCAGGACATTTATAAATATACACTAGTTTCACCTGATGGGTGGCACAGGAATATGATAAATTATATTTTAATTATCAGCAAATGGGCTAGTTCAGTTAGGAATACCAGATCATACAGGAGAGCCAAAATTGGGTCTGACCATTACAGCTGAAAATTATTTCAGTCTTGCAGCTGAAACTTAAGAAATGTTGTGTTAAGGTTAAGAAAATTGCCTTCAGCACTAAAGGTCTGAAAAATTCAGATATAGCCAAAACATACCATGATAGGCTACTTAGTCATTATGACAATCGTGGTTTGCTTACTGCTGAAGTTGAGAAAGAATAGGATCAGTTTAAACGGGCTTTCCTTGAAACCAACAGTACTCTTTTGGGTAATAGGGAACAGAGGAAACAAAATAATTTGAGTGATAAGGCTATGGAACTTTATTCTGAAAGAAGGAAGTGCAGCATTCAACACTCTACTAGTCCTAATAGAAGGCATTGCAACGAGCTTAATAAATGTCTTAAAAGATCAGTAGCTGATAAAAATCTTTGAATTGAGAGCTTGACTGACAAAGCTGAGGAAACAGTTAGACAGCAGGGGATTGTACCAGATTATTAATGTTTTATGCAGGAAGAAACAGACAGGCACACAGGGATTAAGAGATAAATGTGGCATGGTGGTTGAAGGTGAGGATTCTGTGATGGCTAGGTGGGCTGAGCATTTCAGAGAAGTTCTAAATAATATGATTAATTCTACTCCCATTGTTTGTAATAAGGATATATGCATTACTGGCTTTAATGATGGCCCTATATCACATTCTGAAGTCACTTTGGATATCTCTAAATTAAAACTGCATAAATCCCCAGAGATGGACGAAATCACCACCGAAATGCTTAGAGCTGGAACATTTGTGTTGTGACATGTCTGACAGAAATTTTGAAGATTTTTTATGATAAAGGTGTTTTCCTAAGGATTGTATTAAAGCTGTCAGGCAGGCAGGCACTGTTCTGAAACTAATAGAAGAATTATGGCACATAAAAGATTTTTAATATGATTTAAAAGAAGGTTTTAAAAAACTTTTGATTTTGTTGTCTGTCTGTTCATCTGTAGGTATTCATCTTTTTTTGTTTCAATAGGTAAATGAAAAATTCTTTTTGTGTTGAATAGGAAGATATGATTCACAGTTTTCAAATCCCTTTTGACAATTTGAGAGATCTTAGAGACAGAAAATCCAAAACTTTGAATTACTATTTAAATAGTCTTATTGTAATGGTCTAGAGATTCAAAATTTTGTTAGTGGTGTGTAAAGAGGTTTATATCGACAGCAGTGGTGTGTCCCTAGGATGTTGGGTTAATGCAACTTTTTTTTTGTTTTAAGAGATAAATGAAAACATCTTTCTGGATTGGATAGATGCTGATGCCGTCCCATGGCCGAGTAGTTAGCGTGCTTGGCTACTGACCTAAGGGACCTGGTTCAAGTCCCGGGTAAGGCATAGATGTATGTGTCGTTTTTCTGCTGAGGCCCTGCCATCCTCTCAGATCCTTCTACTATGGCATATAAACTGACAGGCTCCTGTCAGACCTCTGTGGCAAGCAGCTGCTTTAGGGGGTATTTTATTATTATTTTACAACTGTGCCTCAACTAGTTGGATCTAAAGGGCTAAACAATGGCTGTTTAGCCCTTTAGATCCACATCAGTTGAGATTTGAAATTCTTGCTGAATAGACAATTCCTTCATTGTTACTACACTTTAGTGGCTGTTATAAATGTTAAATGGTTATTAAAGAAATCAAAATTAAATACAAACATCTAATTTCACTTATTATATAGGATTGTCATGAAATTAATATTAAATATTGAGATAAACTTCATGGTTCAACATCCAGTAATAAATAGGCACTTTGACGTCGATTTCAATTTTAGAGAAAAAATTGTCTGAGCCGGGTGGGATGTGAACCCACAACCTCCTGATAACATATCAGGTGCTCTGGACCACTGAGCTACCGGCCGCCAATCAAGATCTCCTCTAATTAACGCTGTGAACATTCCGGATATGATTCATAAGCAGCCGGTAGCTCAGTGGTCCAGAGCACCCGACATGTTATCAGGAGGTCGTGGGTTCGTATCCCACCCAGCTCAGACAATTTTTCCTCTAAAATTGAAATCAACGTCAAAGTGCCTATTTATTACTGGAAATTAATATTTTTCCAGTATTCCACAATGCTTAATTTACTCCACTACAGGTACTTTTACACATAGTTTAAATATGCATTTAGTTTACATCATTTTATTTCAAATAAAAATTGTATTTTTTAGGTAATGGGAGAGAAGCAGTCATCAATACATTCTTCTAATCGAAAGCCTTCAACTTTAGAGTTTGGAAAGTATGAAATTCAGACATGGTATTCCTCTCCTTATCCTCAGGAATATTTAAGGTACAATATATCCTCAGTATTTTGATTAAAGTTTTTTCTGAGACCCTTAAGAAATGCAGTATTGAAATCTGTTGAATTTATTGTAGAGCTATATATTTTTTGGGTGAAGGAAAATTCTTGAAGTTCTTTGTTGCATTTCAAACCATAAGTGATTTAACTTGTATGAATATTGACAATATTCTAAAATGAAATAAAGTAATTCTATATCTTTTAAATATTATGAACTCATATTTGTGCATGTAATAATAATTTTTATTTATTTTAGTTAAAAATATGATAGTTTATATTTCTTATTTTAGTCATTCAAAGATAATATGCACAAATATATAACAGCAAGCAATATATTTATGTAACATTTAACAGGTTGCCAAAGCTGTTTTTATGCGAATTTTGCTTGAAGTATATGAAGAGCAAAAAGATATTACAGAGGCACATGGTGAGTATAGGTCTCTTTTTTTAGTTTGTTTAATGAGCTAATATTTTTCACTTTGTCCTCTGTCCATCTTTAGACATTCATTTTTTTTTCAAAATTGAAAATTATCTTCTGTTGAAGAAATACTACATTTTGTATCTCCAGAATCTTCCAATAGCTATAATAGTGCTCTCTAATATTGTAAAAAGCCAAAATATTAAGCAAGAAATGGGAAAAAGTTTTTGTGTTGTATAGGTACTAATAAAATAATTACTCTTTACATTTTCCCAGTCATACATTAGTTTGAATTTCCACTGTTATGGGGTGCTAAAGGTGGGGGGAAAATTCTCTTTGGAAACAAGTATCCCATATTCACCAGATATGATACATTATTCTTCTAGTTCTCTCACTGTATTTACTGCAAATTTATATGAAAGCTTAATTCAAATAGTTGACTAAAAGTGCTAAAGCTAGAAAAACATACTGTTTTAATTGTTTATTATTTGATGGTGCTAAAAAAAATTGCACAATTAAGGTATGTTATTTCAGCTATTAGAAATTTTGATAGAAAAATGCATAGTACTTAATTCTAGGAACAGTGTTCAAAATAAGGAATGCAGAATTTTATGTCTCCCCAAAGTCAAATCTCACACAATTCTACTGCCAATACCAAAAGTAATATTCTGAAATAGTAACCTGATAAACTTCTTTGAAATCATTTAAAATATTTAAATTGCATAAGCCATTTATCTGCTTTTGTAAGAATTTTATGAGAATGAATGAATAGTATTTTAAAAAAGCCAAAAAAATATCATTGAACAATGGCTACTATTGAAAAAGAGTTGCATGGCATTAGCCCCAAGCGAGTCTGATTGGCTAGCAGTCTGATCTTTCAAATGATTATTATTGCTGTTGTATTGTGCTACAGCACTGGATAACAAGTTGGAGATGACTGCTTGTAATATTAACACCATTTTATGATGGAAATATAAGAACACTCTTAAAGAAATAAACAAATTATTTTAGAGTGACAGTATGATAGTTCTGAAAATGCATTTTAGTTTATATTTTACATTAATTTGAATGTATGTAATGCTTATGTTTTAACCATCTGAATTATAAGGGAATCATTGTTCTTTCTGGATGTTTGACAGTGTCCCCATTTTAAAACTGACTGCAGATCTACAATTTTCTAGTGAAGTAGCTTTACACACACCGTCTTTCCAAATTATTACAGAAGTTAAGCCATTTAAAGGCAGAGCCTCTTGAATTGTCTGTATGGCAAGGGGAGTGGCCAGTCTAAGGTTTCCTCTAGTGGAGGTCATGGGTTGGCCACAGATTTATGCAAAAAGGTCAAAAGTTATCACCAGTGTGTGTGTGTGTGGTGGTGGTGGTGGTGGTGGGGGGGGTATATACCTCACATAAGCATTTACAATGTAGTGTTCTCTCTTGCCATGTCAAGTGAAGCAAATGTCGCTTTGTCTTAGCAGTATTGTTTTATGCACTGATACCCTCAGGCTGTCCATGGTCTAAGCTCCTTGGAATTTAAGAGCAAGCTGGCCATGGTCAAGTTGAATACCAGGAATGAATATGGCCACCGCACACTGTAGACTTAGTGAAGTCATGTAGACATAGAAAGACAGAAAGAAAGATTCAATTGGGAGTTGGCCTGTAAGCTTTTCAGTATAGACTCATTTTTTACTCCCATTCAGTTTTGATTTCATATAGTGAGCCTTTTGTTAATTAACAGCATATCCTGATATACTAAAAATATATATTCAATACCTATTTATCCATATATATTATTTGTATATTAAACCTCTTGAAGCAATACTTTTTTGCTCTTGGTCTATTTGGTTTAAATTATTGGCAAGAAATATATATATATGTAATGTTTTATGTAGAAGTGTTAAGTATGTATTTTTTAATGCAAAAATTAGTTACTTGTTTTCTTTCACCTGTTTAGTGCAAGTGTGCATGGACACATCCACCAGCAACAGAGATATATCGCAAAGGTGAAATTAGTGTGTTCGAAGTTGATGGCATTATTAACAAAGCATATTGCCAGAATTTATGTTTATTAGCCAAGTTGTTTTTGGATCACAAAACTTTGTATTATGATGTTGAACCTTTCTTGTTTTATGTTCTTACCAAAAATGACAGCAAAGGCTGTCATTTGGTTGGATATTTTTCTAAGGTAAGAAAATTGCCACTGATATTTTTTTTTTGTAAAAATCATAATTAATGCATATGTGTAGTATAGTTATTAGTTCTGAATTTTGGTTCTGTTGTTTAACTTTTTTGATCATACAGTTTTTGATTTTTGTGTATGCTTGGGGAATGGTGATATATTGGTCCTTTTCAATAAAAAAAAAAACTTCTGAAAAGTGATAGGAAAACACATTTGGTATTACTATAAAATTCCTATTTTATGTTGATATGAAGCTTACTCTACACTTCATTTATGTTCATCATGACATGTTAAATCAAAAAATGTTTTGATGCATATTGGTATGAAAAAATGCAAGCCCATCTCTATATATGCTTAGATGAATAACTAGCTATAACCCTAAAATTAAAAACTATTCAACTATATATATATTTTTTTTTAATTACATTTCACTTATAATCCACTTTTGTTTGAAAATTTTCAAAAACGGTGTAGAATGCATACTACTACGTTACATATTTGCACTCTCTCTTTTTGAAATCTTTGGCCAATAATATTTTTTTTTCTCTTTTCCTTTAAAAACCATTGCATGTATGTATTCATAATAGCCAGATAAATGTGTGGAAAATATTTTCTTCCACTATTTAATGTTTTTTGTTTTGTTGAATAGAAAAGTAACCTTGGAACTGGTCAGCACAATCCACTTGTGTTTTGTATAGTCTATGGTCAAAAATAATATCTGACTTTTAATTTTCAATATATCCTTCTTAGCTTATATCTGAAGAACAATGGAAGTAACATGTTTGATTGAGAGTTCACTCTACAAGTACATGCAAATGAGGTTCAAATTGAGTAAATATTAAAAAAATTATAAAGAAGGTTTCACCTATGGCTTTTTTTGTGTGTGTTTGTATCCATATGAACATCAGGTTAAAAATATTAAGCAAGCAGTGATTGCAATATGGACTTCCCCACAAAGGAAAGACATTTTGGATTGACTTAAAATGCAGATTCTAAAAATATTTTTTTCTTTGTACCACTTCCCAAGCTTATTACATATAGTATAGTTATTAAATTTATATCAATATCAAAGTGTACTAAAATATTTTTCCGTGATATTGTTTATTTTGTGCTCAGTTCAGTGTAATTTAAGTAATCTGCTCTGGGAATTTTTTCACCCTTTTTTTGTATATTGAATTCTGAGATGATTTCAAATATTAATGATTATGGTGCTGAAAATGATTTTACATTTCCTTTGTCTCCTTTTGATCAATGAGTTCTGTAAATGGTAGCTACATTTTGTATCACCCCAAGTTTGTTACAATTATTTAAAGGCTGGAGAAGTGTACAACTGCTGCAAAAAAGTATCCTCATTGATTGTAGCAATTAAAAGTACATTTATTTCCAGGATTTCAAATTATGTAAACCTTGAGTCTCATTGACACATTTTTATTACTTCAAAAATTATTTTCAGGCAAACTTCATGAGAGTAAATATGCAAAACACAACTGATAGATTTTCACTATTAACTGCTGGGGAAACAAAAGTGGAGGCCAGAAGCAGCAAACCTGAACTCCATTGCTAAGAGTTGTTGGAATATTAATTTACACACAAGAGTAGACAAAGTGTTTAGCAGTAAGCAACATTTTCAACTCCTGTTCAAAGTTGTAAGAATAATATTCAAAGGAATGAAGAAAATCGTTGGCATACTAACAGGTGTGTCAAGTACAGCTTCGAACAGAAGGCAAAAGCAAAGACTGGAGCTGCCATTTATAATACATGGTAAGTTTTGTCTACGAGCCATAGGTAAGCGAATCTGCTTTTGCTTTACAATAAATTTGTATTTTCCTGTGAATACAAGGAAAAGAGCATTCCTTTTTCAGACATAATGAAAGTGCAACAATGAACATACTTTTATCTGATATAAATAATACAGAAATTTTCCCAAAGAAAATCAACAGATAAACTTTGCATCATTTACTAAAAGGCTTGTTTTCTTCTCAGTAGGCAACACACATTGATAGAAAGAAAGGATATATTTCATGATTAAGAACTATTCCAGAAAAATTAAGAATATATACAGGAGAAGAGGATGTTTATTACTTGGATGAAACAGATAAATAAGATACAAAAATAGAATGCCATGAAGGTGTGATAGGATTGTATCTTATATATATCTCCCCTGTTGTGATTTGCCTCTTTTACAAGTGCTGAAAGTTGAGAACAGAAAAAATATAGACATATGGAAGGATATATACACTGGAAGGAAAGATGTGCATCATATCCATTGATGATACACAGAATCAGGCTGTTAGTACTTGTCAAAGAAGATATTCTCCTGTGAAAAGGAATGTATGTGTAGACTGACCTGTTTTCTGTGTCAATTTTTGCATCCTGGTGAGGTGTGATAACTTCTCAAGAGCTCAATGCTGAAATTTGAAATACCTGGACTTTTTATTGGTTAGGATTTTAAATATTGGATTCTGCATTGGATTTCACATTGGTTGATGACAGGGTGTTTCAGAACTCTCTGTACAAATTTCAATGGGAGATAGGGAACACCAAGACAAACCTTTTTTATCTATGATTGTATGTCTGCTGACATAACCCTTCGGGCTAGAGGCCACTGACAAAAATATCGGTGGAGCTGGTATATAAATGAATGGAAACAAATGTGAACAACATGTTTATTTAAAGAAGGTGCCCAAAGTTGTGACCGGCAACAGCATTGCATGCATGACATCATCGAAGCATTGATTGCCGTACATGTTGAAAGATTCCCGGAATTTCGCAAACAGTTGCAGTGGTGACAGTGATTCTTGTGATGAGGTCTTCATCTGAGTCATTGGGAGTCTCATGTGTTCCCCAAAGGAAGAAATAAATACATGTTAAATCGGGCAATCTTGGTGTCCAAGAGACAAGTCCACCCCGGCCTATCCATTTGCCTCCAAAAGTGGCATTCAAATAATCCTGCACATCTTTGTTGAAGTGTGCTGGTGCACTATTGTGTTAAAATCACATTTGTCTGTGAAAGTCAAGGGAACATCTTCCAGCAGTCCTGGCAACATTTCTTCAAGAAATACCCGATAAATGCCCATTGAGTCGAGGAGGCATCAGGTATGACCCAATCAAAATGTCGCAGACGATACCCACCCAAACATTGATGGTGAACCGTTGTTGATGACCATGCGCCATTGTGGCATGTGGATTTTCATGTGCCCAAACATGAGAATGTGTGCATTAAACACACCCTCACATGTGAAAGTGGCCTCATCTGAGAAGAGCACATGAGCCAGAAAATCTGGCTGCACCATGGTCTGCTGCAGAAGCCAGTGCACGAATTCCACATGAAGAGGGTAATTCTGAGGTTACAATGTCTGGACTCTCTGACAATGAAATGGATGTAACTGCTGCTCGTGAGGGCGTGGTTCACTCTGAGGCTATGTGCAACAGCTCGCATGCTTGAGCCTGGATTTTCCTCAATCCACCATAGGATCTCTTCTTCCATGTCAAGAGTGCACATGGTTCTCTCCCGACCAGTGTCTTGCATGTTTGCTTGGAATGTTCCAGTTTCTTGCAGTTGCTAGTGCAAACGCACAAATGTTTGGTAGTTTGGCACACGTCTGTTTGGGAAGCACTGTTGGTACAACCTTACAGCAGCTCTTCCATTTTCATTGGCAGCCCCATACGCAGATGCATGTCAGCCATCTCAGCAGTCATGAAACTCTCCATGTTACATGTAATGTGACTGATTTACGAATGCTGACGATAAACACAAGTCCGTTCTCCATTTGCACTTCGCTCCTCTAGCCAATTGCAGCACCACTAAACAGTGCCCTCTAGCACTCTAGGGTTACGTTAGTGGAATACATTCATAGGGAACATCAAGACAAACCTTTTCATCTATCTCCCATTGAAATTTGTACAGAGTTTTGAAACACCATGTATTGCTGTGTTCTCCATTTATTTGTGAGTTCCCAGCTCCAAATAGAATGATCAGAGGATACTTTATATCAGTGTTTCTCAGACTTTTTTTTTTAAAGAAAGTACCCCTTTTCCAAAAGTGTTTTTGAAGTACCCCCAAGTACCTAAAATTCTCAATTTTTTTCCTACCATTACAACAAATTTGTTTAAACAGTTTAATAGCTATTTGTTTTTGGATGTAAAAAGTGCAAAAATTATAAAGTGCTCTAAAGCTTAAAAATTGAGACATTTTTCAGTTGTATTTTTCAGCTGTACTTTAGTATGTTGGTTTTGACTGACTGACTGCTGAAATAAATAACTTATGGGTAAAGTTTTTTAATTTTATATCATTTACAATGAAGGTATAAACATATGTGAATATGTATAATGGCATTTATGTGAACAGATTATCTTCAGTAAACCGTTAAATGTGATTGTTTGCATTAGTGGGCAGGCTAATAGGAAAAAATAAAGATAAGTGGATGGGTTAATAAAGTGGTCACTGAGTGTTCTGTTCTAACTTACTCCAGCATTTAATAAACTGTCATTTATTAAAGGCTGGAGCCAAGATGTTAGAACAACTAGAAGAACCTGAATTTGAAAATGGAAGACTGCATGATGAATTTTTCATACTTAATGTTAAAATTGAACATTATCAGTTTTCTGTCATTCAGGTGATTTTTTTTCTGTTAAAAACTTGAAGTAGTTTATACTAAGCGTAATCAGGTGAGTGAAATCATTTTACTAAAATAGTAATATAGAACTAGAGTAAGTCATATCTTATTTTTTAGTTTCAAAGATACAGCACTTACTGAGCAAATATTAATTTAAAAAAAAGTATTAAAATGTAATAAAAGCTTAAAATGCTGAAGTAATTTTAGTGAAATTACTGAGGTTGGTTATATTATATGGCACTGATTTCTGATGCAAATATTCCTCACTAATGCAACTCACAATGAATATATTGTGCTGTGATGTATATGGCTCAATAGTTATACACGTACTGTTTTATAGCTGAATCATATGATATGGATAAACAGGTTTCAGAATGGATACATTGTTGCCCTTATCTGATGCCCAATACACTTATCCCTCGATTTACATGGTACTCAGTTCACACAATTTTGCACGGTCAAAAAATGCAACCAGTTTTGATTTACACGGTACTGACCGAGATTTCCTTTCTATGTACGTCTCAGTCAGTACCGTGTAAATCGAAACTGGTTGCATTTTTTGACCGTGCAAAGCCAAAATTGTGTGAACTGAGTACCGTGTAAATCGAGGGATAGGTGTATTCCAAGTCGCAAATTGTGAAGACGTGCAAAGTTCTAGGATTTAGCATTTCTTGAAAGGGCATCTGTGATGAAGCAGCACATAGGAGACAGACCACCAGAAGTCATTGTAGATACACCGATCAGCCATTATATCAAAACTACCTCTGCATTATGCAAAGAAGCATGCATGCAGCCAGTCAGTCATGTGCCAAGATCACGAATGATATATATAATACCTGGGTCAGACTTCCTGTGATTTTTCCCTGTGCAGGACAGAGAAGGCCTTTACACCTGACTGTGTGTACCGGCAACTCTTTGCCAGCCATCATGCTGAGTACCCAGACTTCTTGCCTGTCTTCACAGATGGCTCAAAGTCCAGCATATCAGTGGGATCGGCCATGGTCTGCTGTGATGCAATCATTGCAGACCAGATCCCACTGCAGTGTTCCATCTTCACTGCAGAGTTGCACGCTATCAGTCTTGTCTTGGACCACGTGGCAGCTAAGCATCATTGTAGGTGTGTGCTTTACACTGACTTGCTTAGTTTGCTACAATATTGGATCTCAGTGAGGCATCAGCCTCAACCAGTTCTTTTTTTTTTAAGATCTGCCAGCAGCTACATCGTCTGACAACCACCACCAACACTCTCTTCTGTTGGGTGCCCGGTCATGTTGGTATCAGGGGCAATGACCTGGCAGATGCTGCTGCCAAGTTGGCCACACCCCTGTCCAGCTCTCTGTTGCCAGTTCCATATCTGGATTTCCAGCAGCGTTTTACCATCGAACTCCTGGCACAGTGGCAGAGATCTTGGTCAGAACAGCTTACAAACAAACTCTTGGAGATCAAATCTATCATCAAACCATGACAGTCATGTTACCTCGGGAATCGCAAAGAGGAAGTTGTACTTGCTCGGCTCTGATTAGGTCATTCGTTTCTCCTATGGGCGGACGACGAACCTAAGTGTGAGTTTTGTGACACCATTTTAACTATTGAACATCTTTTAATTGAATGTCCGTGTTTTAATTTCGAATGTCAGTTTTATTTCAGCTTTCATAATTTTATGTCCAAGCTTCTTACACTCGGACATCTTTTATCTGATCATTGTGTTTTACCGCCAGTTTTTACCTTTTTGAAACATTGTGGCTATTTTAATTTACTTTGATTTTACCTTGTATTTTTTATGTCTAATCCAGGCCTTGCACCTGGGTTGTTTAGGTTATATATACATCTTGTTTTTATTGCTTTTCTGTTAAATATATATCTTGTTGGTTTTGTCTTTTGCCTTATACAGCATTTGGCTTTAACTTTGGTAAGGGTATTAGTCTTTTAGCTTCTTTTTACCTCGTTTGGCGCATTATAACCTGAGTAGCTCATGCATCATAAAACCCCAAACAATCAACCAACCAACCTGGGTTAGAGCTCTTGCAGGCAGTATTTCGTTTCGTCTCAACATGGAAAAAGCAAAGGATTTATCTGATTTCTACAAAGGCCAAATCGTTATGTCAAGACACCTTGGTAAGAGCATCTCCAAAACAGTGATGCTGTTAGGCTGTCCATGCTATGCAGTAGTTAGTACCTATCAAAGATAGTCCGAAACAGGTGACACTTTGAGCCGTTGACAAGGCGTGGGCTGGCCACGGATCATTGATGCCAGAGGTCAGCACAGGCTATTTTGTCTTGTCTGCAGCAACAGGATGGCTACTGTGGCTGACATTACCCATAATTTCAACTGTGGTAAAGGGCCCAATGTGTCTGAACACACAGTTCATTGTAAGCTCTTGGATATGGGTTTCCGCAGCTGCAGACCCATTTTGTGTGCTAATGTTCACATCCATTCACCATTGTCAATGCTTGCAGTGGGCACGTAATCATCAACATTGGACCATAGAAGACTGGAAGAGGGTCTCATGGTCAGACGAATCTCGTTTTCTGTTACACCATGTGGACGGATGGGCTTGTGTGTGATGTTTACCCATGGAAGCCTTCTCACCTAGATGCACTGTGGGACGGATCCAGGCAGCTGGAGGGAATGTGATGGTCTGGGCAATATTTTTTGGGGAACACTTGGATCAATTATCCCTGTAGAGCAAACTTGGACAGCTGTCACCTACCTGAACATCCTTGCTGACCAAGTACACCCCTTTATGGTGACTGTATTCTCTGGCTGAGATGACGTTTTTCAACAAGACAATGCCCCATGTCACACTGCGAAGAAGGTTCAGGAATGGTTCCTAGAATATGATGAGGAATTCCATTTATTGCCATGGCCTCAAATTCGCCAGACATGAATCCTATTGAGCATTTGTTGTTGGTTGGTCTGTTGCAGTCATGGTACCAAATATCTAGCGACACCTACCAACATCTCGTTTAATCTATGCCTCATTGGGTGAGAGCTCTTTTGGCTGTGAGAGGAAGACCTACATCATATTAGGTAGGTGGTTTTAATGTTTTGGTTGATCGGTGTATATCAAGAAAGTGTAGATGCCAGCCACACATTGGATGTTATCAAAATGTGTACCAATAGTCACTAAACAAAACCTTGTGGAATCTAGAAAATGGTTGCCAAAGCCACAAAGGTGTCCTAATCAACTATCCACAATATCATCCAAGACAGTCTTCACTTACAGTGCATGTGTCCACAAGTTGCTTGCTCATCATGTAATGGAATGGCATACCAATTCTCACAAGCTATATAAGCATTATCTGGCAAGCAACAAGGAAAAAATGTGGCCAAATTGGTTGAGGGATCAGTCTACTTAGGCAACTGCAACAAATCCTGGTCAATATATTACGAACCCAGTTGACCAAACAGCCTGTCACTTGAGAATGTGCCGAAAGTTTTCCCAGAGGTTTCATGGCCATTGCTGAATATAATTCATATAATGGGAAAGTTGCAAATCCATATGGTAGAAAAGAACACCAAACTGAACTCCCTCTACTATCAGATAATCATCTTGGAACCAATATACCATGACAAATTGCCTGCCTTGTATGATAAGTAGAATATTGATATAAAATACTCCACATGGATGGCTGGGTATGGAGTCAACACCTTATGGTTGCATCAAGACAGAGTTTTTAGTCATACTTCAATATCTATACACACACACACATCTTCAGTAGATTGCAGAGGAAACCGGAATCCATGCTATACAATTGGAGGACTTCACATTGGCCATCAATCTGAAGTCGCCAGATGTTTCATTCATAGACTTCTGAACATTTGGAATCTGGAAATGGACTCTAGGTAAATGTAAACTGTGGGTTGTTGATGAATTATGGAAAATTTGTAAAGAGGACTGGTATTGATTACATATGACAGTACTTTTCAGAAGCCTACTACAGTGGAAGGTACACAATAGGGCAATTGTTGCATGTCAGGGGCACCAGATAGAGCATGATTGATGGTGGCATAAAGATATGTGATATTCTATAGGGCTCTAAAACAGTACCACAGAGCATAATCAACCTCAGCATATAGTCCTAAATATGCAGTGACATTCTGTAAATGTAATAATTGCAGCATAGTCGCATTTAGAATGTAGCATGATGTGTCAGTTTTTTTCTTAATGAATACAACAAAAATAAAAACTGCCATGATTCCAAGTAGAATATTGATATGAAATAGTCCACATGGTTGGTGGGTGTCAGTGTATATCTTTTTCATACGTTGATTTAACTTGGCATTCTCCAGCATACTGCTTTCTTTATTTCTGGTGAAAAAAAATGCTTATACAGCTTTTGAATTTTTTTAAACATATTTTGATTTCCCATAATTCCCTAAATATTTGACCCTCAGTCCCAAATTTTGTGTACAAGCTTCCTCCATACCAACCTATCTTGCATTAAATATTCAATTCACCGTTTTTAATGCAGCATACTTTAAAACCTCAATCACCCTTCCTTTCCTTTATTTATCGAAATTTTTCAGTTCTGGCACAATATTACTTATTCTGTTTCTGTCACATAATGCCTCTCATGTAATATACTGCTGTTGTAACTGATAAGTAATGTACTGTACTAATTGTAACTGATAAGTAATGTACTGTACTAATTGTAACTGATAAGTAACTAATTGTAGCTGTATAAGTAATAATTGTAACTGATAAGTAATGTACTGTACTAAATATCAGTACATACTTCAACTTGTATTAAAAGTTGGGATTTCTGTTTGTGTCAACTTTTCAGTATGGAGGAAACATGCATCACCTGTTTTGTAGCAAATAAATAAGTAATAAATAATAAATTATATTTGAATGGGAGAAAAAATAACTGTAGTTATCTTTCATTTTTCCTACTTATTCCACAGTGTTCTCGTGCTGATATGCTCCTTTGGATGAGCCACCACATATTCATTTGATTATCAAGAATTGTGTAATGGATATTAAATATATTCCCAAATGTTTATCTGAATGATAATATTATAATTTTTATTGTAGGAAAAACAGTGTCAACAAAGATACAATGTGTCGTGCATCATGACAATGCCACAATATCAAAGACAAGGATATGGACGTTTTTTGATAGATTTTAGTAAGTAATTATTTAAGTATTATTCTTTGGAATATATGTGGTTATTCCTTTTCATGAATTTGTCAACTTTTGATATTCAAATATTTAATCTCCAAGATCAAAAGCCTTAAATTACTCTCCTCAGAGATAGCTGCTGTGTGTGGTGAGGGGACCATCCTGTGAAGGTTCCACTGGTTTTGGTACCTTTATAGGTATCTTTTCTCAATTCACTTTAAAAAAAAATTTTTTTTTACCTTTTGTGAATACTCCACTACATGTTTATCATCCTCTACTTCAGGTAAACAGGAGGTCTGGAGGGTGGTGTGGGGAACCATTTTTACCTTATTTTTAAGTTTGGGCTAACACAACTTTGTGTTGTGTTAGCCCAAACTTAAAACAGGACACTTGTCTGTCTTGTTACAACATATTATAATCAAAAATCTTGCGCATAGCTAAAAAAAATTCTGGTTTTTTTATGACACAATTTAAACTATAATTTTTTTTTCTTTATTGGAGTGAATTTATATATATTATTCCAGATCTGTATAATTTTATTGTATTTCATTACATTAAATTACCTAATTTCTGAATTAGGGTAATGTGTTAGAAATCAGTTTGAAACAAATGTATTTATTGTAATATACTTTAAGGAAATTTGTTTTACCCAAGAGGTATCAGATTGATCTTACATTTTTTATATTTATGGTGGTTGTACAATTATTTTCTTAAAATGCTAAACCATCAGTTATCCAAATTGCCGAATGAAACTATTTGTGATACAGACCTTGTTTATCTGGCTTATTTTAAATAAGTTCAATTTTTAGTCCATTTTAAAAAATTACTAGTAAAGTGTGTAAGCCAAAAAAATTATAATTATTGTGCTAATTACATCCCTTTATTAATATCGTATAGTTCCATGAAATACTCAAAAATGAAAATTTTAACATTTTTAATGTGAAATTTGGATAATAAAATGTTTGTAATTGTCCTCACCATTTTGTATTAACTGGTTTCCACCGTAAAATACTGCTAAGAGAATTATAATTGGGAAAAGTTTCATTTTTTTTTTAAATTATATGAAACTACAAAAATGTTATTCTGGATAATTAGGGTATTCTTGTGCATTTTGGCATATGGCAATTTACAAACTTATTCACCAGCACTCATGCATATGCAGATATCAGGTACCTGTTCTGTAGAATCAACTGAGATTATTTGGAATTTTTTTAGGAATACGATAAGTGGTCACTTTTTTTTTTTGCACAGCATTACCTTACTGAATGTGCACAATTGCTTGCTCACAAAGGTGATTTTTCTACATAATTATTTACTATGCAATCAGTGTAAAAAAAAAAGCTATCAAGAATTGTTAATGAAGGTGATGTCATTTGATATGATTAGGTGCATTCTCTTGTGAAACAGATTTAGTGTTCAGTACTTCTTTGTTTTGAAGGGGGGAAGGTTTAATGAGGGGGCAACAGTGGAGGAGCATAATGGAAAGACAAAACAGGACACTTGTCTGTCTTGTTACACAGCTGTACAAACCCATAAACTAAGAAGGAGAGATTCAAAAACATTCCTAAATTATGTGCAACTATCTGAATGCAGCATTACTGATAAGCAATTCCATGGCTAAAGGGTAAAATTGAGGTAATATATCCATAAATAGACATTGATTTTAATTTTGCAGAGCATTTTTAAAATGTTCATGAATGTGGTAGCATTGATGTTTATTATGCTTCATATAAAGTAGGGATGATTTTGGATTCTCTGTAAGTAGTTTAAAAGGTAAACCTACAACACTTAGTAAAAAAATGTTGCAGAATTCATCTGTCTTACAGAAAGCTTACAATATGATTGCTTCATAAGCATATAACTGCAAGTGCATTACATTTGCATCCATGCAGTGGCACAGAATAGCTTTAGTTGCTGATGCACCATCGCATAGTAAATACTTGGTTGCTGATCCTAAACTACCAGCCAAGCATCCATACAGAATTAGTAATCACAGCATGTAATCCTCGGTACACAATCAGCGTTGCTTTTTTTAGTATTGAGCAGAAAAATGTCCAATTTTATCCTATTTAACATCAGCCACAGATGGTATGGTTGCTGTTATCCATTTGGCTTCCTCATTAGTGTCATGTACAGAAGGAAATATCATCCTACATTTGAAATGCAAAGACATCATACATTTGCCTTTATCACATCTTTAGATCTCCTTTCATTCAGAATATATGTGATTAAATATAGACAAATTTAGCACAAAGCCAAAACTAAAGAAGTAGGATCTTTTAACTCTTAATTTTTTTATTCTAGAGTCTCAAACATTCCTTTTATGTTGATCTTATGCAAAATGTATGAGCTACTGTTCCAGTAGGCAAACTTTATGTGTTATGTTAGCCTTAACTGAGGCAATGGTCAACAATGACTTGATAGTAGGGCATGTCTTAAATGAGAAGGCCTGTTAAACAAGAAAGCCTGCCTCTTCTAGGATTCCTCTCTGTTCTATGTGTTTAAATGGAAAAAAAGATTAAAATTGTTCTTAAAAATTTTCACTATTAATACATATAATTTTGAAATGGTCATTACACTTTATGATATACGTTCTGATTTCATATTGTAAATTGATATATTTTCTAAATAGTGACTGCCTAAAATGTTCTTGTGAATGAAAAAATAGAGTTGTACTTAGAAAATGCTGCTGAACAGATCATAGTCACTATTGCAAATTGAATTCAAATATTCCATTATATGTAAGATTTTTTTAATCTAAAGATGACAATATCAAGAGTACCGAAATGCTTTGGGCCTTTACTGGGTATGATAGTTGTACTGGTTGTATATAGGGTGTCTGAAAATTTATCTTTGCAACTTTTATCCAATATAAAAAGACAACCAGGAGGTGTAGAAATACTGGGATTGCCCCATTTTACAGGGAAGTTCATTAAGTTTTTCTGAATACCAAGTTTTGACAAGTTTTCTCATCTTCATTGTTTTTCTTCAGATCTTCATTCCTCCCCTCAGTCACAATAAATTCACAGGAGAAAAGCATAGTGTGTTTAGTGATTTATTCATACAAAATCTGTTACACGGGTCCAACAAAGGTTTAAAACTCATTACAACAAATTGCCCCCATCAAGACCAACCGTACAAGCTTGGTATTAAAAGTTTATTGAAACTGGAAGTGTGGAACACAAGAAAGGAGCAGGCAGCCTCGAATGTCTGAAGAAAATATTGAGCATATTCGATAGGCCTTTGTTCAAAGGCCACACAAGTTGATACAAACTGCATCACGAGTTAGTTACTTATTCAACAGTGCATGATGTTTTGTGAAAATGTGTGAAGTTGCATCTTTACAAGTTGAAGCAAGTAATTATGCAAGGCGATAGGGTCGCCTGTAAGGAATTTGCAATGACACTACTGGACAGAGTCAACCAGGACAATGATTTTCTAGCAAAAATCGTTTCTGATGAGGAGGTAACTCTTCATATTTCAGGGAAGATTAACAAACAAAATATGTGCATCTGAGGCTCAGAAAATCCCCATTGCAGAGCACATTAGAGACAGTCCAAAAGTTAATGTGTGGTGTGGCCTCACAATGACCATATGATTGGACCCTTTTCAATGAACCAAAAGTAACCTTCAACACCTACCTAGACATGCTGCAACACTTTGTCTATCCACAATTGGAAGAACTGCCACCACATACCATCTTTCAGCAAGATGGTGCACTGCCACATTGGGTCTTGATCATCCATGAGTCTCTGAACAAGACATTCCCAAACAGGTGGATTAGCCGTGGAGGTGTGTCCATTGGCCACCTAGATCACCTGATATCACACCTTGTGATTTCTTTCTTTCTTTGGGAATTTGTTAAAGATCATGTGTACAGCACATGGGTGACAGACATTGATGATCTGAAGGCAAGAATCACAGCTGTGATTGAAAAATTTGATGTGGATATGTTGCAGTGTACATGGCAGCATTTGGATTATTGCCTGGATGTTTTGTGAATCACTAATGGTGCTCATATTGAATGTAACTTGTTACTTTAGACACATAAAACCCAAAAGTTTTTTTAAATTAAATTTCCTTGATTGGTAATTCTATGTGTGTGAGTAAATATTTCATTTAGTATCAAAGTTGTAAAGATAATTTTCGAACACCTTGTATTTTATTTTGCCAAAACAGGATATGGTATGAATATAATTTCAACTTTTAAACAAATTTACCTTAATACTTTGAGTCTGAATCCCTTTACCAAGACTTCAAAGATTATATGAATGCAAACTTGTACAAGCTAAGATGACGTGGCAAAATAAAATGTTTGTTAGTGGTACTATCACTGGGATCAAAGGGTTAAAGATTGTATATACCAATGACAGTTAAAAAAAAGTACTAAAATCTTTATATGGTTCAGGGATGCTAACATGAACTTTTTAAACTGACAGAGAACTTTATAATTTTTATGCAATATGAACCAACACTTGCCATATGTCACTCATAACCAGACACTCTGTTAGAGTACAGCAGATGCCATATATCACAGAAAAGAAACTTGAAGTTGTTTAGCCAAGATAAGAATCGGATATCAAACTCTGGACCTCCTGACCCAAGTTCTAGTCCTATCTCAGAGCAGATAGTGTAGTTTTCTTCATGTTTGCCTATTTCTAATTAGTATCTTGGCTTTCTTGTCTCTGATACGAAAGATATCTTCCTTTCCAGGCAGACAATTTATCTTCCTTTTCATAATTGTTTCATTGATCAAACTATAGTTTGCAATAGACAGGATAACATAATGCTTTCACATATTTTAAATATTTTGTAATTATGCTATTTTGCATCCTAATAATTACATAAAGATATATTTGTATGTTACGAAATCAAAGAATTATGGAAAAAATCTGAAACATTGTTTGGTTATTATAGGCTACTTGTTATCACGTAAAGAAGGTCGGTGTGGCACTCCTGAAAAGCCTTTATCTGATCTTGGACGGATAAGTTATACTTCTTACTGGAAGACTGTGATATTAGAGTATATTCATAAACATGATAGTAAAAAGAAACTTTCCATTAAAAGTAAGTGACTATAGTAAAATGTGCTTATTATACTATTACTATACTTGTTACTATAATTTCAACTAAGATTTCATTTTTTTTAAAAATCAACAGTTGAATTCTGTTTTTTACTATTGGAGAAAATAGGCTTTCTCTTATGTAGCCTTTTATAATGATAAAGTTGCACTTATTACTAACAAACTGATGGCATATTCTAAGCAGAAATAATTTTTGCTATAGGCATATAATTAAGATTTTACAGTTAGCTAATTTGACATTTGGAAAAATATAATTCATCACTGATAGGTGTTTTTGTATTTTTAAACTACCTTGATTATTTTACTCATATATAATGTTTCCCTTTTGCATTTTATGCTTCACCCTTGTTATTGCTGTTATGTGATTACTTTACACTCATTTTTATTTTTGGGCTTTTACCATGTTTTTCCACCCCTTTTTTTTTCTTTTAGTTTCTTTGTATTTACTTTTCTGCCTTTTGATTTTTAACTTTGGTTGTGGGTTAATTGCTTTATCTTTTTACCTTGTTTGGCACATTATAGCCTTAGTTGTCAATGTACTATAAAACCACAAACACACTGAAAAGAGTAAATATTAAATTAAATATAAATGGTTGAATTAAATTAATACTGTTGAACACAATATACAGACTTATAATACTTTTAAAAAAATTATATTTGCAACATATAGAAGTTTAAGGTTAATGGTATAATATTGAATAAATAATGCAAGAAAATAATAAATCACTTTGATTACTGATGAAAATAATAGTAGAGTCATGGATAAATTTACTGAAGTTTCATTATATACAGGATAAAAAAAGTCATTACAATATCCTTTGGAAAAGCAGAATGATGAAGTATATTCATTGATAAATTAAAATAATAAAATAAGTGTTACCCCTTAATGTATTTTATACCTTTGCTATTCTGTTGAAAGCTCATTATATCTATATAATAAAAGAAGGTGTCTGTCTGTGGCAGCCATAACTCATTGGGAAATCAGTGTACACACTCTAAATTTTCAGGGAATGTTTCGGGTTGTGGGCCAGATTGCCATGCCAAATTTCAGGTCGAAAGTTCAAGGGGGGGGGGGGGATAGCATGGTAAATATTTTTGCTAGAAGCAAAATTTTTTACCATGCTATTCCTACAGGAAACGAGAATCGCTGTCAAATTTATTGTTGCCATTTACTTCTCCCTAACTGTGAATGTAAAGAGTTAAAATGGCATTTAAATCTTCTGCTGCCAGATTCCCCATGTTTCCAAAGGCACTATTGAAGCTAGGGCCCTGATTTTCTAACCAAACATGGGGTCAGGCAGTGGGAACTTGCCTACGAAAGTTGGAACCTTTCTGGTGAAGTATGTCGGGAATTACAGAATGCCAAAATCTGACAAAATAAATATCTTGATCGTTTGCGATGCACTCAGAGGACGCACAGAGTCAGCAATGGCAAATGGGACGCTATGCAAGAAATTTGGAATGTGCAGACGAATATCACGGGAGCCATAGGGCGGCAAATTTTCTGATAACGGAAATAAAAATCTCGATAGCTTAAACAGAAACTAAGCCATGGGCTATGAGAGAGCTTGCTGACGTCAACAACGATCCAAGCCAACACTAGCCAAATTTCTTTCCATTGGAAATCTGTGCTAAAGTGTCAGGAGACTTACAAAATTTACCTTTACTGCAGCCAAAATACGAATATACAGATTAAAAGTTACACCCAGGTAGTGCCTGGTACGTTCAGCTAGTAAGTAATAATTGAACACTTTTCATCATTTCTGGTCATATAAAAATTCATCAGATCAGTTATATAGAATTCAAGTTGAAAGGTTGTTAAAAGAAAAGGTGTTAAGAATATTATATCTCAATAAGACTCACTGTTGGAATACCTATAAACCTAATATTCATACCCTTCATCCAGATGTTACTGTACTAGTATAAAATCATATTACAATAGTTTCAGCAAAATGAAATTTTACTTATTGAATGAATTATAATTCATTGAATTGAATTGAATTATAATTCATTGAATAATATTTCATTGAATGAATTATAATTCATTCATCCAACATATCTACAAAAACTAATAAATGGAATGTGATCATGTTATTATACACAATAATGAAATATAAGATACGCTTCAAAATATGCCACAACGTGTTGTGGCATATTTTGATGGTATATATTGATTGTCAGAATCTATGTCAATTGACAAATGCAATGTAATGATGATGCTATTATAGAAAAAAGTTCAGCTAAAAATATATATTTTAAAAGACCCTACGTACACAAAGGATGGAGATAAACTAGAAGCTTTATTGTGCTTGTTGTGTTGGGGCAGGGGTGTCTCAGTCAATAGCATGCCAAGCTTGTAATCTGTAGTTCCCAAGTTTGAGTCCCAGCTGGGTCATTATTGAGATATATTTCTGTAAAACTCCATGCCCTGCCCACAGTCAATAGCTGACACCGATGGGCTTGTAAAGGCTGCTGTCCATCAGATAAGATGTTAAGCCGTGGCCCCATGTGCGGGAGAGCCATATCCTGTGCACGTTAAAGAACACACTGGATGGTCTTAATGGGAGGTACCATCTGTCTCCTAACAACTGTTCCAGTGGGTCCCCTCCCACAATCTTCTCTGAGCCTCAGGATCCTTGTGACCTGGCCATTTAGCCTATTGTGGCAAAAAAGTGCAGCTCAGAGGTAAAACAACCCAACTTTGTTGTGGTTTCTCATATATACATAGGGAATGCCCTCTGGTTTAATAGTCAACCATTAGAGCTTATGTGTATCAAGATATCATATAATCAATATATTGCATTCAATATCACATGAAATAATGAAATTACATGTGCATAATTCTTCATTTCAGCTATGACTTTCCAACTTCAGTTTTATATTAATCTGATGATATATTCTCATATAAATGTGAAATTGTGCTTGTTTGATTGTTATTTGTATGTCACAAAGTATAATCATGCAAAGAACTTTACTTGGAACAGAAAATAAACTAATTCCCCTATAATTATCACAAGAACTGGGATCACATTTGGGGCTGGGGTGGCTCAGTAGGTAGCGCGCCAGGCTCGTAATCTGTAGTTCCCAGGTTCGAGTCCCAGCTGGGTCATGTTGAAATTTATCTCTGCAAAATTCCCCACCCTGCCCACGGTCAGTAGGGGACACCGATGGGTTTGGAAAGGTTGCCGTCCGTCGGATGGGACGTTAAGCCGTGGTCCCGTGTGCGGGAGAGACATACCCTGTGCACGTTAAAGAACATGCTGGATGGCCTTGACGGGAGGCTACCATCTGTCTCTCAACAGCTGTTCCAGTGGGTCCCCTCCCCCAATATTCTCTGAGCCTTCGGGGTCCATGTGACCTGGCCATTTAGCCCATGGTGTGCAAAAAAGTGCCGCTCAGAGGTAAAACAACCCAACCCTTTGTTATCAGGGATTTTTTTTTTATAAAAAAGTCGAATGCTAGTCGTCCTTGTCGAAATGCTGTTGTAGCAACCATCAGAACCCTTGAACACTTCTCGTTGGATATTACAATAATAGCTCTAGTAAAATATTTAGAAACGACACCTTTATCATAAAAAATATTCAAAATTTCACTCAGCCATGTGACAACACAAATGTTCCCAACTCTAAGCATTTCAGTGGTGATTTCATCCACCTTGGGAATTTATGCAGTTTTAATTTAAAGATAGGCAAAGTGACTTTGGAATGTGATATAGGGCCATCATTAAAGCCAGTAATGCATCTATCCTTATTACAAACAATGGAAGTAGAAATAATCACATTATTTAGAACTTCTCTGAAATGCTGAGCCCACCTCATAGAATCCTCACCTTCAACCACCTTCCCATGTTTATCCTTTAAACATTTTATCTTCTCACATAAAACATTAGCAGTCTGGTACAACCCCCTGTTGTTGTGCTGTCCAACTGCTTCCTCAGATTTGTCAGCCAAGCTATGATGCCAAAGATTCTTATAAGCTGTTAACTGATCCTTTACACATTTATTAAGCTCATTGTAATGCCTTATGTTAGGACTAGTAGGGTGTTGATTCATATTAATCCTGTACTTCCTTTTTTCAGAAATAAGTTCCATATCCTTATCACTCAAATAATTTTGTTTCCTTTGTTCCCTTTTACCCAAAAGAGTACTGTTGGTTGCAAGAAAAACCTGTTTTAACTGTTCCATTCTTTCTCAACTTCAGCAGTAAACAAACCATGATTGTCATAATGACTAAGTAACCTATCATGGTATGCTTTGGCTATATCTGGATCTTTCAGACCTTTAGTGCTGAAGGTAATTTTCTTAACCTTAACACAACATTTCTTAAGTTTCAGCTGCAAGACTGAAATAATTTTCAGCTGTAATGGTCAGACCCAATTTTGGCTCTCCTGTATGATCTGGTATTCCTAACTGAACTAGCCCATTTGCTGTTAATTAAAATATAATCTATCATATTCCTGTGCAACCCATGTATATTTATAAATGTCCCAGTGTTTGTATATGTATTAGTTATTCAGAAATGTAAATATTAATAGTAAAATTTTATATCTCATAAATAAAAATACCAAAAATACACTTTCAAAATATAAAAAACTCAACAATTATCCTATGCGCAACTAGTAGGAATGATTCTGTAAAGAAAACCACTCTGAACTACTTTAAAAGTTAAAATTACACAAAAAAAGTCTATTTTTTTTTTACATTGTAATATATTTGGTAAGTGATAAAAAAAATTTAGCAATATTGAAATAAATTTAAAGCAGAGAAGAGAGTAGAATAAAAATACATGCTTGGTAAATGCTTCCAAATTGATCTTGCAAATAAATATAGAAAAATTGTTAATTTTTTGGAAGTTTTTCAAAATTTTAACGAAAATGTGATTGGGAACAATTCAAATTATAACCTAAATCACAAAATTAGCAGCAGAAAATCTTCGTTTCAATGACAAGAGTATGTGCAACAATACTGCAATTTGGACTATCTAAATGGCAACTGGAAGTGTTGCAAGAATATTTTATGCCACTTTGGATAGAAATTCATCATAAATTAAAAAGGAATTTTTTTAACACCACTAAAATAGAGTATATATAGTAAAAAATTTTAAATAAGATATTTCTAATTTTTCAAAAAATTTGAAGCTTTGTGTATCGGTATAAAACACGAAGGGGACCTTGGAAGGGTTAAAGCTTCACTATTCTGTTAAGAGGTGTAATACTAATTATTGTAACACATCAGTGATATATTTCAGCATTCTACTGTTCCGAAGGATGACATTACTTTTTTCTATTGTTTATTGCATTTTTACACAAATTCTTCTACAACTCGACTAATTTTTACCTATCATCCTATTGCTTTTTGCTCATCATTTGTTAAAACAGTTGTTTTATCATATCTTTCGAACACAGCTGACAAGCTTAATGATTTATGTGTCAAATGAAACTTATGGTGTGGAGAGTGCCATAGGTTTAACAAAATTACCCCTATGCTTTCTTCCCCCTAATAAAAGAAGAAATAGGAAAACGATTGTTTTGCTAAATCTTCAGAACACGATGGCTGAAAATAACAAGCTATGCATCAAATGAAAGCTTGTGACATGGGGAATGTTGCAGGTTAAAAAAACACTCCTTGTTTGTTCCTCCCTAAAAAGGGGAAAATATGAAAAAGATTGTTCTGCTATATCTTCGGAACATGAGGGCCTACAATTATGAGTTAGGTGTCAAATGAAAGCTCATATGAGGACCATCGTAGACTGTTCTCTCCCCTCACAAAAAAAGGGGTGTGTTTTTTCATGGGGGCCAACTTTAACAAGTTATATTTCAAATTAAAACTTGTGACATCTCCATTTGTCTAATGAAATCTTGATTTAATTAGTTTAAGAATTTTGTGATTTTTTTTTTTACAATACTTTTATCTTCAGCAGTTTTTGCATGATGTTATCATAAACACACTGTAAAACTGACTAAAAAATTTAAAGTTTAATTGGTGACTCTGTGTGAGCTCTTTTGATACTTGTCATTTTTTTATTTTAGAACAGCAATTCCAACCTTTTTGAGCCCAATTCTCCCTTTTACCAAGAATTATTTTCTGATGCTCCTTTGTGAAAATTAATTTTTTTTGTACAAACCTAATTGAAAATTAAATGGCTGTAACCCCCCCCCCCAAAAAAAATAAATAAATAAATAAAAATAGTAATAATAATAATAATTGACAAACTAAATGTCTCCCCACTGGTTTAGAGCTGTGAATTAAATTTAAATTTTAAATATATAATGAAAAAAAAAATGAAAAAAAATGCTGCTTTTTAATAAGGATATGCTATAATTTTATTAATTAATTATTACCATATATATATATATGTTTAATATATTAGTAATCCTGTGTGCAGTTTTGGTTATTTTTATGTTTATCTTATTAGATATTTCTAAAGTAACAGGAGTGAGCCCACTAGATGTTGTATCCACCCTCAATGTGCTGAATATGCTGAAGAGAAATGAAGCAGGGAGGTAGGAAGATCAATAATTTTAGCATAAATTTTGCATTTAGTCATAATTGAAATATTCTTAAGTTTTCAGGGTAGCTGTTTTAATGTCTGAATGATTATCTTGTGCAACTTTATAACAAAGAGACCTGTTTTGAATCCCAGATAAGGCACTATTCTCTTTTTGATATTTGTTATCTTTCTGCTGAGGTCTTTCTCAATGTTCTTCTCTCTTGTATATTTTACTGGTACTATCAGACTTCTGTGGCAAGTGTGATATCTAAGAAGTAATTTATTTACCTTGTGGTTGGGGCAAAAATTTTAATACTTTTTCGCGGAGAAAATGATGGTGTGGACAAGGCTGGATTTAAAAAAAAGTCCAAGAGGAAGAGTAAATGACTGGATTATTGCAAAACATCTTTCCTACTTTTTTTTTCAAAAGTATAGTTTTTAGAAATAACACATTTTCCTTCCACTTTTTTTTTTTGCCTGAAAATTGTTTTTTAAAGAAGCTTTTCATTTTCTGGGCTTTCAGTTCCATATTCCTTGGTATTCTCATCTCAAAAAGGTAGAATACTTGCTCTAATGGTATCAACTTGCTCTAAAGCAAGTTGATGGAAGATATATTTCATTTTGCTGTGATGATATTATAAAGTTATTGAGTTGACCTGCTGTAAATTTCTACTTGCTTCTGCAAGTGCAAGCAGCAGGTACAAATCTGATGAATTTCAATTGGTTGACATTGTTACAATATAAAAGACATCTCATATTAAGCTAGTTAAATAACTGTAACTCTAGTTTGCTGAGAATAGTTCATTGAAGACACTAACTGCAATGTTACACAGGTATTACACTGCAGCAAGAACAAGATTACTTAACCAATGATAAATTGAAGCAGATGGTAATTCTAAAATAGGTAAAATTTCTTTGTAGATTTGACTAAAATAGATCTAAAATATCTCAGTATATGCAATGTAATTTCAAAAGAAATATTAATCCCAAGATTTGGATTATTTTAAAAATAGTCAAAATCACTTAAAAAGTTTGTACCAAGAAGGCAAATGCACTTCTCAGCTGACCAATATATTGTAACGTGATGCAGCTATTGATAAGCTGGGAAATATATGAAAAAAAAATAAACTCATCAATGGATTAAATTCCAAATGGGGCAGACCTAACTCTTTTAGGAATGGTAACTATCACCAATGCCCCTGAGCATTTTTGACCTCACTAGATGATTCTGTGTTAGACAATTTGCCAAGAGTGAAATAATAGTAGAGAAAATAAAAAATGTGCTTTCATCTGCTTGGTTAATCAGTTTTGTTGCTGTCAATTGCAAAGGATGCAGGAGACTAAGGTAAAACCAACAGTGAAAAACCTTCTCTTGATGTATTCTAAGGGAAGTAAGTGGCTGAAGTGAATTTTAAAATGATGCTTTTTTTTTATTCTACCAAATTATTTAACTCCACAAGTTTCATTTATATTAAATTTTATTGTTTGTAATAACTAATTTAGCTTCGAGTTTTTTTAAAGCATGGGAATACTGTAGTGTATCATTAGAACCTTAATTTGTGTAATGATTAAAAACCTGGCTGCTATTCTATATACTCTTGTTTATTTTAAAAAATTTATTTGTTCTTTTAATTGATATATAGTTGGAGAACGTGATCTACTCATTCTGTTGCATATCAAATAAAAAAGATCGAAAATATAACACAATTACATTAAATATTATTTACCATAAAGTTATGCAGGTTTATTTGATTATCTAAATGTTCATAGATAGAGAAAAATAAAGTAATTTTTATGCAAAAAAATTGCTTTAATCTAGCGATTTTCAACCAGAATGCTACAGGTGGTATTATTGGAGCTTCTGTGAAAGTTCAAACTGTTTCAAAGTAAAAAAAACACACATTTTAATCTTAAGGGAAACAGTGAATAATGCTGTTTAAATATTTACAATCTTATTGTTACAATAAAACAAATACATATACCTTTCATGGATCATGAACCAATCTTACAATCTATTGATAAGAACAAGATTTCATGTTATTGTTTGCAACAATTAAAGATTCTTGGGTTCACAGGGAGTCATTCTGATTGTCAGGATTGACTTTACTAAAATGAAAAGTTCCTAAATGTTTAGAATCTTGCAGTAGGATGAGTGTCAGGTGTTAACGTTTTTCAAGAAAAGATAAATGGCTGGCTCACTTGCTATGAAGCACCTGATAATTTTTAAGAAATTGATAAGATTTTTTGTTTTATTGTGACAGTGAGATTGTAGATATTGAATATTTCATTATTATAATAGTACTTGTGAAATAATTAAAGTGAAAAAATAGTACTTAAAAATAATAGGCAGAATTTACTAAATATAAAAGTGTTAGGATTAAGGTATGAAAAGATAGATGTATTTTGCATCATTATATCTGCACATATCACTAAGAAGAGATTTCTCTCACAGTATGCATATTAAATGTTGATCAAAATTATGATTTATATGATAAAAATGCCCTGATAAAGATGAGAGGAACTTATTTCTTTCTCTATGTATTCATCTGAATTTTTGCTTTACTAGTGTTTTGCATATTCTCCCTGATAAAAGATAGCAATTTAGTGCCAATTTTGTCTCAAGAGTTTTCATATTTTGATAGGTGTTTTTCAACTATATGTACATTTAATTTAAGCATAGAAGCATAAAGAAATAGTGTTATTCTGTGTATGAGTATATGTAAATTAGTTTTCATGTCCCTTTTAAATCTTTAAACCTGATTTGAAGTAAGATTCTAGTTGACTAATTTTTTGTAATAATTATTTTCTTTTACCTTTATTAAACAAAGTTTTTCAAATTATCATTGCAAAAAGCTGTAGATTCTATATAGGAGAGCAAAAACTTTTTAATTGTATATATATGAAAGCTGCTTTTGCTCATATTTAAAATAATTTAGACATGGACTATGTTTTCCTGTTAAACAATATGTAAAATTATCATCAGCATATATTATTAATGACTGTATATAATCATTTGGTTATTACTGTAAATTTGTAATTTAATATTGTTTTCAATAATAGTGTTAAAGACATGTTCTTGTTTTATTTCTGTTTTTATCAGACTTTGATTTTGCATTGTTTAACTTTTTACTTACTATATTGTCCTAACTTCAATGTCAACTTGTATTCTCAAAGTAACTTGTAAAGTCTTTGTGTATAAGATAAACATGTATGGTTGTGTATAGATTGAACTTAACATTTAAACTTTGTGGCTAACATTATATATATATATTTTTTTAACTTGGCTAAATTGTTTAAAATGTATTGCCTTTTCAAAAATTTATTGTAACAGTACACTGTTATTTAATTTGCTTAATAGGTTAACAATTATAATGAATAAGCATGTTATTGATGAGTATATGGAAAAATCTAGTTCCAGCAGAGACCATAGAATAGTTTTGGATGCTGATTGTCTTCAGTGGGAACCTCAGGTAAATTTTCTTTATGAAGGTTTTTAGAATGTTATTTGATATATACTCTAAAAAAATATCTAAGGCAATAAAAGTACCAGGCTTGATGCATTCTTCTTGCTCACACTTGATCAATGACATTTCCACAATGCAAATTGATGTTTTATAATACTTGTTTAAATTTGCTATACAAAATGTTTAATATTCTTTATTTTTTTATCATATCTTATTTAACCCTCCCAAGGTTAAAGTAGATATGTGTTGTTTATTACTCCATAGCAGGGTCCTGGTGCTGACCATATAAATTTACTATACTAGAATATGGCTGTGAGCTTAATTATGGATCCTGAATTTGCTGCACTAGTGGGCTTCTATGGAGGGAAAATCTTCTGCTGTGTTTTCTGTTTGTGTGTTGGTTGACAGCCCCAAGTGAATAGATTTACAGGATATGTTTTATCAGCTGGTGGATAATCCTGAGCCTAGGTCATCGCAGGCACCTGAACTCTTGCTTCTACGGGTATCATCAAATTCTACATTGGAGGAAGTCTTTCAGTGTAGATGGCTTCAGCCTTTAGTAGTGTGGGAATGGGTCTTTGCCCTATGCATGCAATTAGGGGCTGCTTGATATTGTGGGCATTCCCTCTCTCAATAAACATAGTTTCTTTAAACATTCCGCTAACCATTTTCTCTCCATAGGTAATTGGAATGTGAGGACTCTGCACAGAGCTTATTCTCTTGATGTCCTCACACAAGAAATCCACCATTATAATTTAGATATTCTCGGCTTGAAAGAGACCAGATGGACAGATAAAGGTCAGATTCTTAAAAATAATCTTAAATTTCTCTTTTCGGGGGGGAGATTAATAAGCATCTCTAAGGTGTAGGTCTGTTTCTCAGCAGTCATGCTAGTAATGCTCTTATAGGATATGAGTGAATTAATGAAAGGTTTCTTCTAGCAAAATTTCAGACAAGCATGAATGTTATTTTTTGTTATGTCCCCACTAAGGATGAGGATGAGAAAGATAGGTTTTATGGACAACTTCAGGATATTTCGAATTCTGTCAAGAAAGGAGATATTTCCCTTGTTCTAGTGACCATTGCCAAAGTTGGTACTGACTCTGACCTTTGGGAAGGAGCGATATGTTCTTAAGATATTGGCAGCTGCAATGAGCAACGTCTCCTATGGGTAAGTAAATTTAATGGTTTGAGAATAACTAACACTTATTACAAACACTACAACATACATAAGTACACATGTGTTTCACCAGATGGGCTGCATTAGAATGTGATTGTTTATGTATTGATTAACAGCAAATGGGCTATTTCTGTTGAGAATACCAGGTCATATGGGGGAGTTGAAATTGGATCTGACCATTATCTTGTTAGAAGTGTTGTGCTAAGGTTAAACAATTTACCTTTTAATTCTGAAGCTCTGAAAGATCCAGTTATAGCTAAAGCTTACCATGATAGGTTACTTAGCCATTATGACAGTTATGGTTTGCTTACTACTGAAGTTGTGGAAGAATGGGATCATTTTAAACAGCCTTTTTTGGAAACTAATAGTAATAGGAAACTCTTTTAGGGAAAAAAGGAGCAGAGGAGGCAAAATTATTTGAGCGGTAAGGCACTTGAGGTTATTTCAGAACGAAAGAACTGCCGGAATGTCCTTAATCAATACCCAACTAGTCCTAATAGAAAGCTTTACAGAGAGCTTAATAAACTTGTAAAGGATTAGTTAGCTGCTGATAAGAATCTTTGACTTGGTGGATTGGCTGACAAAGCCAAGGAAGCAGTTAGACGGCACAACAGCAGAGAGCTGTACCAGATTGTTATTGTTTTATATGGTAGAAAATGGACGGGTATACAGGGATTGAAGGATAAACAAAGTAAGGTTATAGAAGGTGAGGATTCTCTCATGGCTAGGTGGGCTGAGCATTTAAGTGATGTTCTAAACAATGTGGTTAGTTCTACTCACATTGTTTGTAATGATAATAGATGCATTATTGGCTTTAATGTTGGCCCTTTATCACAGTCTGAAGTTATTTTGGCAATTTCTAAACTTAAACTACATAAATCACCAGGGGTAGATGAAATTACTATGGAATTGCTTAGAGCTGAAAATGTTTTGGTTACTACATGGATGATTGAAATTTTGAATACTTATATGACTTTTATGATAAAGGCATGGTTCCTAAGGATTTTACCAGAGCTATTATTATCCCTAATGTTTAAAAAAGTAATTGCAGTTCTTGTGATAACTATAGGGGTATCAGCCTACTTTCTGTTTCAGGTAAAGTTCTTTGCATGATTGTGTTTAATAGAATTAATAATCTGGTTGATGGGCAATTGCATGATGAGCAATGTGGATTCATAAGTGGTAGGGGATGTGTAGATCAGATTTTTTCAATTGGGCATATTCTTGAGAAATGTTTATAGTTTCAGAAACCTTTGTTACTAGCTTTGTTGATTTCAAAAAGGCTTTTTGAATCTGTAATTTGTGGTTGATTGTGAGATCGTATGGGATACTAGACAAGTTAGTTAACACAATGAAAGCTCTCTATAATAACACTGTCTTATATGAGCGTTGGTAAGGCTTGTAGCAATTGGTTTAGCATTGCGTCTGGTGTTTGGCAACAGTGCATTTTGTCTCCTTTTCTATTTAGTTTTGTTATTGATTATGTTATATGAAATTCACTGAAAAGGAAAGATTTTGGCCTTAAATGGTCTGGAGATCTGAAAATTTCTGATTTAGATTATGCTGTTGATTTAGCCCTTTTGGTAAATGATGTTGATAAGATTAATTCTTTCATTCAAGCTGTTGATGAGAGTAGAATAGGTTTGGTTATAAACAGAAAACTAAAGTGATGAAAATTGGTCAGGCAGGCTGTGATTCAGTTAATCTGAAATGGTTGCAGTCTTGAGCAGGTGTCATAGTTTATCTTGGGAGCTATGTAACAGATTCTGGTGATGTGTGGCATGAGATTAACAGATGAATAGGGATTGCTGCTGGGACTTTTAAGAATCCATGGGATGTGTGGAGAAATATGCGTGTACACCTAAAGACTAAAATTAGACTGTATAATAGTTTGGTTCTTTCTAGGTTAGTTATGGTAGTGAAACTTGGACGCTTTGTAAAAATGATGACAGGAAACTTGATGCTTTTAATTCTAAATGCTTACTCAGTATCTTGGGCATTAGGTGGTTCAACTTTGCCTAACCTCATCATTACTTACAAAGGTGTCAGCAACCTCCTTCGAGCAGCATATTGTGCAGAGAGAGACTCCATTGGTTTGACCATGTTGCCTGTATGCAGAATTATAGATTAACAAATAGGGTTATGAACAGTGTGCCTTAAAGGCCTCGGAAAGAGGGGGGAGACCTAGAATGCGATGGGCAGTCAGTGTCAAAGAGGACCTTGTTAGAATTGATGTGAAGTAGCTAGATGTAGCTCATGACAGATATGCTTGGAGAACTAAATTGCACGGTCTGGTTGGACCTTCGTAGCTCATAATGAGGGTTCCACCTGAAAAACTGCTTTACATCCAGAGGCCCAACCATTTCACTCTGATAGCCAAAAAAATTAACTTTAAAACTTTTTTGCCAAATAATTAATGAAAGGAATTATGCCATGTTATATGCAAAATTAATCAGCATTTAATTGTTGATTTTCTGAAAATAAATTTTAAAAAAATTACCAGTTTTATTTTAATAAGATTTCTTTAAAGTCATGTAATGAAAAAAAGTAGCTGACAACAGAAATAAATATATATATAAAATAGACAGAAATGATTGACATACACATGAATAGAAAGGTTATTTATTTCTGAATAACAAAAAAAATTAATTTTCTTGTTACAAGTAAATATTTCTCCCTTTTTGTAACTTTTTTTCTCAGTACCTTAGTTTGAGAAAAGTCCAAGCTTTTTGCCAGTTGTGCTGAGTCAGATAAACAAGTAAAGTTTGGAATTTAAGAAAAAAATAACTAAATTAATATATCAAATGAAACAGGATTTAACTGCAATTTTTCTGAAAATAAAAGAAATTAAACAAATTTACAAGCATATAAATTTTTATAGGACCTTTTCACTGTGATATAGTGAAATTAAGGCTTATGTTCTGGGATGAATATATAAACAGTTAAATTATATATTAATTGGAAGTAAAATTCTACCCAAATAATATATTTACATGAAACATTATTTTTATTTCTTTTAATGATTCTTTTCAGTGTGGTATATTTTAAAGCACAGGCTAGGATTGCTTGCATTGAGGGGATTTTCTGCCCTGTTTATGAAATGGGGGAACACTTTATAGGCTACACTTTTCTAGGCTTGTAATAGTAAAGGCAAAATATTGCTATACTTTTTCGTTTTGGCATCAGTAAACATAATTTGCAAATTTATGTTTTTCTCTACATGAATATTTTATTGATATTTTTATTTTGTAATATTGCTTAAACTTGAGGCATTTTAGCGGATTAGGCTTAATTATGTAATTCTACAAGAAAATTATTTAATTACGAAGATTTAATTACAATTTCACTGTATAGTTAAATATACTATCCCAAAATGCTTACACCTATCTATATGAATTAATCCTACAGAGCCAATAAAGGGTACAAATTACTTGCCATTTGTACTGTGCAATGGAAGGTTATCAATTCTTGTAGCGGAAGTCATTCTTTACAATCACTGATAACTTTATGATGTAAAATCCCAGTAGTTTTATGAGATCCTTATGTGGCAGGATATCATAAGATCGGAATTCTTCAAAGAAGAAAGTCTGAATTATTGAGAGGCTAGCTCACTGACTTGTGCTTACTTGCTAATTATGATATAATAATGCTTTAAGGGGAAAGAGACCACTTCAGGAATGTGACACAAAAATGGATATAATAAAGACATTTTTAAGTGGCAATGTGTTTTGTTACTGAATCTTGTGGCATCATTTGGTGACTGATCTGAACACCAAATGGATTCGGATTTAGTAATTGTAGCCCTCTAAAGGTGATTATGGAAGCTACATTTTAAAGTTGTAATGGCAGAGAATTAAAATTCAGTCAGCAGGTATTTATATATACTGCATACTTTAGTCATGTTTATATTAATAGTTAAATATTCCATCATAATTTATTTGGAATTGGATAAGTAGGGTGGATATTAGTGTTGATTTAATAAAATTCTTAAGTAAATTGTAGAATTGATTGAGTCTGCAATATGAGCTGTTATTTTCTAAATCTTTTTGATTTTCTTCTACTCAGGTCTTAAAATGTTTGAAAAGTTCTGCTTATATAATTATCATTATTTTGAAATACTTTATTATAATCATTAATCTTAAAAATAAATTCTTTTACTCTATTGTTGACTACGTCTTTATGTATAGTCAGCATATATCCTTAGTTCTTCAAGAAGTCATAGTCAGCTATATATATATAGTCAGCTATATATCCTTAGTTCTTCAAGAACAAACTAAGCATTAAAAGATGCAAAACAGACAACCTGTTTGTCTGAACCCTTTTTAACAATTAATAGCTGTCTTGCCAGTCACTCATCATTGATAAGTGTAATCTTAATGAGTTTCCTTCTGGCTTCATTTCAGATAGTTCTTCCTTAGTTTTAGTAAATATAATACATATTATGAAGTAACAGTGGTGTAACATTAAAGGTAAATATTAGGCTGTCATCCAAAGTAAAAATCAACTGAGGTTTTTTTTTTTCTGTAGATAGAATTTCTCAGATGTGTAAAAACCATGTATTATCGCATTTTTAGCAAACCAGTTTAACTTTATAGACTATCATATAGGCTAAATACAGCTGATTTGTAAGTGCACTTTTCATAAAATATCATATAAATAGTGCTTTATTTTTTTATGAAATTAGTAAGTATTGTCCTCCCCTCACAAATCATTGGTAATCATTGATTACGCATGATGAATTTTAAAAGTTTCTCTGATATATCTTATTCTAAAAAAAGTTTTAATTGGGCATCTGGGTTAGATAACAACCCAACATCTTATTATTAGTTTTTTTTTTCCTTCAGTAAAGGTGAAATCTACAAATACAATGGAATCAGCATGTATTTAAGTATATTAATATTTCACATTAAAGACCCCTAAATAATTCGTTATTTGTGGAAAACATAGGAAGAAATAGAAAATACCAGGGTATTGTACTTTCATCACCATGCACTTCATTTTATTACCCATGCAGATGACTGCCTGTGCATGATTTTCCACACATAGCTTTGCTTTGAAGCATACTGGTAGGAAATAAAATCTACTTTCACCACTGACTTTAGCACAACATTTCTTAAGCTTCAGCTGCAAACACTTTTGACCAGTAATAGTCAGACCCAATTTCGGCTCCCCTGTATGATCTGGTATTCCTAACTGAACTAGACCATTTGCTGTTAATTAAAATATAATCTATCATATCCCTGTGCAACCCATCAGGTGAAACCAATGTATATTTATAAATGTCTCAGTGTTTGTTATTTGAAAACCATTAAGTTTACTTACCTGTAGGAGATTTTCTCCATTGTCATTGGAACAACCAATGCCAAAGGGACCTAAAACTCCTGTCCAAAGATTAGAGTCAGTACCAACTTTAGCCTTGAAGTCACCTAGCACAAGAGAAATATCTCCTTTCTTCACAGAATTCAAAATATCTTGAAACTGGCTGTAAAACATATCCTTCTCGTTCTCATCAGAGTCCTCTGTGGGGGCATAACAGCAGATGACATTCAAGTTTTTAATATTTGTTTTAAATTTTGCTGTAAGAAATCTTTCATTAATGCAGTGATATCCTAGAAGAGCATCACTGGCATGTGTGCTGAGAAGCAAACCTACACCTTGGAGATGCTTTCCATCCTCCCTGCCTGAAAAGAGAAATTTAGTGTTATTTTTAAGTATTTCACCTTTACCTGTCCATCTGGTCTCCTGCAAGCCAAGAATATCTAGGTTATAACGCTGAAATTCCTGTGTGTGGACATCAAGAGAATAATCTCTATAATGTCCTCACATTCCAGGATTTTTAAAGAAATTAGGTTTATTGAGAGAGGTAGGGCCAAACAATATCAAACAGCCTTCTGATCGCAGGCATGGGGCAAAGACCTGTCCCTCCTCTGCTAAAGGCTGAAGTCACCGACGCTGGCAGGAACTTTAGGCACCACCTTTTCAAGTGGACCTTTTCAAGAGCCATATGGCCTGGCTGAGACACATTACTCCAGTTTAGGATTGACGATGCCCAACTAGCTAAGTGAGGGTTCAGGCATCTGCAGTGGCCTCTGATCAGGATTATCCACCAGCTGATATAAGGTATCACGTGCCTCTGTTCACTTAGGGCTGGCAACCCACAAGCAAACAGAAAACACAGCAGCAGATTCTCCCTCAACAGAAGACCACCAGTGCAGCAAGTCCAGGATCTATAATCAAGCTCAAATCCATAAACCAGTCCAGTCTAGTGGGTATAAATGTTCAGCACCAGGACCCTGTAAAGTTGACCACTCCTCAGCAGGGTTGAAAAAAAGAAAAAGTGGCCATAAATGGCCAAATCAGTAGGCCACACTGATCTGACAGTCCTTCCATTCCCTCCCAAAAGAGAACATCTCTTTTGAAAAGTACTAACAGCTTGCACCACGAGAAGGTGGGGTCGGGCATTAGGTGCTAGACCTGGTCAGTTCTGTGCATCATTACTGGGGATTGGTACACAACTCTCCTTCTAGTTTATGCCTAGCTATCATTTACAGACCTCCTGAACCTATATGTGTAAATCAAGGGATAGGTATAGTAAGGAATTTAATAGATTATTAAATTTGATTAAAATTTCAGTGATCATTTAAATTAATGTTAAAGAAAGAAAATGTTTTCAAGGATTATTTGTGTAGCAATACCTTGGCTGATCTGTGAGTATTCAAGCCTCTAACCCATGATCAGCAAACAATGTATCAGAAAATTTTTCAGTTAATAGTTGAATATGCAAATGGCAAATCATAATCAGCAAGGGTCCATTATATTCACAGCATATAAAACTGTTGAAAAAGCTTGATTATGTACTGTTAAAAATTAAAAAAAATGCCAAAATAAAAAATATATTACTGAACTGCATTTTTGATTGGTGTAAAAGAGGGGCATATCCTAGATAACGTACAAAACATGCAGTCAAAGATTAATTTGTGACAATGCTTTGAAATGGTATTCCATTATGCATTCTTACGAAGAATGAAATTGAACCTCAGTATTTTGCCTTTAAATTGTTATTTTTTTTTTCTTTGAATTTATACATTTTTATAACTGCAACATCCCTGAGAAGTAGTTTTCCTTTTTAAATTTTGAAAGTAGCTCTTGAAGAAAATTTTATTTTTCAAATCAAAAGTATTAATATTTTATTTATTTATGAAAGTTAAGTTTTCTTAATAACTCAGTAAGCATATGGTCCCTGTATGAGTTCATCTTTTTTAAACCCAACACCACTATGTGAGGGAATACTTGAAACTGACACCTTGGTTTTCCAAGTCTGGCATTAGTTTTTTTAATTGTTTTTTGTTTTTACCTATTTTTCTATTGCTTTTCACTCAACATATGTTGGTTTGTGCACTTGTCAAAACAGTTGTTCTGCCATACTTTCGTGCATAATGGAGAAACTTAATGATTTATGTGTCAAATGAAAGCTTATAATGCAGGGATGTCATAAGCTATAAAAATTTTGATCTTTATCATGCTTTCCCCCCTAAAAAGGGGGAAATATGAAAACGATTGTTCCCCTAAATTACCTGAATAAAAGTGCAAAAAGTAATAAGGTATAAGTCAAATGAAAGCTTTGATGCAGGGAGTGTCATAGGCTATAAAAAAAATTATCTTCCCATGCCTACTCCTCCTCTCCCCCCCCCCCCAAAAAAAAGGGGGGGGGGTGAAAAGATTGTTCTTCACATCTCTAGATCATGAGTGATGAAAGTGACAAGTTTATATCAAATGAAAGTTTGATGTGGGGGGGGGGAATTGTGGATAGCAAAAATATATCCTCTCCCCTGAAAAAGAAAATGTGAAAGTCTTTCTACTACATCTTCCTAACACAAGGGCCTACAATTATGAGTTAGGTGTCAAACAAAGGACAATAAATTACAATCAGAGTTACCTGTTGTCTTTTTAATATCTACAAATCGGTAAATGTTTTGTGGAAAAAATTTCTCTGACATATGGGACTCGAACCCACATATTTCTGAAGAGATTCAGATTAGAGTCCTGTATGTCGAAATTTTTCCCACAAACATTTATCAAATGAAAGCTCATATAATGACTGTCATAAACTATTTCTAATATTACCCCTACCATTCTCCCCCTTCACAAGGGGGGGGGGGGGGTTGCAGGGAGTCAACCTTAATGAGTTATATCTCACTGTCAAGGGCTACCTTTTAAACATAACTCCAAAAACAGAGAGTAAAAATAGTCAATGTTTATGATTTATATAATGTCAGCCGTCCCGTGGCCGAGTGGTTAGCACGCTTGGCTACTGATCTAAGGGACCTGGGTTCGAGCCCTGGATTAGGCATGGATGTGTGTGTCGTTTTTCTGCTGAGGTCCTGCCATCCTCTTAGATCTCTTATTGTGGCATATAAACTGACAGGCTCCTGTCAGACCTCTGTGGCAAGCAGCTGCTTGAGGAGGTATTTATTTTATTTTATTTATGAAAGTTTCTGAAGGTAGGTGCTTTTAGTGACATAGGAAAAAATATAAATAAATTAAAAATAAAAATGCCTATTTCCTATATGCACCCTAAAAAGTAGAAAATAAAATAATGCATATCGATGGTGCAATCAGTCGCTGAGTTCATATTCACTTCAAGGGAAGATAGGGTGCTGGCAATCTTTTTGAGTAGGTAAATCAGTGCCCTATCTTCCTTTGCAGTGAATATGAACTCGGTGACTGATTGCAGCATCAATATGCTTTAGTGTTATTTCTCTCTAAAAACAGGGAAAGTATGAAAATGGTTGTTTCACTGTATTTTTGGAATGCAAGGGCTGAATAATGGGCTATGCATAAATGAAAGCTTGCGACGTTTGGGAGATTCTGGGGGGAGTCCCCCCAGAAATAGGGGAAATGCGAAAGCCTTTCTTTTACTATATCTTCCAAATGTGAGGGCTTATATTTCCGAGGTATGTGTCAAATGAAAAAACAGTCATAGACTACTTCGAATTATGCCCCCCCCCCCCTCTAATTTTCCCCTCCCCTAAAAAGGGGACAGAAATTTATGGGGTTGACTTAAAGAATTATATTTCAAATTATAGTTTGTGACATCTCCAATGTCATGGGCTACCTCAAACTCAACTGCAAAAAAAGAGGAAAAATGTGGTTGATGTTTGCAAGTCATATATCAAATGCCATATTTTGAAGGTAGTGTTTTTAGTGACAAAAAAGATGTAAATTAAAAATACCTATCTTCCTATATGTGCTATAAAAAAGAAGAAAATAAACCTAAAACATATGAATGGTGCAATCAGTCACTGAATTTGTATTCTTGAAATAATTGGTTGTCCTAACTGGGATTTGAAACCAGGTCTCCCAGAAGCATGCCAGGCGTCATGCCCAGCATGCTTTTGGGAGACATGGGTCTTTCTTGTCTTCAGGATGCTTTCCTGTGATAATTTATTACTGAATTTGTATTCACTTTAAAAGAAGATAGGGCACCAATTTTCCTACTCAGCAAGATTGCTGCACCCTATTTTCCTTTGAAGTGAATATGAATTAATTGACTGATTGCACCATTGATATGCTTTAGGTTTATTTTCTACTTTTTTACTGCACATATAGGAAGATAGGTATTTTTTTACCTATTTTTGACAAAGGCACATATAAGAAGATTGGTATTTTTAAAAAATTTTAATTTATTTCTTTTAATAAATGATTAAAGAGAAAAAACAGAAAAATTATTGTTTCATTTATCATATAAAATTAGAATTCAAGTTTTTTGCTAACCTTTTAAAGATTAATATACCTTTTTTGTAAACGGGTTTTTATTTACCCATAATTGTTACACGCTGTACTGCTGGAAAATATTTATTTCTTTTGTTGTAATATCAGTTTTTATGGATGTTTAATGGTACAGTATGTAGTGAAAGCTTCAGTAACACACCAACAAAGAAAGCTTCACATGAATATTTAAATATTGCAAACTATACATTATGCAACCCAACTTGCACCCATCCCAGAAAGTGAGCTACTACATGGTAACTGTGGGCTGGTGTAGTCTGTGGACTCTTAAATGAGTATTAGTTAGAATTGCTGGGTTTAGACTTATTTATTTCTATGGGATAGCTATTTTTGCTTACTAAATAACAGTTCATTAATAATAAAATTGTATCCAACTAAAATGTTGATTCCAGTTAATGCAGTGTTCAGTGACTGATAAAAAGTGCAAGGGCAATCACCATGACTTCCACTTAAACAAGAACTTAATTTTAGTGTAATTTTTTTGAATCCCTAAAGAATTAACACTTAAAGATTTATTTTTGTTTCTCATGAAAAATAAAAATTCTAAACTATTTTGGATACTTTTGTAAAAGTTTAAATCATGCACTGTAAATATTAAAAAAAAGTAACTTCAATAACCCACATGAAACCAAATCAGTTTTCATCACAGTAGGAACTGAAATTTATTGACTGGAACATAAAAAGTGAAAAATGAAAAATGTAAACTTGGTGACCTTTTTATATATGAGTATTATAAACTGTAATATAGATCAGTGCACACAGAGTAGCTTCATTTTAAAGTCGGCAATGATTTGAGGAATGGGAGTCCACAAAAATTGTAGAAGAATAAAGAACACTGAAAGTTTTAAACTGGAGAATAATAACATTTATTGCACTCTTAGGAAATAAATTTTAAAATAAATTGTTTAAAGTGAAGCATTCCACTACATTCTTCAAGGAAGTTGAATGAACTGGAAAAGCTGCCCTCGTTTTAGTCTTACATAATTCAAAAACATGTGGTCTGCAGTCACACTCAACATTGAAGCTATCTACCGTACCCAGTAAGAAATATCTGATAATTTGGAACTGTAAATATATTGCATGTGAACTTTAAATTTCTTTTAACAAATTATAGGGGTAAATAAATTTTAAAGATATAAAGCAAATATGAAGATTGGATTATAATAGCATTTTGTAAATGCCAGTGGAATATATAAATATGACATTTTCATTCATAAAAGTTTGACTAAGCTGAATATAAGCAGTATTAGAATTTATTTTTTTACCCAAATAAATTAGTTTATACATATATATGTGTGTCTTATAATTGATAAATTGAATTAGAAATAAAGTGCATGCATGTCACACCACTGGTGTAAACTATATCACAATCCTTGAAGCAAAATTGTAAATATAGATATAATATATATTATATATTGCATTCAACTCTAACTAAACATGTTTATTTCATGTGCATAACTGAGTACTTTCAGGAAACCAAATTATTATTATATATGTAGAAATTTAGTATACTTTTTAATGTTTCAGAATGCCAAAGATGGGAATTGTAAAAAATGTAGAAAAAGTGTAGAGTACCGGGAACGAAAAAAGCAAAGTCTGAATGAGAAGATAAGTGCAAATCAGAAGCATGAGAAAGATATTATGGAGAGTGTACGTAGTTGGAAAGGAAAATTTAAAACTGAAAATATTTGGATGTCACAGGGGAAAGAAAAGAAGAAACACTCAAAACACAAGCACAAAAGAAAACTTCTCGATAGGCTTTTGTTGACTAATTATGTGAGAAATGAGCTCATGGACAAGTCTGGAGAACCAAAAAGAAAAAAGATAAAACTGTCCAAAGCTTATTGTTCAGCTGTCCAGAGCAGTGGAGAATCAAATGAATATATGAAACACTCAAATTCTAAAATTAAAAATTTAAAAAAGAAACTATTGAAAAAACACAAATTAAAAAAGCATAAAAAGTGCAAAGAATTAAAACCAGGAAAAGGTATTGTAATTTTCTTATAAAATAAATCCTTATTTACTTGCATTACAGTTATAGCATATTTTGTATTAGGTAAAGATTACATATATCATTGTGTACTTTGCAGGTCTACTAGCTGAAAAGCCTTCAGAATCATCCCAAAAAATTACAAATGTGCAGTTTTAAAAAAAAAAATTCTGGCCCATATTTTGAAAAGTGCTTATGTTAAAATAAAAGACCAAGATGTTGATTAATTTTTTTTTAGTATATGGGATTTGGAAAAAACATTAATTAAATTGCTTGCTTCAAGGAACCTGAATTGACCCAGTTATAGTTACGTATATGCCATCTGTTAGGCCTGTATTTGAGTTGTGCAATAGTAATAACCTTATATTGCTGTTGTTTAATAAAAAAAAGTTTAAAATGTGATTAATTTTGTGATTTATATAAGTAAACCTTAACACTTCCAGTGTCCAGCCTGAAAAACTGGTTTGTAGCACAGAGCAAGCTATATTTTCACTGTAATCAGCTGGGAAAAAGTTTTAGAACCGAGTCTTGCTGGACATGACTTAGTTTACCAGCAATTTTGTTGCACAAACAAGTTACATTTAGTTTTAGTTTCAGTAGCCAGAGAGCACCATTGAATACTGGGATGAATGATAAAAATATTCTAAGCATATCAAAATAGTTTTAAAGCAGAAAAGAGAACATAAAAAAAAAAAATTGTATGTACTTTATAATTACTTGCAAAATCTTCCTATTTTAAAAATGGAATTTTTGGAGAATATTTTTGGGAGAGTTTCAAAACTTTAATAAGAAAATTGTTGATAATAGTTCAAACTTGCACACTTGACCCTTTTAAGGTCCTCGATAAACATATACATTGACACAATGAGAGATCCAAGACGAACATAAGATATCTTTTGTACAACCAAAAAAAAAATCGATTTTTTTACAAATAGAAATTACCATTTGAAAATTTTCTTACTTATATCTTTAAAAAAATACATAATTCAAGCTCGAAAAATACATATATTTTTTTCATTTAATATATATTTTTTATTAAACTATATAAATAATTTGATAAAGCCATTCTGGTTGCCATATTTTAGAAGTGCTATATGGTATTACTGATTTGAGCTAACAAGTTTGATCTGAACTATTACTAACAAAATTTTCCTTAAAGTTTCAAAAATCTGAAAATTAACAAAAAAAACTGCTATTTTTTAAAACTGAAGATTTGGAAGTAATTGCAAAGTATGTACCTCTGGTTTTTTTTGGGGGGGAGGGATTTTTTTCCATTTTACACTGGTTTTCTGCCTTAAACCTGTTTCAGTATTCCTAGAATTATTTTTATCGTTTATCCCAGAATTCTATACATCTTTCCCACTCTACAGATCAAAACTAAAAAGTAAAAGAGCACCTTACCCAGAGGAAGACCAGAGTTTATTATTGTCAGCTCTAGCTTTCCTCTGTTATTATCTGTCTGTTCCTTTGTTATTATTTTTGCAATAATTATATTGTGATACTGCAGCCAGTGTCGCAGGAGAGCCAGGTGCCATGACCTAGTTAATTGTTGCCATGTATGGCAGTCTACAAAGTGGATTGTTTACAGTAAGCACTGTTCTCATACTTTGGATAAATTCACCATACATCTAGTTAGTATTTATACTTTTATATTTAAACCTTTGTTTTCATTTCTGTAGATTTGTTTCATTTCCATAAATTACGATCTTTTGGTTGATCTATTTGTCTTCTATGAATGCAGTTACTATGCTACATTGGATAGCCAGCTTACAACTTGTTGCTATGGATAGCCAGCTTACAACTTGTTGCTATGGATATTTGATTTAACATTGCATTAGGCTATATGTTAATTTTTCTTTTATGATTTCTTCATTTTCCAATAAAAAATTGATCTTATATAATTTCCTGAAAACGAATGAGGTGAGAGAAAATGAAAAAGGACTTCCTTGGCACAGAATCAGTCCTCCTGCAGGAGGGCAATTTCGGCAAGGGTTTTTACCCCCTACACTGAGGGCATTTTACACCTAACACCCCAGGCAGACTTTTACTTATTCTTTTAAATAATGTTTTTTCAGCTTATATTCAATGGTTTTAAAAGATTTAATATGTTGGCTCTGCCACTCTGATGACATATATTTTTTTTACCCTTGGTGCACAAACCTTTCTGCACTTAGCCAAGATCGGCAAACTTCAACACCCAATGAAAAAATTCATGATGTTCAATGAAAAAAATGCAGCCAAGAAAGTGTTTTTCTATTTCATGAATGACAGAAAACCCATTAATGTGAGCAATCCAAGTCACCTTGTAAAATGCTGGTTCATGTTTTAAAATATAGTACACTGAAAAGAATCATTAAAAGAAATAAATATGTTTCAAGTAAATATTATTTTGGGAAGAAACATTTATTAATTTACTTTTGATTAATATATAATTTAACTATTTCTATTCATCAGTTTTTCCAAAATTAAGCCTTAATTACTTATTCTGGTCTATTTTTTTTGTCCTTTTTTCACTGTAAAAATATCTTATTAAAATTGATATGCTTCTAAATTTGTTTGAATTATTTTCATAAAATTCATAAGGGGCAGGGATGGCTCAGTCAGTAGTGCGCCAGGCTCGTAATCTGTAGTTCCTAGGTTTGAGTCCCAGCTGGGTCAATGTTGAGACTTACCTCCACAAAATTCTCCGCACTCCCCACGGTCAGTAGGGGACACTGATGGGCTTGGAAAGGCTGCCATCCATCGGATGGGACATTAAGCTGTGGCCCCATGTGCAGGAGAGCCATACCCTGTGCATGTTAAAGAACACACTGGATGGCCTTGATGGGAGGCTACCATCTGTCTCCCAACAGCTGTTCCAGTGGGTGCCCTCACCCAACCTTCTCTGAGCCTTCGGAGTCCATGTGACCTGCCATTTAGCCCATGGTGTGCGAAAAAGTGCCATTCAGAGGTAAAACAACCCAACCCATAAAATTCATAATTAAATTCTGCTTAATTTGGTATATAACATGCCCTATTTCAGTTAATTGGTAATTTTTTTTTAATTCTGAAATTTACTTGTTTATATGACTCAGCACAGTTGACAAAAAGCCTGGACTATTCTCAAAGTATGGTACCGAAAAAAAAAAAATGCAAAAAGGAGTAATTTTCTTGCTTCAAGTAAATTTTTTTTTTGTTATTCAGAAATAAATAGCCTTTCTATTCATGTGCATTATAATGATTCCTGCGTATGTTTTTTTTTTAAATAAATTTTTATTTGCATAGCCATATGCATTTTTTTACTACGTGCTTCTATGAAAGCCCTATTAAAATAAAACTAGTCATTCTCTTTTGTAAAATAGTTTATTTTTCAGAAAATTCAGAATTAAATGTTGATTAATTTGTCATATAACATGCCATAATCCATAATTCCTTTTATATGTTATTTGGCAAAATATTTCTAAATTTAATTTTTTTTTTGGCTGATCACAGTGTAAAAATAGCTGGGCCTCTGGATGTAGATGAGTTTTTCAGGTGGAACACTGGAAGGGTTAAATCAGGGGGGTTGCTTCAACACATAGTAGCATTAACAGTCAAATCAACAATGCTGTATATCATGTCTTTGAAATGCTGATCAGATGGCTTTTAACAGATTACTTATATTATAGCTTAATAAAATATACATAAAATGTTGCTTCAAGCTTGAATTGTGTATTTTTTATAAGATATATGTGAAAAAAATTTCAAATGGCAATTCCAATTTTTTTAAAATTGAAGTTTCACGTGTTGTACAAAGACATAGACTATTGGGTCTCTCATTTTTAATTCTGTCAACATATATAATTGAAAGGGTTAGTGGCCCTAAAGTTGGAAAATTCAAAATTTTATATAAATATGCCCTCTTAATCCTAGGGAGGTGGAAAAAAATGCAACTTTTTTGCTTTAAAAGATAAATCAAAAATTGTTTTTGTGTTTGATAGATACCAAAAAAAGGAAACTTCATTATTTGTATTTTCTGAATCATTCATTAGTTTGAATTTCCACTTTTAGAGGATACTAAATTCAGAAAATAGTGTGCTTCATTCTCTTTAAAATGAGTGTTCCATATTTGCCAGATGTGATACATTTTTTTTCTAGTTTACTGCTGCTGTTGTGGATTTTATATTTTACATCAAAATTTTATAATTTACATTAAAATATTTTCATAGACTACAGTTGCTAATGCTTTGACTTAATTTATATATAATAGTTGTGATTCTTCAATAAATGATTTTGTGAAAAAAGGTTTTTTTCCATTATTTGATCACGAAAACCATTTATTGATTTATTGAAATTAAAGTCAACAGGTAACTCTGTTGATATTATTTATTGGTTGTGGTTCTTTTTGAAGAGTTGTAATATTGGAACCAGCTACTTTCATATTAAGCAATTTTGTACAACATAGACAGATAACTTTGCTTTAATTATATATGGGTATATTTAATAAACCACTATAATTAATATGTACTGTAGTAGCTTATATATATATACATAAATAATGATGTATTCTTTTTTTTAATTAGATTTTGCAAAATATTTGATTAAAGGAGAAGGGAAAACAAGTTTTAAAAGCAAAGTTCATACATTCCTGAAAAAATCTGGCTTCTTAGAACCAGAGTGTCGAAAAAAGATGTTAAAACACAAACACTTTAAAAAGGAGAAATTAAAGAAATCGAAGAAAAAGGGAAAGAAAAAATCCAACAGTTTATCAGTAGATTTTGTTAAAGATAAAAAGAAGCACAAAGTAAAAATGAAAAAAAATGGTACAAAAGCATTAACAGGAGACAAAGAATCTGTACCACCACCACCTGTGTTACTTCCTGCTATTTCAATAGATGATTTTTCATCACAGGAACAAAGTTGTTTGCCTGATAATGATGCATCGCCACCTCTTTTGCAAGCACTTGTAACTGAAACATGTCTTTCACAAAATGAAAAATCAACTAAGAAAAAGAAAGAAATAAAGAAAACATCTGAAAAGAAGTTGCAAAAAACTGGAAAAAGAAAAGTAAGTGTTTTCTATTGCTGTTTATGTAATTTGTTCTAAATATTCTCTTTATTTATGTCAAAGTAAATGAAAATAGCATGAGAAAACTCACAACTTACATATTGGGTGCATCATATTTGTATTTGTGATCCGTTACAACTTTGTAGAAATATTTCTGTTTTACTGATATTGCAAAACTAGCATTGTTGAATGTCGTAACACTCCGTAGGTAAATTTTGCATGGTGTGTGCATCTTACTGTAAGACATTTTTCAATTTTGTTCTCTTTGCATTGATTATATATTTGAATCCTTACTGCTATTGCCCATCATGGCAGATCTGATACTATATTGCTTAGACCTACATTGATATTTAATATTTCATTGTCATTTACATATATAGATTTCTTGTAGCATTTTACCAATCTCTGTAATGGCAGGTATCTTCAAAGGAACACTGTAGAATAAATATTTTAAAATCCTGTCATACTTTTGAGTCGTTTTTGCAGTAATCCAAGTACTTCTTGTTCCACCTTACATAAGTATACACTGAAAGGACAATTTATTATACACATCCACCTAATAACATGTGGGAACACCTTTCACCCTCAAAACAGCAGTAACACATCATGGAATGGACTCTACCAGGTGTTGGAAATGTTCAGGTGATATTGCAGTCCATGATTCCAGGGTGCCCATCCATAGTGCCCAGAGTTACCAATGGCGAATTTAGGGGTATGAATGCATCTCTCAACTTTGTCTCATAGATGCTCAATAGAGTTCAAATCCAGAGAGTGAGAAGGGCCATTCATGGGTTGGGAACTCGCTGGAACACTCCTCCAACTAGTCCTTTGCCAAATGGGAGCAATGAGATTGGGTATTGTCTTGTTGAAAGATGGCATCCTGCTGTGGAAAATGGATAACCATGAACATGTGTAGGTGGTCAGCAAGTACATAAACATAGCCTTGTGCAGTGATCTGGTCCACTAGGTACAAGGGAACCCAAGGTGACCCATATAAGCATGCCCAGAACATTATACCTCCTCCACCAGCCTTTAACACCCCAACTTTACAGTTGACGTCCATGGCCTCATATGGTCTACACCAGGCATGGCCAACTGTTTTTGCCCCCGGGCCGGATTGGAAAAAAAAATATTTTCACGGGCCGGATGAAATATTAAAATTGAAAAATGTTAAGCAAAACACTTATTTCTTTAAGTAAACAAAATTTTATTATGAAATTTGTGTATGAATAATTGTAAGTAAATCAATACAACAAATTAACATAATAACTAATGCGACGTGTTGAGGCGGTTTGCATCGCTTATTATTTTTTTAATATCTGGTTCTATACTTGTAGTAGCTATTCTTAACACAGCCTCCAAATGTAAATGATTCAATCATCAAACAGATCATATCGAGTACAGATGAGTATAAAAGTTTTAATTCTTTATAACGGAATCTTTTTTAAAACATATAGAAGTATCGAGAATTCATTCGATTAATTACTAGAAGTTAAATGCTAATATTGAAAAATTTTTCGCGGGCCACATAAATTCATTACGCGGGCCGTATGTTGGCCATGCCTGGTCTACACCACATATGCAACCTCCTGTCAGCATATTGTAATTGGAACCTTGATTTCTTGACCAAATTTCATAGCTCAATGACATGCAGTTAACAGGAGTACTTAATGTGGGTGTTGGCTGCCATAGCTCAGTCATACCATCGTACTTTGAATGGTCTTTGCACAAACCTTCATAGCTGCTCTGTTGTTGAATGCCAATATTGTCATCTGCACTGTGGCTATCCGTTCCTTCCAATATTATGATAAGGGAGAGGCTGCACTCACTTTGAACATCAACAGCCCAATTATGGCCACATTTTCCTCAATGTCTGCAAGTTTTGATGTAGTCCTGGTATACATGTGCATGGTTAGACACAGAAATCCCAGATGTTCTCCAGTCACAGATATGGGGCACCCATCTTCCTCACACTGACTATCTGCCTATGATTGAACTCTCTCAGGTCTCAATGTTTACCCATCATAACAGTCATAGGTATGCTATACAGCTGGTAGGTATCTGACCTATTTATAGTCCACAAGGGTTTTCAGCTGGCTGCCTTATTGTGGTGGAGTAGGGCAGGTTTGTGGATGGGTGTGGTGTGTATAATAAATTGTGCTATCAGTTTACATGTACACTTGAAAAATTCTGTAAAATACAACTATATTTATGTAAAAATTGTTATACTATTTCATTGATTTATGATATTTTGAGTCTTTTTAGCTATTGTTTTAGTTCTTTACACTGGCCATATGTACAAAGCTACTTGTGCTTCTGGTGTAAACAAAAGCTATTCTTTAATTATTTGACTTTTGATATTTTTACCAGTACAGACTGTTTACCTCTCTGATGTTTTATTGGGTAATCTAAAACTTTCCAGTGCTTTGTGCAGTCCTTATGTGCAGTGAAATCTGTCCATTAGGGGGTGGATTGTATAAAATAAGAGATCAGGTGTCATTCATTATCAAACAGTGCGAGCTGTTCTTCAAATGGTGTTAAAGTGTTGATGCACTCATGGTGAGTTTGAAGATCAAAATTTGTGGTGCACTACTCTATTAGTTTAAACTTGGGAATACCGTGGCCCAGGCAGCCTGTAGCATGTACAAAGCATATGGAGAGGGATGTGTAGTGGTTTGTATGGCATAGACATGGTTCAAATGGTTTTTTTTTTTAAGGTAATGAGATCTTGATTTCTTGACCAAATTTCCCAGTATTACACTGGAGTATATACCAAGATCTGGACAACTTGATCCTACAGGCACTGCTCAAGGACAACCCCCATGCCTGTATGAAAACTATGTGGAACCACCTACACAAGTTGGGAAAGGTCAGAAAGTTGAACAAATAGGTTCCTTATGCTCGTACTGAACAGAACAAACTGCATTGGCTGAGCATCTGTAATCCTCTTTTCTCACGCCTCAAGTGTCTCTCTATTCCACAGAATCCTGATATCTGAAATAAAATATGAATCCTGCACAACAACAACTGACAGTTGTATCAGTGGTTATTGCCAAAGGAACCACCAAAAAAAGCCACCAAAGCACAATCTGCATCCCCATAAGGTGCTGTTGATTATGTTTTGGACAGGAGCCAGTATTATGCATTATGAGTTGTTATAGCAGGGGGAAATAATCATTGGTGTATACTTAGGGATGCTATAATGTGTGGATGTTAAGGAGTTGCAGTCTGCTCTGGCAAATCATTGTGGGCCACTGCTGTTACAGAATAATGCAAGGCTGCACACACCTGTTGTGATCAATAACACAATTGCTGAACTCTAATGGGAGGTTTTGCCACATCAGTCCTATTTACCCAATATTTTACCAACAGACTACCACATATTACATTCCCTAGACAATCATATGTGGCAGAGACAGTGAAAATGCCCTGCAGCCCTCTCCAACTCATCCCATAGAAACCAGGATGCCTTGGAGAGGGAGCTGCACCAGCCATAAGAATACTCAGTCCTATCAGAAGGGTATATTTGACTTCAAGTAACATTGGGGTAAGGTAGGCATGTACTGGCGTTTATTTTGACGAATAAAGGTGCTCTGTGAACAACTAGATGCGTTTGTTTATGATGGTGTGAAAGCAATGAAACTTTTTGTATGGCCTGATATGTACCAAAAAAAAGATGAAGCTTAATAAGTGATTTTTTGTTTAACTTGATTGAATAACATTTGATGATTTAACTGAATAATTTTAACTACTGTTATTTTATTTTTCAAAATGTGTAATTAAAGCATATATACACATTTTTATATATAAATGATATGCTAATAAATCATCACTTTAGCGTCGATTTAAATTTTAGAGGAAAAATTGTCCTGAGCCGGGTGGGATACGAACCCAAGACCTCCTGAAACGTGTCAGGTTCTCTGGACCACTAAGCTACCGGCTGCCGATCAAGATCTCCTCTAATTAGTGCTATGAACATTTCTTTTATGTCGCATATATGTGCTATTCTGGGCAGTTTAGCCACAAGCGGCCTTCAATTTGCCAATAGATGGAAGCATATGATTACAAGTATGCAGATAATAAATAATGAAATAAACTCAACGTATTCCATATCAACTAATAAATCAGCACTTTAGCATCGATTTAAATTTTAGAGGAAAAATTGTCTTGAGTCAGGTGGGATACGAACCCACGACTTCCTCAAAACATGTCAGGTGCTCTGGACCACTGAGCTACCGGCCGCCAATCAAGATCTCCTCTAATTAGTGCTATGAACATTTCTTTTATGTCACATATATGTGCTATTCTGGGCAGTTTATCCACAAGTGGCCTTCAATTTGTCAATAGATTCAATTTGCCATATATGTGATATAAAAGAAATGTTCATAGCGCTAATTAGAGGAGATCTTGATCGGCAGCCGGTAGCTCAGTGGTCCAGAGCACCTGACATGTTATCAGAAGATTGTGAGATCGTATCCCACCCAGCTCAAGACGATTTTTCCTCTAAAATTTAAATCGACGCTAAAGTGCTGATTTATTAGTTGATATGGAATATGTCGAGTTTATTTCATTATTTATTATCTGCATACTTGTAATCATATGCTTCCATCTATTGGCAAATTGAAGGCCGCTTGTGGCTAAACTGCCTAGAATAGCACATATATGTGACATAAAAGAAATGTTCATAGCACTAATTAGAGATCTTGATCGGGGGCCGGTAGCTCAGTGGTCCAGAGCACCTGACATGTTATCAGGAGGTCGTAGGTTCTTATCCCATCCAGCTCAAGACAATTTTTCCTCAAAAATATAAATCGACGCTAAAGTGCTGTAGTTGATATGGAATACGTCGAGTTTATTTCATTATTTAATAAATAATGTGCATTGGCTCATCTACATACACATAACACATCTTATTTATATAAAATGTGTGTGTTATATGTATGTAGACTAGCATTAGTGCAGTGAATCATAAATATTTTGGTTCCATCAGTTCAGAGCTGTTTTTGTTGCTCCTGTAGTAAAGTGTGCTGTGCTTTATCCTATTTATTAAAAATAAAATTACTCTATAAATACTGTACATGCTATACTAGTCACATGGTATCAGGGGAAAAACGGCTCTCTGACAATAATGGACTTACTGATAGTAGTTTATTGCCGTGCTGAAGTTCAAGGTTAATTGATTATACCTGTATTGGTATGGCTGATATGCCCTTTTGAAGACAACCTCTTGAGTTGTACAATGACAAAAAGCCAGAGTATGTGCTGTTCCTCTGAGAGCTAGCACTGGTGCTTTCACATGTCTGGTGTTAATGGCATTAAACTTCTGTAGACATTCAACTTTGTTTTTAGAGATGAATTAAAAATTATCTTTGGATTGGATAGGTATGGTTGAAATATTACAATTCGCATTTTCAGAATCTCCCAATAGCTATAATTGTGCCCTCTAAGGGTAGAAAAAGTTGAAAATTTGAAACAAATAGTGCAAGTGATGTAATTATGTTAGAAGTTTTAGTTGTAAAATGTGAATGTTGTGAAGTTTGCATTGACAATAGTAATTCTCACTTTTACTTCCAGAGGGGGTGGGAAATTGCATTTTTTGTGTTTTAGAGATAAAAAGTTTTTGGTGGTGGATAGGTATTGATAAACTATTATGATTTACACTTTTCAAATCTCCCAAAAGTTTTAATTGCACTCTAAAGACAGAAAATTTTTAAATGAATATTGCAACTGATCTCTTTGGGCTAAAAATTTGAAATATATAAGTGGTGGAGTGTGACAATCAAGGGGTTTACATTGGCAACAATTTGTCCCTTAGCTCTCAGTGGGGGTGGGAAAATGCAACTTTTTGCTTTAAGAGATTAATAAAAATTGTTTATAGAGTTGAATAGATACTAACAAAATATGATGATTAATAATAGCTTTCAACTCCTTCAAAAGGCTTTAATTTTCATCATTAGAAGGTGCTAAATGTAGAAAATGTAAAATTTAAAGTAATATTGCAAATGATATATTTATGCTGGAAGTTCTGGTGATAGCATGTATTGGTGAAGAACAGATACCCACATAACTAATCAAAGTATAATTTATATTCATGTGTTTTAATTAAATTATAATTGGTTAAAATTTGACCAGTAACTTTTTTTTAAGTTTAGCACTTAATTATAAAATTTTTCAATAATATTTAATATGGCAGTAATAAATTATTTTATATACACACTGATTTGCCTCTTAACCCTAAGGCATGAAAAAATGCAATGTTTCCATCTTAAGGGATAAATGAGAAATTCTTTTTGCATTGTAAGGGCTAATAATACATTACTAGGTACATTTTCTGATCATCCAATAGTTCAAAATTCAGAAAATCAAAAACTTCATTTTCAAAAAAATAATGAGCATCCTATACTCATCAGAGATGATATGTTATTCTTCTAGTTGCGTGATAATTGAAATTTTCTTCACGAATTCTTATCGTTATACATATCTTATTCTTTTTGTATGAATTTGTCTGTTTGTGGATCTGTCAACAGTTTTTCTACCATATCTCCCCAATTTGAGAGTCTGTTGTAATGAGTATATACACACAATCCCTGACTAACACAAATTCTACTAACATGATTTCAGTTTAGCACAGTTTTTAAAGTATGACTGTTTTGACTAACACAACTTGTCATCTGATTTAACACTATTAACACAATTCTCTACAATCTCTTTTATTATTGTATTTATCAAATAAGAAGACACCTTTGATGCTTTCCTTGACTTACCTACCTTCTCTATCCTTGTTCAAATTCAGCACTTCCAAACCGATATTACATATTTGTAAACAATTAAGAATATTTTAATTTTCACTGACTGACTGACTGACAATGTATGCATATACCAATTCACCCTGATTGGTTAAATATTATAACTTGCCACGTGAAGAGTAGAAAATGCGTGTAATTATAGAGTTAGTCATTTTCATTACTGACAACAATTTTTAAAACAATTTCTAATTTTTTCAGTCATTACTCAACAATAATCTATATCATATATTAATACTGTATTTAGCATGTTTTTTTTTATTCTACCTTTATCATTTCTGTAAAAATGAATTATGTGTATGAATTATACATAAACAAATGAAAAACATGATGCATTAACCAAAAAATAGTTATAACAAAGGAATAAAGTGAAAAATATATCAATCAAGTTAGAATTCTGGAATGCATCCCCCCATTATTTACATTATTTCATATGAGAAATTCCTATCCAACTTATGTGATTTTTATCTTTTTTTTAAGAATATATTTATCATGTTAGGTACTGGGTGTATATACTAGCAACTTTCCCAGTAAAATTCAATGAATTCTTGAAATGCAAAAATAAAGGTAATTTTATGCTGTAACTCAAGTTTTATCATTTTTGTTACCTGTAAAATTATCAGTAACATGCAATGAATTAAAAAAATTATTTCTGTGTACTTTAAAAAATAAAAGAAGTTAAAATTGCAATGATTAATTCTCTTACTCAGTTTGTATTAATTTTAGAGGAATTTAGATCTAAACATGTTCCTTTTACATTGAAAAATATTGTATTTCTTTACAATTTAGGCACATAATTACTTTTTTTTACTTAATTTTTTAATAAAATATAGCATGTTAACCATGTACACCCATAACAGCCAAAAATAGCTGAAATTACATTTATTAGCGTGATATCTACCAGTGGATATAATTCAGTTGAAATAGATGTTTGTCAACTTGGACTTGAATCACCTACCTCTGTTAGCAGTAGTCCAGAACTGCTAGTTCTGGACTACTGCTAACAGAGGACTGCAGTCCAGAACTGCTAGTTCTGGACTGCAGTTATGGACTGCTTGCTAGTCCAGAACTGCTTTCTTTTGACTTTACTAACCTCTGTTCTTTTCAGAGATTTCTTTGGCATTAAAGAGTTAAAATATTGATGTACTTTTTATAATAACACTGTAATTGATTATAAATTCCAAAAATGATGGGCAGGCACAATAAAGGTCTAGTTGTGATAGTATTATAAGGGCCATTCAAATAAAAAGTGGATAAGTCAGAAATAAATTGTAAATCATTTATTGATATGTTCAAATTTGCCATGCTTATTGAGACATTTGCCCCAGCATGAAATTAGCAACATGATATCCTCTTTCCTAAAGTGACTTCAGTTGTTGCATAAAGAAGTCTGTGATGATATGATGCACTTCATCTCTTCACCAACCTTCGTTCAGTATTCCTTTTCATAGCATGTTTTAGTGATATAGAAATATGAAAAGCCAACGGGAGAGATGCCAGGATTATAGGGAGGATGTTCAATCATTCCCAACCATACTTGTTCATTGCTTTTGTTATGCAGGTAGTATGGGATCATACATTGCCATGCAGTGAAACGTGTTTACTCAAGAAAACTGTTTTACTCAAAAGTTCTGGGCACTTCGACTTTATCTGCCTTCAAATGCCCATAGTTTGGCAATATTGTTGTGAGTTGATGGTGTTACCACAGTCCAGAAACTCAGTATATATGTAGACCCTGAATTAAAACATCAACATACCATACGTTATTCACTCTGGATGCTTCCCTGTGGGGTTTGTATGGAAACCATATAGCATCTGTCACATTCATGCCAAAATTTGCCACTGATTCTGATGCTGACAGGTTCCTTCTATGTATACTGTATACAATAGTACAAAGGTCACTCAGTCCAATACCAAGATAGAGGGGTTGTCCACTTTTCTTTTGAATGACTATTATTTTTTTTAATGTTTATAATATAATATTTAATCAAATTATAATGGTTTCTTAAAAATTTTTATTCTTTCTATAGACTCTTCATAGCCATGTATCCAAAATTACTAACAAGTTGCTTGCTGCAGAGAAAAGTCAAATTACCGAAAGTCAAATGAGTGATTCTGAACCTGCAATAGAGAATTGCCAGAGCTTCCTGAAAGACAATTTAGGGGAAGGAGTGCTGCAGAAAGTAGAGGAGGTAAGTGCAGTGAAGAGCAGCCACTGCACACCTCAAGATACTGTTGAAGAAAAAGTCCCAAGTAACAAGAAACTTGATGTAGTGGAATTTGGTCATTGTAGTCAAAACCAGATTGGTTCAATTGAAGACTTGGAAAAAGAAGAGTATCATAATAACACATGCACCAGTGAAAATTTAGCTAATGAGGCATTAAACAATGCATCAACAATTACAGATCATCAGGTTGGCAAGATAAGTGACATTCAGGATGATAATTCTGATTGTGTTGAAAATGTAAAGGAGGATGACTTTCAGAAGATTGAAGATAACATTGTGACAGATGCAGAACACTCTCTTCATAGGGATACTTTCACTGATTGTGTATCATCATTAAATAATGTATCAGACATTACACATGTAAATGAACTTAAAACTAAAGAAGAGGAAGAAGTAAGAGAGGCAGTAGAAACAATAAATGATCAGATGGAATTGCCATCTACTATTCATATGCCTTTAACACCTGTAACACCACAAACTCAAGAATCAGATCAACTTAAAGATACACAGCTGTACTCATCTAGTGGTTTATGTTCTGACAACGTAAGTACAATACTGTCTGACACTTCGAGTAATATAGATACTCAAGAAACTGATGCATCTGAAGTTACTGAAATCCAAGAGCAAAATGTTATCAGTGATAGCATTCAAGAACATAATTATGGCAGTGAAGTTCAAGAATGTAGTTATAATGGTGAGGAAATTCAAAAACATAGTTATAGTGATGAAAACATTCAAGAGCATAGTTGTGGTAATGATAACATTCAAGGTCACAATTACAACAGTGGGGAAATTCAGGAGCGCAATTATTGCACCAAAGAAGTTCAAGTGCACAATTACTGTGGTGAAGAAGTTCAAGAACAAAGTTATAGCAGTGAGGAGGTTCAAGAGGGAAATTACAGTGGTGAAGAAGCCAGGGAGGAAAATTATAGGAGTGAAGTTCAAGAGCACACTTATAGCAGTGAAGAAGTCCAAAAGCACAATTATAGTAATGATGAGCCTTTTAAAGGCAATGTACAACACAGTGTAAACTTATTAAAACCTGTCACAGTCAAACAATATGCAGAAGAAATGGTACATCTTACTGAAAACTTAATTGATGTAGCACAAGTTTCTCAACCATCTCTTTCCAGTCCTTCTACACCAGGAGGAACAATAATGACCAAACACACTCCCACACCTCAAGAAATGTCTAATATGGGAATGTATACCCCTGACTCATCAACTAATAGCGTGATATCTACCAGTGGATATAATTCAGTTGAAATAGATGTTTGTCAACTTGGACTTGAATCACCTACCTCTGTTAGCAGTAGTGAGATGGCTCAAAATTCAGTTGAACCACCACAGTCCACTGCTACACCACAGCCATATCCAGATTGTGCTCAACTGCAAAATAGCATGACTGCTTACTGTGCTGGTGCATCAGTTCCAGAGCACTGTTCCAATTCTCCAAGTAGTGCTATGGCAGCAGCAGCAGCTGCTGCTCAAGCAGCTGTAGCTCAAGCTCAGGCACAAGCACATCATGTAGTTCCATCATCTGTAGGAGGCTGCACTAGTGCTGTTGGTCACAAAGGAGGACATTCTAGTGTTCCATCACAGAGGATAAGTCATATATCCCAATCAGGCCCAGTCTCCAGTATTGTGCAGTCAAGTATGGTAAGTGTTAATGCAACAGCACTGAATGCTGTATTTGTTGGTCCTGCACCAGGAGCAGCAAGTACATATATGAATGCAATGAATATGGCAGTTCCATGTAGCAACTCAACATCTGCTGGTGGCCCTGTTGCAGGATCTTACATGGTAGGTGTGCCAGTTGCTACTGTTATCCAGCCACAGTCAGCAGCAGCCTTTGCAGCTGCTTCCATGCAGAGTCATCATCAACAACTACAACAGACACCTCAAAATTTGGCCATGACCAACCATCCTTCTGCTATAACTGGTGCCATGCAAAGACTAACCCATGTTAGTGTCAGTCTGCCATCTGCAGCTCCAAGTTCTTGTTCTGTATCATCTGTTCCTACAGGATTCCACATTCAGTCTCCAAGTTACACATACACCCCAACTCCCACACCCATACCTACACCTAACACCCCATCACAGATCAGTACTAGTTGTAGTCTTGCTAAACTGCAGCAACTAACAAATGGAATCATGGATATTGCTCCAACATGTAACACAATGACCCCCCCTCCTAATATGACTCCGCCTTCACCTCAAATAAATATAACTCCTCCCCCACAAATTCAACGCACACTGACTCCTGCCATGTCAAATCTACAATCTCAGGTATCAGTCCCATCTAATCCTCATGGTTATAGCAAATATCGTTACCATCACCGTCAGATGCAACATAATTCAAATGTTGCTCTAAGTCCCAATCTTGTTGCAAGCTATCAGACTATAAATGGAGTTGGTTATCGTATACAGCAAGCTCCAGCTGCTGCAGCCATGTTAAATACAGGTTACATAGCTAATGCTGGCTTCATAAATCAGGCTCAGCTACCTCCTTCAGCAGCAGTGCAAATGGGCATGGTAAATGTCAACATGCATGGTCAGCCTCAATATCAGGAGACTTTACAGTCAACTAGGCCACAAAATGCCATGTACGCAACTTATAGCTATCACATAAGTGGTAGCATACCTCCTCAGCCTTTGAACCCTGTTATGAGGCGGTAACAGTATGTGTATTTTATGTGGAAAACAATTATGACGAAACACTAATTGTGTTTTGATTGTCTGTGATTCTACAGAAGATCCTTATACAAGATTAATACATTAGAAACAAATGTGATACTTTGGTTTGTTTTTACTATGAATTCATATATGTTTCCTCTGCCATGACTTGTTTCCAAGTCAATCAGGACTCATGAAGATTAGTGTAAAGTATTCATAGATTGTTCTTAATTTCATAGAAATGCTCTATCAGCATTATTGTTACATACTGTAATTATAAATACAGATGTCATTGCTAAATATAATGTCATTATAGTGTGTTGCTTGTCACTGAAACTGTATTGTACATTATGGTGCTGTAAATGCAGGAAGCTGCTGCATCAAGCTTTGCCTCTCATCAGTATCAGGTAAGCATATGTATATAATTTGTAGCTGTTGCCACTGCAAAATTTTGGCAGCCGTGTGTGAGACGGGTTGTTTGAATTGTAAATACATATATGCATTGTTAAGTATGCAGTGATGTGTAAAAACAGGAATAGATAAATATAGAGCTATATGTATATATAGGCAGGGACAGAAAAAAACTTTGCTATTCAATACCTAAACAAAATAGCATTAAAACTATGGGAGTTGTAGCTCAAGATGTTTAAATAAAGCCAAACTCTTAAAAAAAAAAGTCAGTCCAAGCTTGAGCTTTCATTTCCCAAATTATTTTAAAGCCTAAAATTGAACTAATTTTAATCTTATGTAAAAAATTTCTCCAATAGATTTTTCAATGCTGTTTGTTACATTTAATTTATTAGGAGCAGTGCAGAATTTACTTTTTTACTTATGACCACAATAAGATATTATAGTTGCAAGTTAAAAGTTTGGGAAAAAAAAGGTTTTATCAGATTAAATTCAACAGCTACTCAAATTAAAATCAATCTGAGATTGAAGATTGCTTTAAAATTTTGAACAATAAGAATTTGACTTCTAAAGCTTGGGGTATGCAAGGCTTGAGATCCAAAGTAAAAACTACTTCCATCAATAATTTGAATTGAAGTAATTTCAAAGGGCATAGTTTAAAATTATATATCACTATTAGGAAAAAATATAATTTTCCACTTTAATCTGTAATAGTTGCACATTGGTCTTCCAACTGTTCTGTGTATTTTTTGATGGTCACAAAAAGCAAACTGTGTGCACTCATCTAGTTCCTACTACATATGAAAAGATTTTACTTGAACAACACATTTTTCTGTGGTTATCTGATAAACTCGTGGTCAGTCCAAAGAAACATGATTAATGATTTTTGTTGTTTTAGAATATTTTGGTTTAAGTTTTCTTGCAGATGTACAAAGCGCATTTTGATAAATTATGGTTGCAAAAGTCGTGTTTCATATGTATATAAAATTCTTAAAAAAACCAAAAAGTGTTAATTTCTTAACAATTTTTATATCCTTGCCTAAATATAAAGCATAATTTTTTTTTCAAGTATAATTTATAGTTTTGAAAAGCAAAACATTTAAAAGAATGAGCATTATAATCAGAAAAGTAAATTGATAGACAACTAAATTGCAAAGCATGACTAATAACGAGGCTGCAAGCACTCCTCGATTAAATTAATTATTATACTAGGATGACTACATAAACTATTTTCCAATATTGTCCAATAATTATTATTTTTTCCACATCCAAGACAATATAACTAGTGATTTATAATTGTAAACATACAAATACAAGAACATAGGCAATATGGACAAATGGAGCACTCCCCTTTCAAAATATATAAAATTGGGAACGTTAAAGAGTCTGTACTACTATATAAATGTGGATAAATTCAGAAAAAAAATGCATATTTTTATTCATTTGTCTCTGCATTTTAAGATCACCTTTGGAAGTGTGTATTCGTACTAAAATTTCAATAAATGGACTATTATTATAATTTATTAGTTTATGGGAACTACAAATAGATCTAGGATCTAATTACAGTAGTCACTGAACATAAAATGGTGGAAAAAGCACATGAGATGTAAAATGCAAAAGAGTAAATGTAACATGAATACTATGTTTATAACTGCATAATTTGCTATCTGTTTAAACAGTGTTCTTTATAGATTTAAAAGTAATCTTTACCAAAGAGCATATACACAGTCATATCAGAATAATATGACCACCTACCATAGTATATGTATGGTAGGTGGTCATATTATTCTGATACGACTCTGCATATCATTCAAACTTTGGGTGACATTTCGCAGGCAAAGAAAAATGTGCACCATAAATGTAATGTACCCCAATCAACGTGTCGCAGCCAAAGAATCGCTTTCATCTTTCCCATTCTAGTGGTTGGAGACTAAAGCTTTGCTCCTGTAGTACAAGGTTGTGAAAAAAAAATTTTCAAATAGAAATGCGATTTTTTTTTCAACTGTTCTTATTAAATATCAAAAATAACTTTAAATCTATAATATAAATTTTTTGCCTGTTGATATCACTTGAAAAAATTATGATAAAGTTTAAAAATAAATTATTTGATTTGGATGTGCATGTTCAGTCACTGTAAACAGCATCAAGTAGTGCCGATTCAGTTCATGCCTCTATTCTGCTGTACTGTGCCTAAATTATCGATCGGTTGCATTTCCCGCTATTTATAGCTCTACTAGAGTTGTATTGTTTTCTAAACTTTTAATGTAAGGAAGGATATTAATTTTTTTTTACTACCGGAAATTGCATCATCTGGGAACTACGCACATCGGATTTCAATCAATGTTTTAGCAGACTTTCGATTTAAAGGTGTTTTTTATTTACTTTAATTCTTCTAAAATAATTTTTTTATTGCTTCTTAAATGAATACTGCAATTAGAAACAATAGACAGTGAAACTTGTAGCAATCTAAAATGGCAGCAATCATTTGAATTACTCAGAGTGCAATTTTTAAATGGTAGGACTTTATTTATCAATTTTTTTAATTACGTTTAAAGCATATAAACAAATTAAGGTCACGAAATAGCGATTTTTTTTTTTTTTTTTTTGCCAGAATTTTAGAATTAAACTTTTCTTTAGCGGTTATGCAGCTTCATAATAAAGCGACTTGTTCTCAAGCTCAATGCATCGATTAAACTTTAAATGTTTTGAAACAGTTTTTACATTTTTTTTCATAGTTCTTTATTACTTTTCTGATATATTGTTCATTTCTTATTTAAATTATCTAGTTTTTAAAGCAAAATTATTTTTTGACACTGCTTTACTTAGGCTTAGTTTGCCGATCCTCAAAAGTCTAAGAATATGCATAAATGACTAAATAATTTAGAAAAAGCGAAATAAATGAAAGATTTAAACAATAATTGAAATATTATGAACTGTTTATATTAGAGTAATAAAATAATATAGAAAAGATGGGAAAAAATAGCAAAATTTCAAATATATATATATAAGATAAAGTGGAAAAAATACAGTAAAATTTTGCAATGTTTAAGAAAATGCTTAAAAAATTTAACTTACATTTTTCTTCGAATTTTTGCCATTTTATTAAGCTCAATTAAATGCTCTTTCTTTTGGTATACAACATGACATATTTTCATTCATTAGTTACTTCAGGATGAGGTTCTAAAGTTGTTTATTTTATTTGCTGAAAACATTTTAAAATAAATCCGGCCACTACAGTGAGTTCATTTTCGGAAACCCGACACTGTAAGGGTTGGCTTGGGTTGTTTTACCTGTGAGCGGCACTTTTTTTGCACACCATGGGCTAAATGGCCAGGTCACATGGACCCCGAAAGCTCAGAGAAGGTTGGGGAAGGGGACCCACTGGAAGAGCTGTTGGGAGACAGATGGTAGCCTCCCATCAAGGCCATCCAGCGTGTTCTTTAACATGCACAGGGTATGACTCTCCCGCACACGGGGACACGGCTTAACATCCCATCCGACGGACGACGGCCTTTCCAAGCCCATCAGTGTCCCCCTACTGATCGTGGGCAGGGCAGGGAATTTTGCGGAGATAAATCTCGACGCTGACCCAGCTGGGACTCGAACCTGGGAACTACAGATTACGAGCCTGGCTCACTACCGACTGAGCCACCCCTGCCCCACACTGTAAGGATTAAAGAGTTACACTCTTTTGACTTTTGATGGCCTCCCTTATTATGCCTTATATTCTATCTGGTGAATCATAAGTATTGTGCAAAGCACAGTTAGACTTAAAATATTTCTAATTTTGTAATGAACATACTAAAATTCACTAGTGCAAATTTAAGACATTTTAATAATAATCTTTAGGCCTAGTTTTACTTCAAATGTTCAAGGTAAGTTAAAGTATGGTGCAATTCTGCCTCATATTCAAAACCTATAAGAGTCCAATTCCACAATCACAAGAATCATGGTTAGAGTGTTTGTGTTGAATATACTTTATATACTGGTGGTAGCAGCAGGATGTCTCAGTATATTACATGTTATAGATGTTATACAAAATGCTATAGAGGTTTCGCAAGATCTTGCACTATGTTATTGGTTTTGTTATTGACCAACCAGGAAATGGGTGGAAACCACCAACTTGAGTTATAGGATGCAGTTGGTTTCCACTTAGCCTTGATCTCAAGACTCATTTCAAAGGTCAATTGACATATAACCACTAGGTTAGTGATTCAGATACCTTCTATTTAACCATTAGTATTTTTTTTTCTGTACTTGCAGATATTATTCTTTTATAGAACAAATTGATGATGATCTTTAATATCGTTTTTTCTGTTTTTAGAGGTAAAGTTTTGGCTCAGCTGGTAGTGCACCAGATTTGTAATCTGCAGTTCCCAGTTTTGAGTCCCAGCTGGACCAGCATTGAGATTTATCCCCACAAACTCCCCACCCAACCCTCTGTCAGTAGGAGACACTGATGGGCTTGGAAAGACTGCCATCTGTTGGATAGGGCATTAAGTGTGTGGGAGAGCCATACCCTGTGCATATTAAAGAGCTAGCTGGATGGCTTTAACAGAAGGTTACTATCTATTTCCTAGCAGCTGTCCAGTTGGTCCCCTCCCTACAACCTTCTCTGGGACATTGAGGTCCTTGTGACCTGGCCATTTAGCTCATTGTTTGCCAAAAAAAGTGCTGTTCAGAGGTAAAACAACCCAACTCCTATTTTGTAATATCATCCAAGTAATTTTGCTCATTGCATTAAAAACACTGAAACAAATGCTGGAGTGGCCTTATGTTTTACATACTTTTTTTCTGATGAGAATTTAAGTGTATGCAGTTTTTTTTATATTAATTTTGTTTATAATTAGCAGGACATATATTATTATGACATTTTTATATATAGAACAATATAGTATAATAAATATATATATGTAATAATATAGGGATATATTATTATGACATATATGTGTGCTGCCACAGCAAAGTGGTTAGTGTGCTTGCTATTAATCAAAGGGAGTTGGTTTCAAACCCTCCAGTTTAAAGACATGGATGACCCCGTCATCCTCACAGACCTATTATGACATATAAAATGACAGACTCCTATCGGACCTCTGTGGCAAACAGCTGCTTGAGGTTTTTAAATATTTTATTAAATTTCTAAACTATGAAAACATTTTGAGTATTGTATATATGTAAAAACTTAAATATAACACCTCCCTCCCCCAGTGCACTAATTCAAGGTCAGCTAATTCAGGAAAACAGTAAATTTCACAAATGAATAGTATATTGAGTGCCTTAGTGTAGAGTTAGATTTCTTTAACCTAGCAGTAAGCACACACCTTTTTTTTTTCCAGTATGGGCATTTGGTCTAAAACATATATATATTATATGTATTTTAAATTTAATCTATTACATATATGAAAATAATCATTTGGCCTATTGGCTGCATTTCACCAAATGCTAATGCTCTTCAACCTTGGAAAGGTATACTTAGACAGCTTATTCCAGTGCACTAAATGTTTTTTTTTTTATTAAATACTGATTTCTTTACAATTTTTTCCCCTCAGAATATGCATTTTTAGATATTTTTTTTTACTCTGAACACTTATGGCAGAGCAAAGTTTGCAGAATAAGCAGTGATTTACCATATCATTCTGGTTGAGAATTTACCAATGAGAACCCTTCCAGGATTAAAAACTTCTGCTTTAAGCAGTCTTTTTTTTTTTTCCTAATTCTATAATTTTTAAAAGAATACATAAATATAAAATATTCCTTATATTTTGATGGGAGGAAAAAACATGATAATAAAAAGGAAAAAATGGCATAAATTGCAATTTTTATCATTTGCAATTCTTAATTTTTATATGGTTTCTGCATCCAATAAAAATATATATGATACAACAGAAAAGAGGAAAAAAATGCAAAAATAACTAATTGGCATGCAGGATATCATGATAAGGACAGCATGATTTTTTCACACTGGCATGATGAAATGCATCCAAACAGCAAAATCTTATGTTTATGCAGCAAGAGCATTCAAGGTCACCTAGACAAGTAGGCATGTACAAGATACAGAGAATTCATTTGTGTCCATTCAAAAATGTACATGGGTAGGTTTAAGAGACCAATATGTGCTTCCAGGATAAATAGTTACTTGTTTAAGTATTCAACACTTAAATTCAACATAATTTTTTTTTATCTAATTGCAAGATTTTTAATCAAACACTCTTATATTAATAAATTGCAAATGGAATAAAAATTTAAGTAATTTAATATTTCACTTTTAAGCTGGTTATAATAACCTATCTTATTCATTGAAATTTCTTAGCCCTTGACTACAGACTACCATGTTTCCTAACATCTGCTTAGTGGTCCTTTTCCTCCCAACCTTCTCTGAGCTCTTGTGGTTCTGTTGATGTGGCACATTTAGCCACTGTGTTCACAAAAGTGCTATTCGGAAGTAAAACAACACAATGATAAATCAAGAATTTTCAGTTTCTATGAATTATTATTTGTAATAGTTTTTGTTTCCAATAACATTGAGTTTAATTTTATCATTAAATAATTATTTTAAAACATAATAGCCAATAATTAGGCTTACCATGAGGAACATACCTAGGAGGTGGGAGTCTGGACACACCCAAAAATCCAATTATATGAAATCTCAAACTTGTCTACCTGCTTTGAATTCCTAAACAGTTTCTTTGTATAATTTTATTTTAGCCCACAAAATAGATTTTAAAAAAGTTACAAAATCTTATTCCATATAGAATATTGTTTTACCTTTCTTGGTCAGAGGAATATTTTAGTAACTTGGAAACCCTACTCAAGTCTTATTCTCAGATACCTTCCATGTAACTCAATTAAATTCTTCCAGTGTTTATTTCAAATCAATTCACAATCAAACATAAATTGCTTTCAAATGTTATTTCATCAAAAAGACTGTCAGTATCAATTATTGCCTGTTCATATTTTGTATTGATAACATCTGCAGTTTTTTCAATTTCTGGGCAAGTAAATTCACCATTTATCCATGTATGTGATTCAGTTTCTGAAAAACTTTCTTCCTAGAGCGATATGTAAAATATACATTTTCCACAACAGGTGTTAATTTGTTCAATAAAAGTTTCAGAATTAATATCTGTAGTGCCTTCAAGTTTCTGTAACAATAGTTTAGCTCCTTGTGGAATGAAACAGTTTTCTTTTCATTCTTGCAAATTCGTCTTTGGATTTTTGAGTTTGAAGCTACCTCCATTGCACTAACATTTGTTTTTTTCCCCATCTCTAGTGTTGTGTTATTAAATAAATGAACAGATCATAAATACACTTCTTAGCATGTAAGACAGAAGGAAAAGAATTTGAAACCAAATTGGTTTACAAATGGGACAAGAGCTCAAAACCAGGAAGAATGGTATAAGCCTATGTATAATACAAAGAATTAAAGAAAGGTTTAGTGACATGAATTTCTGTATATATTTTTCACAATACGTCAGGAAAGTTTTTTCCTTATTCAGGCTTTGCTGGTAATTATAAAAATAGTTCAAGCCTGGGCTCAAAAATTTGAGCCAGGACATGTCTCTACACACTAAAAAGATTTTTCTAATTGTTTCTGCTTCTGTTAGCAGAAATGAAAAGTCAAAAGCAGGTGTGGGAACATTTTCTCATTGAAAGGCCAAAGGCTACTGCAACTAGTCCCTATCAGGTCGCAAATTATCAAGGTATCGAGGACATCAAAATGATCTGTTGGCTATAAAAAGTGACAAATTTTTGTCACAATTCGTGATCAGATGTAAAACAAAAAAAATTAATTCCTCATATTTACTAATATTTAAAAAAACAAGTTGAAACAATTTAATACTTGTAAATATAAACCTTGCATTCTTTCACTTTTATCAAAATTTAAAAAATAAAAGCTATACAATTATTTGTTGCTGAAATCGTATCTGATTTTGTGGATTTTTGGACAAGTATGCAAACGGCTGTCTAAAAACAGTACAAGTATGCAAACAGCTGCAGGTTCCCCAACTTTGGTCAAAAGTGTATCAGAGCACAGTATTCAGCATGTGCATGGCACAATATAAATAGTCGAAACCTTCTAGAGCTTTTACCAATGTGCAAGCTATGATCAATCACAGAAGTAATTTTATGTACTTTGGTTCAAGTCCTGATCTTGAAAAGCTTCTAATGATTTATTCTTTTATGTTCTCACCAGTTTTCATTTCATCCATGAAATCACAGGTAAATAACACTCACTTTTGGAAGATAACAAATTTACATTAATGTAATGGTTGAGTATGACATTATTTTTATATGCATAATTCCCAATTATCAGGGGGTGGGGGGCTCAGTCGGTAGCGCGCCAGGCTCATAATCTGTAGTTCCCAGGTTCGAGTCCCAGCTGGGTCAGCGTTGAGATTTATCTCTGCAAAATTCCCCGCCTTGCCCATGTCAGTAGTGGACACCGATGGGCTTGGAAAGGCCGCCGTCCATTGGATGGGACGTTAAGCCGTGGCCCCGTGTGCGGGAGAGCCATACCCTTTGCACGTTAAAGAACACGCTGGATGGCCTTGACGGGAGGCTACCATCTGTCTCCCAACAGCTGTTCCAGTGGGTCCCCTCCCCCAACCTTCGGGGTCCATGTGACCTGGCCATTTAGCCCATGGTGTGCAAAAAAGTGCCACTCAGAGGTAAAACAACCCAACCCAATTATCAGTAGAAGCTGCAGAAATTACTTGGACACAAATTTTTTGTGATTCAGTCAAATGATGTGAAACAGTAGTTGGATGAGAATGTTTTCACATTAACATGTATACCATTTTTAATAGTCTTTTCCAGGCTTTTTGTAGTCTAAACTAACCATCTGCAGTAACTTCAAATGGTTGAATATCCCTTGCCCAATATTCTAGAAAATTAAAAAAAAAACTCATCTTTAATTGCTGAAGTCAATTCTGTTTCTATCGCTTTCAAGTTAGACATACAGAGATAGGAAATCTTGAAACAAACCACAGCAACCATCTCCTGAACTTTGTACCTTCTGGTTCTGTTAGTCTGGGAAGTGGCTGATGTGTTATTTTTTCTTTCAGATTTCCCTATCTCTGATATTTATACTAGTTACACAACTGTAAGTTTCTTCTCTGTGAAATATAACATCTGTTGTACTCTATTAGAATGTTTAGTTGGAGTAACATCTGGTAAGTATATGTGCATGATGCATAAAAATTACCAAGTTTCCTGTCGGTTTAAAAAGCACATAATAGTACTATGACCATATAAACTACTTGGAAAAAAAAGCCTACTGCCACGTCCTTCATAAACTTCCTTAGGCAGACTTGAAAGCTCTACCAGCTTAGCTTTACTGGTACTTAACCAGGAGGTCTAGAGTTCAAATCCAGGAAGCTACTGGTGTATTTTTTTTTCAAGCTTGTCTTTCTGTAATATGTATCCTGGTTTCACAACTGTTTTCTCTCTGTGATATGTAAGACAAAATGGGACTTAATGATGGAACAGTGCATCATTTATGTCTTTTTAAATCCAATGTTCCTAACTTGCTTCAATGTTTAACAAAGCTTTGCATACCGAACATTGTGTGAAATGTTTGACTTCCTGAATTGCTTTATCCATCACAGTGGCAAAGGATTTCCAGATATTACTCTTTTATGAATGATTACAACATTTATTTTCCAAATAGAAGCGATCTTTATCCTATTGGAACATAGATCTTGATGGTGCTCCACTTTGCAGAACATTTTCTTGATAAAAATTGTCTGAAAAAAATTATATTGCATTGCACAAACTACCGCAATGCCTAGCTAGCAGTTATTTCTGGGAGAATATTCCAAAAACTATTGTTCATAAAATATTTCATGTTTGCCTCCTATTCACAGAGACAACCTTGGACAGTGTTGAAAAATTTCTCCACAAAACTTCTCACCCTGCCCTTGGTCAGTAGGGGACACTGATGGGTTTGGAAAGGCTGCCGCCCATCAGATGGCATAAAGCTGTGTGCAGGAGAACCATATGCTCTGCACATTATAGAACAATCTGTATGGCTTTGATGGGAGATTACAATCTGTCTCCTAACAGCTATACAGTGGGTCTCCTTCCCCCCAACCTTCTCTGAGCCCTTGGGATCCTTGTGACCTGGCCATTTAGCCCCTTGTATGCAAAAAAAAACAAAAAAAAAACACGGAAGTAAAATAACCCAACCCATCATAAGTAGAGTGAATGTTTTTTCCTGAGGGTAAATCTCTTCTCTCATGTTAAGCATTATGAACAATGCCGAGTTCAGACTCCCTTTAATTCCTACAATTCGACAATACATGGGAGCATCTCATAGCTAAACATGCACACATTACTCCAGATTTTCTCAACTGACCACCTTGGAATGGCTCATGCTTATCCCTTTTCCCAACAGTGTAATTTAACATGTGTAATTGGCATAGTCTGCTATGTGTTTGTGACCTCTGTTAGTCCCATTTAATGCATGTTTTATGTTTGCCGGCCCAGCAGGCACCCCTTCCTGTAAGTTTGCTCTAAATTGTACTGTCTATCTTATTCGAATACTGTGATTACATCCTCTTCTTGACTTTTTGTACATGTGTGTTCAAAGTTTCTGCAAGGACCAGAAATAATCCAAATTCATCATTGCTATTGAGGACTAGCAAAATGATCTGAACTTTGTTACTTAATCAGCAATAAAAGAATGAATAAAATATTCATATTTAAAAGCTGAGATTACCGTTGAATTGTGTATTTGTGTACACCAAACTTCATACTGTATTCCAATTGTAAAGTTCACATTTGGCTTTTAAACAATTTATGTATATAATCTGGATGCCACATGCGCAAATATACACCGTTGCCAGTTTTCCAAGAATTACATAAGAAAAGTAATCTAAGTTAAATTTAACATGTCAGAAGCAAAACTTTTAGATTAATATTGATGCCATTTCAACCATAATCAACTTATTTCATATTCTTCTTAGTGAAAGCATCTTCAACAATTAGCAATCTTTTTTTCAAATTTTGTAGTAACATAATTTGTCTTACAAAGTGTAACCTGCATTTCCCACAAGCTGCACAACTGATCGTGGGTATGTAGTTTGCCCACCTCTTTATGTGGGGGGAAAGGATCTGTGGAATTCTAGTGTATGTTACGCATAAATTGTGTAGTTCATTCACATTGAAATTTTATGTTTAAATGTGCCATATCTCAGATTCTACCTTAGCAACAAAGCTATTTTGTACAAGTTGCAAACTAGTAAGCTTTCACAGTTTCTGCCTCAGTCCTATTTTTTTATGTGTTTTATCAAAATCATTTTTATAAATATTCTGTGAAACATAAATTGAATGTGCCTTTTATGGTGAAAAAGATTAAGAATTATTTCCTTTTCTGCACTCATTGTCATATCCATTAGATTTGATTTTAATGGCTAATTCTATAACTTACCTGTACATTATATTAATAATTATGAATAGACCGACTTAGAGCTTTCTACCACAACAGTGATGTTACTAATAATTTTTATCTCCCTAATGAACACAGATCCTGGATATATGGTTCCAATCATAAGGGCAAATTTACAGTGTCCATAAAAAGTTACGCGTTTTATAAGGTGTTCATCAACAGAAATGTCTTGGAGCAATGATTTAATGGAGTAATTCAATTAACCATACACCAAATTAATATTTCCTTAGGTAACATTGCCCAAAATATCTCAAAACTTATCAATTATTGCTAATTTCATTGTTTTCGAAAATCCATGCATATTCTCAGAACTATACTGCATTGCATAGTGCACGTTATTGCAGTAATTGATGAAAGCAACATAAGTTATTTTTACGTTATAACTGTACAATTAAAATAGTAATTTTATGAACAAATAATCAACTAATAGCCACAGCCATTTACTCACAAAGCTTATATATAATCCTGAATGTACGTGCATACTTGATTAATGAACATTATGAAGTTTTTTCAGTGATTTAAAGATTGTAAATTATTATTATCATCATCATATAACTCTCATTTCAGATAATTGTAGATTTAATAACTTTCAAAAATGATATAAACTGATATCATTACTACCAAAGAATCCAGTTAACTGGTTTATTCCCCAGAACTGACTTGGGGATATTTTGTCTAAATGCTTTAGGTAATATATTGTAAATAGTGTCTACAAAAAAAAAATGTAAAGAAGAGAGATACTGACAAAAATTAATAAAATGAGCTATCTTTATATATAAATTTATGTATTGAATAATTATTCTCTTATTAAGTATGTGTAACATAAACATAGATTTAAAATTAATATTGATAATATTAAATTCTTTGATTTTCATAATTTAAGAAAAAAATAGTATTCTTAAAGAAAAGCTTTACAATATAAAATATCCGATGTTCCAGTACTAATTTCCTTTTGTTTATTTTTATTAATAATACTTTTTTTATTTGTATTAAATTCCATATACCTGTACTACTGGACAGAAAAATAGAAACAGTTCAATGTTATTTCAATAGAAAATCACATTTAGAGCTCAATCATGGTACTCAATCTACGTAAATTTTTATTTTTAAACAATATTTGTTCAGTATTCAAAGAATTATTATGAATTCTGGAATATTTAACAGGCTAGAAAAAAAAATTAACCCCAAAATTGAAATAAAGCGTTAAAACAGGTTAAGAGATCAGAGATCATAGTTGACTCTAGTAGAGTACCTGGTGCTGATCTCTTTGTTTTAAAGTTTGTTTTTTTTTAATTTTGGGGTCAATTTTTTATAGCCTATTAAATATTTCAGCATTCATAACTCTGAATACTGAGCAAATAGTGTTTAAAATCAAGATTTAGATAGACTTGATTGAGATCTTCAGTTTTACTTTAAACATATTTTTTCATAAAAATCATCATATCAAAGAAATTGTCGAGCTCTGAATATGATTTTCTCTTGAGATAACATGGAACCGTTTCCATTTTACTGTCCAGTACATGTACTTTGCTTTCTAAAAAATAAATATGGAAATAAAAATAAATTTCTGTATTGCATGTAAAACTGTTATTTAGGAGTATTTTGGAAAAATCATTTCGATTCCAAATTGGTTATTGTTCTTTTAAACCGTATTTTGTATTTTTATGCAATTCGTTGTATAATAAGAGACGTCTGTAATTTTACCTATTATTAAGTTATATACAACTTTGTTCAGATGATTTTTCTGTCCCTGATACAATGCATAGTAACTATGCTTAAAGTCTATATCGTTTTAATGAAGTACAAAAATAATTGAGCGGTACTCATTAAACTCTTTATGTAATGGTTTAAATTAGATTTTATACTTTGATATGCAGAGCAGGGTTTTTGTGATAACTTCACAGTGTATGGATTTGTGCCGGTTATATATGCATTACACAAATCATGTTCTTTCTGTAAAATTTAGGTCACCCTAGCATTTTTAGTCACTAATTTTATGCTACTACTCGTCGGAAATGTTGAGAATGACATAATGATAGGCCAAACCATCATCTCTGGTTAGGTGCAGCAGGCTCCTAAAATTTTCAGATTGGCACTGTACATGTTTGTTGCTTGTGTCTCTGTAAATATATGTGTGTGTGATGTACATGTGTATTTAGGTTACGTTGCAGCAGGCTCCTCCAAGGGACTGCATCTGTTGAATATTCCTTTGAAATGGAAAGTAGAATATATTTTTGAGTAAGTTTTGTGCCTTGGTGCAAGATTCAACTACCATCATCACACATCATAAACATCATTCACATCAATCCCTTATGTACATATTGTGTTGTAATCACAGATAAGTGTGACTCTTGCATTTATATTGTCATCTTTTAAATGTGGAAACTTGGTTGTGTGCTGATATCAACAGAACTGGAGAAAAGGTAAAAAAAAAACTACCATTGTACAAATTGGGCATATTTTAAAGTTTTGCAATGAAATCAAAGTGATTTGTTATATTGCTTTTATTTTGAGATTCCAGGTCGTAACAGTGCCAAACCGTGGCCATCACTAAAACGGTGTAAATATTTTTTTTTGCATTACACCAGGGCTCAAATTTTGTTCACCTAGTATGTAAATCAAATCATATTTCTGCTTGCTAGAACTTATTGTCTAGAATGCAATATCGAGTAAGTGCACAAAAGTTTCCTTTTGTAAATTTTGCCTTTTATGTCGCAGTTTGTTGGAAGGGGCAGTTTTCTTAAGTCGTATATTGCACATTGTAAGTTTTCAGCAAGTTCATATTTTATCAGAATGTATTCTTTAGCATATTTCTTAACATTGCAGATTATGGCATTACATATTCTAGTGTAAACAAATGTAAATCCAGTTCTTGATTTCAATTATTTTCAAAACATTAATATTTTAAATCGACAAACGAAAGCGTACTTTGCATCACAAATTTTATGGCATTAAAATCTGATTTTACGGTTCAACATTGGATGTCATCATCTGTTAGGTCTGAAAATAATGCTGGCACCAAAATGAAATTAAGATTTCTCCTAAAACCTTAGATTTTACTGCAGTGGCGAAATTTGATCTTTTCCGACAAGTGCACTACAGGAAGTTTTACTGTAATTATTACCACAATCTGCTGTCACCTAGTTGTGGCAGTTTGGTTAGCATGGCCAATATTTGGCATGTTCCTATGTGCTCGTATTTTATTCTTCCTTAAAAACGTTAACAGTTTCATTAATTCTGGAAAAACGGTAGTTTACTATAGATGTCGATTTGTATGACTTTCAGGAAAGGTGTTTAGAGATTAATAATATTGGCTACTTTACAGGATTTGTTTCATTCTTTAAGGAAATATCTGTAAACTCAGCGCATTTTTGTAACAGTTGATTTGCTTTTCACTAATAAAGAATTTATGTTGAAAAATAATTTGAAACAAAACAGATCTGAATATGTCTTTTGCTTATATAAACAAACTTTCGCTTATCTTCATTTAGTATTATCAGAATGTAATAAAAAATATAAAACGTCACTTTTTCATTTTAATTTGTACGTGTTCTACAGTTAATAAAAACACATTTGTAAATATATTCAGGCTTTGAAGATTTCTTAGATTAATAAGGAGCTATTTTAATTACGAGTATAGTGGGATTTTTTTTTACAACCGAGACTAATGCAATTTAATATCCAATACGACATTAAAAAAATTAATCTTTCATCGCCGCTGCTTAACCAAAAACTTAGAAAGTTTGATCATTCTCACCCACAGCACATTAATAGCAAATAATGTGCACTTAACGAACCCTCGCAAATTTAGTCTATTTTCCTCCTCTCCCCACATGTATGTGCAGTGGTAAGGAATGGAATGTTGAGACGAGGGTGCAAAGCAATTCAAAATGCACGTGACAATGTTGCCAATTACCAAGCGCCATCAGTTAACTGTTTATGGCTTTGAACTTCAAATCGTGCAAAAGATGCAATAAGTGAAGAAAGCTTTTTAATTGAACGGGGCGATCTTGTAGCTGTTAGGATTGTATTCCTAAAAACAGTGCGTGAAACTAAACAGTTCATCTGACATTTTGAGAATTGTAATATATTTTATAATAAAACTTTCCTAGAAGATCCCGCACACCCCCACAACAGTACCTACTCGAGTTTTATTTTCAACCCCCACCCCCTCAAAACAAAATTTAATCCGGGTAAGTGGGGGTGGCTCAGTCGGTAGCGCGCCAGGCTCGTAATCTGTAGTTCCCAGGTTCGAGTCCCAGCTGGGTCAGCGTTGAGATTTATCTCTGCAAAATTCCCCGCCTTGCCCATGGTCAGTAGTGGACACCGATGGGCGTGGAAAGGCCGCCGTCCATTGGATGGGACGTTAAGCCATGGCCCCGTGTGCGGGAGAGCCATACCCTGTGCACGTTAAAGAACACGCTGGATGGCCTTGACGGGAGGCTACCATCTGTCTCCCAACAGCTGTTCCAGTGGGTCCCCAACCTCTGAGCTTTCGGGGTCCTTGTGACCTGGCCATTTAGCCCATGGTGTGCAAAAAAAGTGCCGCTCAGAGGTAAAACAACCCAACCTTGTGACCTGGCCATTTAGCCCATGATGTGCAAAAAAAGTGCCGCTCAGAGGTAAAACAACCCAAATCCGGGTAACTGCCTGACCCCACTTTGAAAGCCAGTGGCTTAAATTGGGAGTTATTAAAGGATCTTGATATCACTTATTCTTGACCTCGAGATTCAAGCTCAGCTGTACTTCCATAATTCATTGTTCGTAATATATATACTGATTTGACGATATAAATACACTAGGGGTTCCCAACGTGGGGTACGCCATGAGAGCTGAAAAGTCTCTAGATATACGATATATATTTTATTCCCATTGTTATACTACAGCTATAGTATAACAATAGTACGCCACACACATTTCCAGGGGATACGTGAAGCATAAAAGGTTGAGAACAACTGCACTAGTGGATAAAAGTTTGCATACTAACAACGAATTGAGAGACCTGAAATTCAGGTGAGATGTCTGTACATCATGTATCGATATCTGTTATGAATAATCATATAGTAATTATAGTTTGTTACTGAAGAATGGCAACACAGGTGCAATAAAATGGCTAACACTATAACAAAGTACATATGCATACACGAGATGCTTAGGAATATCCGATGGCCAGCCATGGGCTACGGAGGTCTAACCAGACCGTGTAATCTACTTTTCCAAGCATATCTGTCCTGAGCTACATCTGGCCACTGCACACCAATTCTAACTAGGCCTTTAGGCACACTGTTCATAACCCTATTCACCAATCTATAATTATTCATATGGGCAACATGGCCAAACCACATCATTAGTTACAAAGCTGAACCACCTAATCTCCAAGATATCTAGAATCAAAAGCACCTAGTTTATTGTTTACAAAGTGTCCAAGTTTCACTACCATAACTCCCCCCCCCCCCCCCCCAAAAGTAACTCGGAGTTGGCAAAATATGAAGCGACTTCGTAAAATCGAGGCGAGTTGTGAAAATTTGTAATGTTTTTGGAAGAGTTGTCAAAATCGAGGCAACTTGACAAATCTCAAGCAGTTTGGAAAATGGAGAGACGGCAAAATTTAGAGCAGTTGGCAAAATCGGGACAACTTGGCAAAATTCAAAGTGAAGGTAAAATCTTGGAGAGTTGGCAAAATTCCGGTGAAATGTAAAAATTAGGATTTTTTTCTGTAAACTTATGGCGAGATGGCAAAATCTAGGGACAGTTGGCAAAATTGCGGAGTTGACTAAATTAAAGTGAGATGTAAAAATTTAGATTTTTCTGTAAAATTATGGCGAGTTGGCAAAATTCGGAGTGACTAGGTGTGATGTAAAATTGGATTTTTTTTTTCTGTAAAATTGTGGCGAGATGGCAAAATCAAGGAAACTTGGCAAAATTCAAATCCACTTGGTAAAAATACGGGCGATTTGTAAAAATTGGGATTGTTTTCGTGAAATTAAGGAGAGTTGGCAAAAATGAAAATGCAGTAACAAAGACAACTAAAATATTTGTTTAATAGTGTAAAGAGTGAATGTGACCCCTCCCTTAGCTTTAATTACTTCTTCCACCCTCTCAACCATTGATGCCACTAGCTTTTCACACATCTTCGTCACTTCAGGGTCGTGGTACCACACTTTCATGACACTTTCTATCATTTTGGTTTTCGTCTTGCAATCCATCTTGGATATGCACGCTTTAATAATGGCCCTCAAATTTTCAATGGGTTTTAGATTGGGTGAATTTCCTGGCCACTCCAATATTTTCAAATATTGCTGGCTAAAGAAGCTCTTAGCAAGCTTAGAATTGTGGCATGGAGCCAGATCCTGTTGAAATACCCCATCGCCATGAGGAAACAGCTTCTGCAGTGTTGGGACCATTTTCGCCTCCAGAACGCCTATGTACTTTTTGCCGTCCATCATTCCTTCAATGGGGGAAGCGTCTGTGGCCCGGAAGCTGTGAAACATCCCCGAAACATGACCTTGGGTGGGTGTTTGCTGGATGTGGTAAGATCGAAGAGGTTCTCCAGGCAACGTCACCTTCTGGAGTGTGGCTGCCGGGCTCGACACCCCTTCAAAAAGCAGCTTTTGACACCAGCTATGAAGCAAAAAAGGCTATCATGGGCAAAGAAACATCGAGACTGGACTGTGGAGAATTGGAAAAAAGTGATATTTTCCGACGAAACCCACTTTGAGGTGCATGGCTACAGGTCAAATTTTGTCCGCTTGCCTGGAGAACCTCTTCGATCCGGCCACATCCAGCAATCTCCCAAACACCCACCCAAGGTCATGTATTGGGAATATTTTCACAGCTTCCAGGCCACAGATGTTTCACCCCATTGAAGGAATGATGGACAGCAAAACGTACATAGGCGTTCTGGAGGCGAAAATGGTCCCAACACTGCAGAAGCTGTTTCCTCATGGCGATGGGGTATTTCAACAGGATCTGGCTCCATGCCACATTTCTAAGCTTGCTAAGAGCTACTTTACCCATCAACATTTGAAGGTATTGGAGTGGCCAGGAAATTCACCCGATCTAAACCCCATTGAAAATTTGTGGGACATTATTAAAGCGCGCATATCTAAGATGGATTGCAAGACGAAAACCAAAATGATAAAAAGTGTCATGAAAGTGTGGTGGTACCACGACCCTGAAGTGACGAAGATGTGTGAAAAGCTAGTGGCATCAATGGTTGAGAGGGTGGAAGAAGTAATTAAAGCTAAGGGAGGGGTCACATTCACACTATTAAACAACTAAATATTTTAGTTGTCTTTGTTACTGCATTTTCCTATTGTCCCAACTAATTTGCACAGTACTGTAAAGTACAGGTGAGTTGTAAAATTGGGATTGGTTTTGTGAAATTAAGGAGAGTTGGAAAAACCAAGAACTCTTGGCAAAATTCGAAGCCACTTGGTAAAATACAGGGAAGTTGTGAAAATTGAGATTTGCTTTGTGAAATTAAGGAGTGTTGGACAAATTGAGGAAACAAAATGTAGGGCAATTGGCAAAATTCGAATCCACTTTGAAAATACGGGCGAGTTGTGATAATTGGGATTGGGTTTGTAAAATTCAGGAAAGTTGACTAAAATGGAGAAAACTTGGCAAAATCTTGGGAAGTCTGAAGTGATTTGGCAAATTTAGGATATGTAAAGATGCAAGTTTCGTGAAATTAATGAGTTGGCCAAATCGAGGGAAAAATCACATTGACTTGCTATAATTCAGATATGTAAATATTGGAATTATGGCCAGTCGGCGAAACTGGAAGTTAAACGGCAAATTACGGTTGGCAAAATGTTGTGAAAATTACCCCCATATCACGGAGCGAAATCTAAGTTTGCTCAGTTGGCAAAATTTGAAATTCTAGTTAGAAAATTTTCGATTTCTCTCCCCCCCCCCCTCCCAACCAGTCCTTCGCTATGCCCCTGATCACCGGTATCTGTTGCTTAGCTCCCAAGATAAACCTGCTCAAGACTGCAAGCAACCATTTCAGATTAACTGAATCCCAGCCTGCCTGACCAATTTTCATCACTTTAGTTTTCTCTGTCTATAACCAAACCTATTCTACTCTCAACAACTTGAATAAAAGAGTTCATCTTATCAAACTCATCTCATCATTTACCAAAAGGGCTAAATCAACAGCATAATCTAAATCAGAAATTTTCGTCCCTTGCAGTGAATTTCGCATAACATAATAACCATACTAAAGAGAAAAGGAGACAAAATGCACCCTTGTCGAACACCAGAAGTAATGCTAAACCAATTGCTACAAGCCTTACCAACTCTCACACACGACTCAGTGTTATTATAGAGAGCTTTCATAATGTTAACTAACTTGTCTGGTATACCATATGATCTCACAATCAACCACAAATTATGACGATCAACAGAGTCGAAAGCCTTTTTGAAATCAACAAAGCTAGCAACCAAAGGTTTCTGAAACTCTAAAACATTTCCCAAGGATCTGCCTACGTGAAAATATCTCATCCACACATCCCCTACCACTTCTGAATACACATTGCTCATCACGCAGTTGACTGTCAACCAGATTCTTAATTCTATTAAGCACAATCGTGCAAAGAACTCTACCTGGAACAGAGTAGGCCGATACCCGTGTAAGTTATCACAAGAACTGCGGTCACCTTTTTTAAAAATAGGAATAGCTCTGCTAAATGCCTTAGGAACCAGTGGTGGACAGGGTCTAAAAATATTGGTTGCCAGGAGACAAAGGGGGCTTACTCACAACTATAAGTCTATTATTTTTATATTTTGAACATATTGTCTAATTTCAATCATCAATATGGTAACCGAAACATTCCTGTAGTAATTTCATCTACCCGGGCCAACATTAAAGCCACCAATGCATCTATCATCATTACAATGGGAGTAGAACTAACTACATTGTTTAGAACATCACCAATATCACCTTCAACCACCTTGCCATATTTATTCCTCAATCCCTGTCTACCACATAGAACATTAACAATCTGGTACAGCTCTCTGCCGTTTCCTTGGCTTTGTTAGCCAAGCAATCAAGCCAGAGATTCTTATCAGCTGCTAATTAATCCTTTACACGTTTATTAAGCTAGTAATGTATTAAGGACATTCCTGTTTTCGTTTTGAAATAAGCTCGTGCCTTATGACTCAAATAATTCTGCCTCCTCTGCTCCTCTTTCCTAAAAGAGTACTGTTAGTTTCCAAAAAAGCCTGTTTAAAATGGTCCCATTCTTCCTCAACTTCAGTAGTAAGCAAACCATGACTGTCATAATGACTAAGTAACCTATCATGGTAAGCTTTGGCTATAACTGGATCTTTCAGAGCTTCAGTATTAAAAGTAAATTTTTTTAACTTTAGCACAACACTTTTTAAGTTTTAAGTTGCAAGACACTTTTAACAAGGTAATGGTCAGATCCAATTTCAGCTCCCCTATATGCCCTGGTATTCCTAACAGAACTAGCCCATTTGCTGTTAATTAATATATAATCAATCATATTCCTATGCAGCCCATCAGGTGAAACCCATGTGTATTTATGTATGTCGCGGTGTTTGTAATATGTGTTAGTTATTCTGAATCCATTGAGTTTACTTACCTGTAGGAGACGTTGCCCATTGCCATTGCAGCTACCAATACCAAAAGGACCTATTACTCCTCCCCAAAGGTCAGAGTCGGTACCAACTTTGGCATTGAAGTCACCAAGAACAAGGGTAATATCTCCTTTCTTGACAGAATTCAAAATATCCTGAAGTTGTCCGTAAAACCTATCCTTCTCATCCTCATCCTCAGTGGGGGCATAACAGCAGATAACATTCAAGTGTTTAATGCTTGTCTGAAATTTTGCTGTAAGAAACCTTTCATTAATGCACTCATATCCTAGAAGAGCATCACTAGCATATCTGCTGAGCAGCAGACCCACGCCTTGGTGATGTTTATGGTCTTCCCTCCCTGAAAAGAGAAATTTAAGATTATTTTTAAGAATCTGACCTTTATCTGTTCATCTGGTCTCTTGCAAGCCGAGAATATCTAAAATTATAATGGTGGAATTCTTGTGTGAGGACATCAAGAGAAAAAGCTCTGTGCAGAGTCCTCACATTCCAACTACCTATGGAGAGAAAATGGTTAGTGGGATGTTTAAAGAAACTATGTTTATTGAGAGAGGGAATGCAGACAATATCAAACAGCCCCCTAATCACAGACATGGGGCAAAGACCCGTTCCCCCACCACTAAAGGCTGAAGCCATCTACACTGGAAGACTTCCTCCAATGTAGAATTTGACGATGCAAATAGAAGCAGAGTTCAGGTGCCTGCGACGACCTCGGCTCAGGATTATCCACCAGCTGATAAACATAACCTGTGAATCTATTCACTTAGGGCTGTCAACCCACAAACAGAAAACACAGTGGAAGATTTTCCCTCCACAGAAGCCCACCAGTGCAGTAAATTCAGGATCTATAATCAAGCTCAGCCTTATTTGTCCAGGATCCTGTGTGGTTAACCACTCCTCAGCAGAGTAGAAAAGTAGACATAGTTGTCCAGATCAGCAGCACTCTCCCGTTCATCTAGCATCTTTTAAAAGGTACTAACGGCCTGCACCACGAAGGCGAGTTCGGACATTAGGTGCTAGTAGGTATGCATCACTGGGGATTGATACATAGCTCTCCTTTCAGCCACTACCTAGCTACCATTTACCGCGATAGAAACGAGTTGCTTTGGTGATCAATAGGTAAGTACGAGCGCACCTGATTGCCATGCATGCCGATGTGGAAGGATAAGTCTGCCCCAGGGCGTCACGTACTCAATAGGATCTTCGTCTTAAAACAGTGGTCACTCTATCCTGTGGATATCCTCACCCATAACCTGCGAGGCCCTATGTACATGAGCATTGTTCCTTATAAAATTGAACTCTGGGTCAACAGCACCTTTGAATAAGGCCCAAGGATCTCTATGTACCTTTGAGCATGCACGCTCAAAGGTATGATCTTTGAGCATCACCTCAAATGTGAAATCTCATGCGGGCATCCAGAATTATGCCACTCCACACCAGATTAAGACTCCATAGTGGTCTCGTTCCCAGATATGGGAGGGGTTGCACTTTCTCTCCAGAAGAGTACAAGTCTGGAATCCGTAATCATACTAAAACTTGGTTTATCTCTGAAGAGTAGCATGTTCAAGCCTTGTCATTGGAGGAGGAGCCTCCTCATGAAATCTGCAATTCTTGCCATCTTCGATATTGAAACACAGGTGAGCTCGACAGCAAGTTTTCTTATCTGTCGACTTCTCGGTGTGAAAACTAAATATCTATATATATTGGGATGATGACCTTACAGGTCTGGAACTATTCGAACATTCCTGCCGTAGTTTGGAGATCACCATCCTAGAGACAATATGCACTCTAGCTATTGCAGCTTGGGTCTGCCCTACCAATGGCATTCGTAATAGTTCTCCATTCATATCCCCCCCACCCCTATCATTTATGGATCATTCACATATCTGAGCCATATGCGGACAGAAGTTCTATTGTACTCGGAAGCCAATATTATGAATAATCCCCCACCCGAAAGAAAGGTTTTGAATGTCATTTTCGAACTTCAGCACTGAGTAAATTAAAATTAGTCTATGAAACAAAGGTAAACTGAATTTTTCATTTACCTCTTTAAAAAAAAAACGTGTCTACGGCCCTGTCAAGCTTCATGTTTGGAAATCAGCTTCTTTGAATTTTGCAAAGGGGAAAAACCCCGGTTGATGCAGAAAGTATGCTGAAAATTATGGCAGCCATTTTGATGAGAAATGGCTAAATTAAATTACTGCAGATAGTCAGGACCCCCCATATTTTGTAAATCAGAATTTTACTATAAATCAAAGATTCAGCAGGATCACGATTTTCTACAATATTCAGAGTTGTGAAACAAGCATTTAACAGCAGTGCTGCTAGCCTTAAAATCAAATATTTCACAAAAAATTTCTATAATGGTTTGTTTTAAAAAGCATTAGGACGAGTTAATAGCAAGGTTCACTCTTAAATGTTCCAGCTTCAGAAACCCTTATTAAATATCTAGAGATGATGTAAACACGACTTTTCTGCTTCCATTTCATGAAGTATGAAAATCTAAAAGCTTTAAGTAAGCACTTCCAATCTAGAACGGGATCCTACGGAAACGTCAATTTAAATGTTTCAAAAAGCAATTTTCTTCCAACCAATCTTTCCCTGTGACATCCATAATAGAAGATATTCATTGGTGAAGCTTTAGAAAAATTTGTATTTATATGTTTCAGAGATGTGCATGATTACATAAAAAAATTTATTACATGGCTCACAAAACGATCTATTTACAGTGACACGCACACACAGAGAGAATGTTGATACAGTAAGTGATGAAGTGTGGAGAAGAGCTTCATGGCAGGTTTAGCGACTGTACGGATGGTAACCACCAGCAGGTGCAGCAGCTCCTGCAGCTCCTCCACGTCTTGGCGCCTTACCGTAATTGCTCTGCTGCTGACCTAGGAAAATGGGATCGTGAAGTCAAATGTCAAAACAATTAAACCTTAAATTCTACACATAAAGAAAATATTTTAAGTTTTAAAATTTGCTTTCATGCTGAAAAATATATGAATAGAACCAAAAACACAACTAATAAACACATGTTATGCAAAAAGCAGGGCCCTCAAAAAATGTTCTATAACTATTATTTACAAAAAAAAAAAATTAGGAACAAGTAAAAAGTCTAGAGGTTAATGTGGTTATAATTGTAAACTTTGAATTATTTTAGAAAACATCTTTTATACTTATCTACAATAATTCTAAAAATATGTCACATATAGCTTGGATGATCCATAATGACAAAATTTTCAACAATTACCAGTAGGTGGCTTTTAACACATTTAATTTCCCTTAATCTCATTTATTGCTAGGATATCACTGACAAAATCCTACATAATTCAAAGCTCCGTGCTGAAAGGTAGAAAGAGCATCTTTACCAACCTTACAGGCATACTTTGAAATTGACAGGTTAGGCTATTTTATCTGCATATCAATCTAAGTAGGTTATTTTAAATTGCACTCTTGTTAAGGGTAATGCTGGTTTAAGAATGTTCAATGATTAGATGCTACATTGTAAATATACAAGCAATACTAAATTGCAAGTCATCATTATATGTAAATAACTTCACATTAATGGTTTTTATAGTAAATTATACGGTATATTCAAATAAGAAAAAATTTATATCGTCTACTGTAATTCAACAATAAGCAATGGAAATTAATTTTTCCTACTTTGTAAATAAGTTTGGGTTTATGACCGGTAGGTCATAAACCCAAACTAAATTACTTATTGGGAACATATACTTTATAATTTGTCATGGTGCAAATGGTATAACTTGCACCATAAGGCACTGCTATCTGTAAGACTGAGGCTTGGGGAAAATGTTATAGCTCTTCTTTAATACAACTTCAAAACAAGTGGCAACATTTATTGACAAAGAAAAAGTTAGATTCTATCAGGGAATAATCAGATTTGCAAATAGGCAAGAAAAAATATCAAGTTCTGCACCTCAAATGCAAACTGTTTTAGAGATTTAAATACCATTCAAGTCAAAAAATATTTTACAAGTGCTTGGGCATTTAAGCCTCTGCATTTCTTGCCCAAGAGAGAGGGGCTTTACATGATCTAATACAGATAATTCAATGACAGCAATGATTGAATGACATTCAATGATTTGTACCCAATATCATGGGAACGAAGAATACAATAAATCTCATTCTATCCAAATGACAATCTTTAAACACTATTCCTGCATAACAGTTGATTCTTTGTGACCTGTGTTCATATTATAGTTTTCCTGTACCAGTGAGAAGAATGAGTGGATGGATAACTAGCAGATGGTTTCAGGTGAAGAGGTTAATCAGAAATATGCAGTATTAATCACATCTATTTATAACTGCACCGTTAAATTAATGATTGTAAACTGAATCTCATAACTAAGTATAGCCAGTACACACTGCAACTAGAACTACTGTTCAATCAAATCAGCCATAATGAGCACATGGCCCAAAAGTACAGCTGCTGTCAGGAGAATAGTAATATAAAATATCAATTGTGCCACATGGTGTCCTCTAAATACTAATACATCAACCAATTTAGAAATACATAAGGGAAAACAATGTTAAGCTTTTGCATTATATTAGCGCAAAGTAGCTAATGTTTGGTCAATTAAGTATTCTTAAACTCCACTAATGTTGACTATTGTTCCTTTTCATGAAGTTAGAATACTGTAAAGTTTAAATCTAATATACTCTTAGCACTATTAACAAATCCTTTCCATTTTTAAATTTACTTAAGTCTCATAAATGTTGTCTTTCACAAACAGTCTTATACTAAATACACACTTAAAATACCTATAAAGTTGTGCTAGCTTTTTGGTTAAAGAACATACTTTCAGTACAACTGGGAAAAATGTACTATCAGTTTCATTCACCTTTAAAAATTTTTTGACATTATTTGATAAAAAAAAATATAAACAGATTTGCAATACAATCATTATTTTTTTTCACAAAGACTAGGGAAATGTTGACCTTCCCAATTTAGTCTTCTGCTGCAGTTATTTTACATCAGTGAAGTGCCTTGTCGATAATACTATTTTCCACCACACTATATAACAGTAATTTAAGCATTTTCCCCCTGGGACCCCCTTTAATGACAACAATGGCTTTTAAAGCAAACTGAGTAGATTAGTCTATCAAAAATTTCAATGTTTTTGAATTTAAAAGCAAAAAATGCAAACCAGTCATAACTGAACAAAAGTTTCTATATCGAGTTTTGCCAGTGATATATTAAAAAATATAAATCTTATGTATCTGGACTCTTGCATGTACACATCCCTCACAAATGTTATCAGAAAGCTCTTCGGGTGCAGCTAATTAAATTTTAATGAGTAAGATTTTTAAATTTATATGGTGAAAAAAATATAGCCTTACAAGAAACAGACTAACTAAGATGCTTTTCTTTCTACAGCCATTTTAATTTGCTTTCCTCCTACAGTTAAACATCAAAAATCGTGCCATGCCAGGTTGCAGACTATAAATTAATACTTTTACACTTTACTCAAATCACTTCCTACGAATGTACACAGATCCAAGCTAATTGGTTACTTGGTAAGTTTCTAAATGGTTATAATGCAGAAATCTTTAGTGGAAAATTAGCACTTAACTAAATGCAAAAAACACTACAACAGTAAAACTGAAGGCCCAAGATAATCCAATAGTAAAGAGGTTCAAAGTGCTCATTATACAGAATCAAACTGATTGTACACGTTTCTTAAATCATTTTGCCCAAAATTTATGATTTAATTTGAACACATACCTTTTTAGGTATTTTACTGTATTTTTAGTACTTTATCATGTGTAATTTGCAACTATAATAAAGCTGACTTGCAGCTTTAGTTGCGATTTCTGTACTCGTGATAAAGCCTGTACCTGGACTGAGGCAGTCGGCTGGCTTCATGTCCAAGTGAGGTCAGATGATTCTTTTCAGTCCTTCCCTTTTCAGATGATTGAAATGAGTTTCCTGTGAATTAAATCTCATATGTACATCTATATTACATTGGTTAATAGTGGGAGCACATATTTACGACTAAGGGATATTAGCACACTTTCACTTGTCAATTCCAATTAATCACATCTATTAAATGAAACGTATCCAAGCTAAACAAAACTTCATATGCGAAAAGATGTTGTGATATTGGCCAAAGCTATGGAGACTCGTGGTTCCAAAATATTATATCATAGTTTAAAAATTCAATATATTAGTACAACTACAGTGTCTTAGCACAATAATTGTAACATCTGTTAATAAAGGCACTTGTATATTACCAAGACTGCACTTGGATAGAAGACAGGATAAAAAAATAGAACCAATATGGGGTATTTTTTTTATGTAAAGAGTAATATTAGCTGAGGTGTTTCCAGAATGTTTAGAAATAATCTTTTAAAACCTATTAAAGATGTAGGAGCTTATGATATAAAAAAATCAGATATTAAAACCTTTATATGAAGCTCCCTTACATAATTTTACATTAAATTTCCACATGGTTCAAAATCTTAAGTTCACAGTAAAACAAATTTGAAAATATATACCCTAGCTTATATTTTCCCCTCAATATTATTGTGCAGCTTTTATCTCTGAGCACAAATATCTAAATATAACAAAAAAGTACACAGCATCATTTTCTAATCTGGTAAAAGTAAATTATCAATATATAACTGCATTCATATAATTCTCATAAAAAGTTTGCTTATAATTGGAAGGTACATTTTCTCATGAATATTCATAACAGAAGAAACATATTAAATACTTCAAAACAGGTTTTCAAATACTATACTTTAAAATATATAATACTTTTAAAAAAAAAGATAGTGTATTCATAATACCAAAGAACATAGTATTTAAAAATCTTGCTTTGACGGAATAAGTACAACTTACCATAGCTGGCACCTCCATATCCACCCTGTCCATAATTCCATCCAGTGTAGTCATAACCTCCATAACCACCACCATATCCTCCTCCATATCCAGTGTAGTCATAGTTGTAATTGCCATATCCACCATACCCTTGGTTATAACCATATCCTTGTCCACTATAAGCTCCATAGCCTTGGGTACCCCAGCCTTGTGTTTGAGTAAAATTTGAAGCTAAGAAAAAATGTTTAGTATTAAAAAATAGATTTAAACTTCTTATCAAACAAGACCATTTAGAATTAAAATTTAAATGCTTATGATAAAAACTGAAATTCATTATCACAAATATTCTAGTGAAATCGCATCCTGCAAACTAATACACATGGTTTCCAAAAATTAAGGAAAACTGAGAAAAATCATGATAAGTCACCAAAAAATTGTGTAATCCTCACCAAACTTGTTCATGTAACCACTAAATTAATGCCTAGTGAGCATATCATAGGCAAATTTGTCTAGGTTGTGTCAATTTGCGTAATCCATTCAAAAATGGGTGTTTTTAAGTGGATCATTATTTTGTGTTGTAAATGTGAGTAAAGAAATTCGAAAGAACAAAGTTGAACAATATGAGTCAAACACTTGTGAACAAGAAAACCATTAGGAAGGAATCACTAGTTAAAAAAATACACTTTTTTGACATTTTCTTAATTACTACAAGATTGTCATTGTAGTGAGATTCCTTCCTTCCTATCAAATTGGCTGCTGACCTACAGCAGGTTATTTCCACCCAGATCTTTGATGTGTATCTCAATTTAAAGTACAATATCACTCACTCATCACTTGAGCTGGTCCCCTAGGTTTCAGGCATAATATTACTAGATATGTTGTTAATCAAAGCTCGATTCTTGTCAGTATAAACAGTATCCAGGACCACATGGTAAAGCTTCACAGCACAACCATCAAAAAACTTTCTTAAGCGTGAATTGCCCCTACCTTAGCTCGAATCTTAGGATATCCTGGTTTCATACCAGTTGCTCTATGTTAGTCTGGGAGGGGAATTTTTTTTTTTCAAACTTGCCTAATTACTAAGCCATATTTTCTAAACATGAGGGGCTTACATTAAGTTAAAGTGTCATTAGTTTAAGTGTCAAATGAAGATTTTTAATGTGTCATGAGCCATCCCTGGTTTTGCTTCCCCCATCTTCCCCTGAAAAAGGGGATGAAAATATCACAGGGGTCAATTCCAAGAAGTTATACAATGTCATGTATTGACTCAAAACACTTCCTAAAAAAAAGAGGGTTATTAGGAAGAAGGGTTGATCTCACAAGTTGAAATGAAAATTTTTCACTTTGTTACCAAAAGCGTATCTTCCTACGTAAATCCTAAAAAGCAAGAAATGTTTATTGTATTAGAAAATTAGCAACAACTTTTTTTATATAAAAATTTCGACAGACAGTCATAAATTGTTTAATGAATTGAAGGAAAATAGAATTTTTAATATTTATAAAAAAACCCACATTTTAACTGGTTATTACAACTTCAATTACAGAAATAAACATAACTAGAGCAGTGATTTATAAGGGGGTGCCTGAAAGTTTCAATTGTAGAAAAATATTTTATTGAGTTAAAATTAACAGAAATCACAATTACTTTGCTGGGGTTTTTTCTAAGGTGGTTAAAAACATCATAATGTACATATATTAAGAATAACTTTTTAGTGTATGTTGGAAAATGTCAATCCTGTAAAATGTGTACAAAGAAAGCTGCAAGTAGTAATTCATTTTTACAAGCAAAATCACCAGTGGAAATTAACCAGGATAGTCTGCTATAGTACTGAAGTGCTGCTTTTATATGACCATACCACAAATTTATGGTTTTGATTTAGTGCTACTGGATTTTCACATTTTCCAATCTGCGTTTCAAAATGCAAAAAAGCTGATCAAATTTTTTTCAACTTTTACACCTAATAAATTAGCCTCCTCCACTTCTTAAATCAAAGTCTTTAAACCATTAGTAGTGGGAAGTTTTTGTCTAACTTCACATTATTTTCTAATATGTGATGTACCACTACAAAAGCAATCGTCATTTAAAATAATAAGCTTTAATTGGCTTAGTGACTAGGAAGCCAGCGACTATTCCGGCAAGGCAAACTTTGTGTGTTGTTTAAACATGTACCTAGCTCTACCACTTTTGTTCTTGGGTATAACCAAATCCCTCTATATGGAGACCAGAAGTTCATGTTACTGATGCATCAAGAGGCTCTCCACTCCAGTGATTCCTTTTGTCTCACTTGTTCTTGCTGGCTATTGTGTACTGCTTTTAGTTTTGTAGTAGATATATATTACACATTTGAGGTGAATACAGTGTGAATTTTTATGTATTAGTGTTGGGTTGTTTTACCTCTGAGCTGCACTTTTTTGCAACACCATGGGCTAAATGGCCAGGTCACATGGACCCCGAAGGCTCAGAGAAGGTTGGGGGAAGGGGACCCACTGCAACAGCTGTTGGGAGACAGATGGTAGCCTCCCGTCAAGGCCATCCAGCGTGTTCTTCAACATGCACAGGGTATGGCTCTCCCACACACAGGGCCACAGCTAAACATCCCATCCGACGGACGGTGGCCTTTCCAAGCCCATCGGTGTCCCCTATTGACCGTGGGCAGGGCGGGGAATTTTTGCGGAGATAAATCTCAACACTGACTCTAATCTGGGAACTAGATTACGAGCCTGGCGCGCTACTGACTGAACCATCCCCACCCCATGTATTAGTGTTTAACGTCCTGAAGTGTAATTGGTGAAGTGTTACTTTAACTTAATCATTTTAGTAAGACACTTGAAAAAAATTTTTATTCTAGATTTGATGTAAAAAAATACAAAATATTGAAATTATATAGTTGATAATGATAAATGACATCGCTTTTTGTATATCAACAAATAGGCCAATACCTACATCACACATTTCTAAAATACAGATTTCATATTAAAAGTTGATTATAATAATCAAATTAAGTTAAACTATTTTAAAAGAGGCAAAATGCCCAATTTTATAATTTAATATAGTAAAGAATAAAACAGCTTACTTAAACTTTAGTTTTGAAACTTACCACCTCGTCCACCACGACCTCTCCCTCTTCCTCCACGAGTAGCAACCTGAGTTCCCCAAGCTCCAGCTCCACCACCTCTTGCTGAGCGAGCATCAGGCTTAGTGGTGGCTTTTTTTATGTCGCATTCCTTAGTGCCAATTTTTTGCTTAGACTGTTTACAGGAGGCTTCACAAGCATCTTCAGTTTCAAAGGTAACAAAGCAGAACTGTCTTCTCTGATTCTTTACTTTATCAAATGGAAGCTCAACATTTTCTACCTGTAAAATAACAAGAACAAAAAAATTCAATTCTCAAAAATCATTTAAACGTTACAAAAATTTTGATTTTTTTTTTCTTCAAAAGATCAATTTCTGACGTTCTTTTTTAATAAAAGTCCTGCTAATATCATACATGCCCAAGTTTTTAAAAAAATAGGTTAAAGACAAAATTTACACACAAAAAAGCCATTTTTACAGAACTAATGCTGAATCACAGCATGTTGATTAGTAATGACAACATCTCAACTTCATTTGAGTCAGTGTGGTCTTACACTTCAAGCAAGTTAGTTAAGGATTGTACAACGGTAGTGTAAAAAAAAAACCTTGATTTGTGAAACATTACAAAGTAAAAATCTTCAATTATATGTGTGTGTTATGGAAGGAAAGATGGCCCAATCTTACCTCCCCAAAAATTTCATTTTCTTGTTGTAACAGTTACACAAACAGCATCTTGCCAGATGTGTTAGTCTTTCTATTCTTGGCATTGTAGTTAGGCACATTTATCCAACATTACTTTTACACAATTAAGCTATTTACTCAGAGCTCCCTGTAATCAGTAGCCAAGCATGTAATCACTTAGTCATGGAATGAAAGCTTGTTCCTAATTAGCTGGACCGACTTCTTCTGGGTTGAAACAAACGTTTCCAGAATAAAAAGTTGTTGAGATTACGATTAAAGGGATATCATTTTGTGAGCCTTCTTACAGTGTAGAAAAATAATTATTTTAATAGAAATAAACTTTATATAATTGGTGAATCAAAGAAAAATTATTTTTTCAAACCTTTAAAACCCACAATCTCCTGATAACATGTCAAGTACTCTGACAACTGAGCTACCAGCCACCGATCAAAATCTCCTCTAACTGATATTATGAACTTTCTACCAACAGTACACAATTTCCTGCATCTCATGAAGGCATCTGTCCCAGCTGCTCTCAGATTATATTGAAGAGATTTTTTCCACATTTCGTTCAACTATCAAGGATCATATAATTGATGTTACTACCTACAGTACACAGAAAATTGTGTACTCTTGGTAGAAAGTTCATATCATTAGAAGAGATCTTGATTGGTGGCAGTTGGTTTGATAGTTGAACAAATACATTGAAAAATCTTTTTGATTTAACTTTCAGACTGAATTTTACATGCTTCTTAACATAAGTTTGTTCAGTATAAACAAACCTTGTTCTCAAAGAATCGATAATGTGAGAATCACTGAGCAAGGACCAGTTTACAGCCATGAGTGTGATGTGACTGCAACTAGTATAGTATCACATTGAAGTGTGGTATTATACTAAGTTGCAGTGATATTTAATATCAAAATTTAATTTATACACACATAGGTGAAATTATAGGTCTTGCCTATATAACAAACCCTTTAAATCAAAATTTTTTATGGTCCATTCAAATCACACTTATGAACATTTTTACTTATCAATTTTAAGAAATAATTCCATAACGTTTCGTAGAAAAGTTTTGCTGATGTGTGGGATTCGAATCCATGTCTCTCCAGATATATGCCAGTGTTCTAAGACACCTAAAATAACACCAGCTCTGTTCTTTTCCACTAATGTGACCCATCAATTTCCCTGAAATGTATATGGAGAGACGTCGGTTCAAATCCCACATGTGCATGTCAGCAAAAAATTTTCTGCAAAACTATTTGACTTCAAAATCAACAGGTAACTGTGGATTACTGATTAATATTTAATGCCTTTTCAAAAATAAAACACTGAACAAGAAAAGAAGTTGAGGCATTTCTAAATAATAACACATAAATCCAACAATATTAATTTTTTTCACTTAAAACTAATGAATATTTGCAGATTCTTCGCAGAGATTTTTGGCACCATCTATGATCTCGGGTGGCAATTATTTATTTTTATATTGAACCGAGTAATATGGAAAAAAAACTTCACATTATTTACTATTATTAATGATTGAAACATGAATGACAATTACAGCATTACCTGACTTTTTAGCATCTATAAATCATAAATTTTTCACACAAAATATTTATTAACTTTTAGTTTGTTTCCATCTTACTCAGCACAATATAAAAATAGTTGCCAGCCAAGACCATAGATGGCACCAAATCTCAGTGAGGAGTTTAAAGTGTTAAATTAGTGGAAACCCAAAATATTTATTGATTTATAGACATTAAAAAGTCAACAGGTAACATTGTGATTGTCATTCATGGTATTAAAAACAAATACCTATCTCATTCAAAAAAATTTTTTTTAAAGAATGAAGATAACCTGCATGTTTTTGACTTGTGTTGGTTTCTTATACACCATAAACTTATACAAGGGCATTTGCATTAAAGTGGCCCAATGAATACTTGAGACAAGGTAATAAAAATACCTATACTTTATTTTAAATCCAAGATTTTTGCCACTGTCACTCCCATACTCAAATGTGTATTTCCATTATTTCTGTGGTTTTACTATGACACAAATTATTAAAAGACACAACTTGTTGCCTGAATCCAGCCTAACTTTTATCCTAAATATTTTTGCTGCAGTTCTGAAAGTGGCAGATACTAAGAATACTTCATATAACAAATTATTTTACTGGGTTTCTCAGCGAGGTCCCCCCCCCCCCACACACACTTTTTTTTTTCAAAGGCTATAGCAGGAAGTCTAATTCACAATAACAATAGATAATGGTATTAATCAGCCATGAAAGTACAGGGAAAAACAAAACAGAGATATTACTCAGCTGTAGAAATTACTTACCTTTCCATATTTTTCAAAATATGCTTTTATTTCTGCCTCTGGATAGTCTGTTTCAAGACCACCAACAAATATCTTTTTTACACCAGGTCTGACCTTGGCTCTCTTTGGGTCAATTTGTTTGCCCTTTATTGTATGAGGTACATTTTTCAGTATCTGAAATTAAAACAATATATAATACTGGAGTTTTTAACCTTTTTAAACAAAGAGACTGATAAGAATAAAAACTAGAACATCACCTCAGATGAATATAGGCTGCTCATTTTCAAAGAACATATATATAATAAAATATACCCCCCTCAAGCAGCTGCTTGCCACAGAGGTCTGACAGGAGCCTTACTCCTTATCTAAGGCATCTAAAATATGCATTACAACAGTCAAACAATTATCTTCATTACTTGTGAATTCAAGCCTAGAGCAATTTGGCACATTTTTTATCTCGAAAATTTCAAAATAATTTCTTATACACTGAGAATATCAGAATAAAACTACTAACAGGTATAAAATTTTGCACCCATTAAGTAGTAACTCATACTAATGGGCAATTAGAAAATGTAAAGAGTAATATATATAGCCTTATTAGCCAGATACATATCCTAGTGTAAAGAGTAAATCTGTCAAGGTATATAAGTAATTTTAAAATTTCAGTAGCCCTTGGGGTGAAGGGACAAATTGTTGCTGCCAAAGTAAATCCATTGATTATTACACTCCACAACCAAAATATAAAATTTCTAGCCCAAATAGATCATTTGTAGTATTTATTAAAGTTTGAAAATGTTTCACCAGAGGGTAACAATTAAAACTTTTAAGAGATTCAAGTGTTAATTATAATAGTTTATCAATACCTATCCAACCAAAAAAGAATTTTCAGTTTCTAAAAACAATTCTATAAAAAACAGAAAAATTGCATTTCACAACCCACTTGTAATATTCATTTAAAATTTTGCCTTTCTAAACCTTTTCCATTAGAGGGCACAATTCTTAAAGTGTGCATCATATTTCATCAATACCTGTTCAACCCAAAAAGAATTAATTCTAAAAACAACAAAGTGAAAATATTAACTTTTTTTCTGGAAACGAGCTAATTATTCTTTATGTACAGAAATGCATTACTTAAATGCTAAAAAAAAGTGGGCCATAAAATTTCAGTTTAATTTCTGCATTTACCCAATGTGATATTTTATTTAAAACTAATGATGTTAATCAGCACTTTTAAGTTTTATTGTTATGGCTCATTTTCCAATTTTCTTTTACAAAACAAATTACCCATTTTTTTGCTTTGGTAAAAAGGAATTCACAATGTGAAATCTTTATCTGTCTTTACCTGAAGTATCAGAACAAACTTCTTTTTTTACATATATCAGGCAATATAATTTTCTTCTCTATATGTTTATTTGAAGTAAAAGCAGCTACTTTAGACCACTGAAGGTGAATTCCAATAAGATCCTGTTCAATCAGCTGTAACATACATGATCAAGTTTTGTGCAATCATAAATGATTTCTTACTTTAACTCATCTAGGATTCAGCATATTAAAACTGAATTTAGATTCAAAGGCCCAGCTATTTTTTCAGCATAATAAATACCCCTCAAGCAGCTGCTTGCCAGAGGTCTGACAGGAGCTGTCAGTTTATATACCATAGTAGAAAGTCTGCGAGGATGGCAGGACCTCAGCAGAAAAACATGAACTTCCATGCCTTACCCGGGACTCAAACACAGGTCCCTTAGATCAGTAGCCAAGCACGCTAACCACTCCCTATGATGAGCAAACATTTTACATTAGAACTTTTTTTTTTGAAAAATAAAGGAATTATGGCATGTTATTATATGTCAAATTAATCAGCACTATTTGCAATTAAAACAACATATAATACAGAAGTTTTTAAAAATATTAAAGATTAATTTATTGTGAACAAAAACATTCACAATTAATGGGTTTTTCTGCTCTGTGAAAGAATACTTTTTCTTTTGGTGGTAACAGTTTGGGGATCTTGTCAAAATGCTGAAAAGTTAATGCACTAAGGATAAAATTTCAATAATCTCAGAGAGGCATAGCCAGAAAACTTGGGAAATTATTTTTTCTTTTTTAAATTTCACATAATGCACTATAAACAGATATAGCTATTTCTGAGCTTTCATTTGGGATTCTGTCAATGTGTGTAATCAATGGGGAATCCTGGAAGGGTTAAGAAAACAGTTTAAATTATGGGTTAATTCCTTTCATTTAAATTTTGAAATAAAAATATTACCTTTAGCATAGTTTACAGCAATTGGTATTTTACAACTTGCAAAGTTTACAAATTATTAGAGAATCAATCATGCCACTTCTCCTGCAATTTGAATTTTCTAAACATAACTGTTGGCTCTTATATCCTTAAAGTATCAGAAGTAGGTTTTTCACTTTTCAACTCCTTACATGCATTTTATATCCACTAATAATTTCCACTCTGTAAATTGATTGAAATATTTAGAGGAAAAATTGTCTTGAGGCAGGTGGGAGACGAACCCACGACCTCCTGATAACATGTCAGGTGCTCTGGACCACTGAGCTACCTGCCGCCGATCAAGATCTCCTCTAACTGATGTTATGAACATTCTCAACCTACTTTCCTAATATGTAGGGAGTGGTCAGGCAATCCCGCCTCAAGTGACTTTTTAATGCCTTACCCGGGGCTCGAACACAGGTCCCTATGATCAGTAGCCAAGCACACTAACCACTCCCTATGATCAGCAAACATTTTACTTTAGAACTTTTTTTTTTTTGAAAAATAAAGGATTATTATATCTACATAGCTATCTCTACATCAGTTAGAGAAGATCTTGATCGGTGGCCGGTAGCTCAGTGGTCCAGAGCACCCGACATGTTATGAGGTCGTGGGTTCGTATGCCACCTGGCTAAAGACAATTTTTCCTCTAAATATTTGAATCAATTTACAGAGTTGAGTTTAATAATAATTATTTGTTTATTATGCATTTTTATGTCTACTTCCCAACCCTTCAGATTTTTTTTGTATTTTATTGTTCATAATTAAATTCTCATCCTTTGGTAGCAATATGACATTTATATTCATTAGTTATTTCAATATAAAGTTCTAAACAAGTTACTTTCATTAAAAAAAATTATTTGATAATCAAATCGCAAAACTAAATGCCGTTGTATTTACTGTATAAACAAATCTCAACTTTTTTTTATTGCATTATATATTTTATATTGTATTCTTGCATAAATTTTCACTATTCCCACGATTATTTTCTGCATATTTATTTTAAGAAACTAATTTTTTGTGTTTATTAAAAAATTTTTTGAAATACCTAGCTGGATGCACCCATTTGCTATAATGCATATCCCTCATCTAATGTAAGGCATCTAAAATATGTATTACAACATTCAAGCATTTCTACCTTCATTACCTGTGAATTCAAGCCTAGAGCAATTGAACATTTTTTTTTATCACAAAAATTTAAAAATAATTACTTATGCATTGTGAATATCAGAATAAAACTACTAACAAATACAAAATTTTGGCCACAGCTATTTTTAATATATGTTTTTTAAACTAATATTGGTTTATATTGTTTAGCAGAGATTAAAAAATTGTATTACTTGGCTTTCAAATTTTTTATAGCCTTTAAAATAAAAAATTAAATAAATACCCCCTCAAGCAGCTGTTTGCCACAGAGGTCTGACAGGAGCCTGTCCACTTGACAAGTTAAGTCTAAGAGGAACAACCTCAGTAGAAAGACAAAATAAAACACATAGAAACATCTATGTCTTAAGAATTTTTGCTTCTTTGGGGGACATTAAAAATAATTAGAATCTAGCTCAAAATTTATATTAAAGGGCTAAAAAAATTTTTAAACTTTAAAATTAGTTTAGAATATATAAAACTTACATTTTCTACAGTATCTTCATTAGCAAATGTAACAAAACCAAATCCACGTGACTTTCCAGTGTTTGGGTCAGTTTTAATGGTAACATCTGTGACTTCACCAAACTTTGAAAAATATTCCTTAAGGTCTTCTATAATTAGGAGAAAAAAAATTATGAGGATAATTCTAATATACATATTTCAGTCTATGCTTAAAATTAAATACTTGCACTATGTAAATCTTATTTTTATTAACAAATAAAGGTGCTTTTTGTTTTCAGAGGTGCAATGTCATTTACCAATTCTAAACTTAATACACTATCTCAAACATAAAATTTTATCAGTATTTTTAAATCTAAAGTCCCAACACCACCCAAGAACTGTCAAATTTACAATTAACAATGACCAGCAGCATAAAAGACAACAAAAGTCAATATGTGAAGCCGCCATTAAAATAACTATACTATAGTGTACTTTGATAGTGTAGATTTTACATTCAGTAGGGCTAGTTTCTTTCAATTTGCAAATCCATAAAATGTAAACAAATGGAGAGCTATTTTACTGAATATTTTAGGAAATAGAGCATTGCTTAAATGGCAAGACTGCTGTGGAACATTCTTACAGCTGTTCAGCAACCATCTCCCTGTGACTTATCAAAAATTTACAATAGAAATTTCAGGTAGTTTAAAAAAAACTAGTATTAAACTTACTTTGTTCAGTATCCCAACTGATTCCTCCAATGAACAGTTTTCTGAAAGGGAAATAAATAGTTGATCAAATAGTCTACACATATGAAAATATATTTGCCCCCCAATTTACACTACAAATGTTTTTTTTTTTACCTTTACGTTTTATTGAAGCAGACCAATATCTGCACTGATAAGGTTTAACAAGGCCTCTGAAAATTAAAATAATGAAATAAACGTTAACGTTGAGGCTTTCACTGTAAGGATGCAAATAACTGTTAATATAACTTAATGTTGTTGAGGTTTTAGAATATAATAAAATGTACTACTTAAAATATGTAGTACACTATCACATAAAAAACCTAACACATGTACCATTGCTTTCTGCAGCAGTCGTCCTGTTCAACGCAGAGGGGAAACCTGTTGGAAATAAAGGCAGTATTAGACAAAGCATAGTCACGGTAATAATACTACATCCTCCAACTTGCAGATAAGATAATTCTTCTATAGCTAAAGCTTGATAATCAGGTTACGTTGAATTACTGGAAGACCAAAATCTGTAAAAATTTAATGTAAGATAAAATAATTTAAGTGAAATTAGCTTTAAAATAAATTTATACAGAGGCTTTATATTTAATTTTAATTATTTAAAATTCCAAAATATATTTATGTTATTAAAATAGGAGCAAGGTTTAAAATATATTTTATTAAACACTTATCTGCAATATTTACTTACTTAAAGACTAGTTACTTATAAAAGGTAAAAATAATTTACAAAATTTTTAAATATCATTAAGTACTTGAGAAAAAATTCATTAGTGCTAGACATTTAAAGAAACTTCACAGCATTTACATAAATAGCAATGACTAAGATATATTTTAATACAATTTTGCCTTAAACTTTAAAATTTTGTTTATCCAATTTAATGTAGGTGAAAAAATATTGTTCACTGACAACTAGGTTAAAGAATATTTTTACTGGTCATAATTTTGGAAATTATAGTACTAAAGCAGATTTGAATACTTAAAATTTTCAGTAACACTCAAGCAGATATTGAACTCAGAACTGGTAAGTCTAACTTTATTTTTGTGGCTAATAGTTTGAAATATATGTTATAATTTTTTATATTCATATAGCTGATAATCAACTTGACTTATATACAGCACATAATCAGTGGTCAAATGTTCTAGTTAGTACATTTAGATATAAATTAAAAGAGTTACCTTTACCACATTCTTTGTGCTGTATAATATGCATATTCTTTTTTTTAGAGATAATTTTGCATGATAAAGCAGTAAGAACCCTGTTTTTATTTGGCTTTTAAACAAATAAAGCTGATGGGGGTTACACTACTTTGCCATAGAATACTGAGCATATTTCACAGATTAATCTAAACAAATCCAAGAACTTGCATTTGAAGCCATTTTCAAGGCTTATTAAGATTAATTATGTAAATGACTGACACTTCAATATTCCATAGCAAAATAGCACAACCTCTAAAAAAAATGTCTGCTGCCAGAAATACAATTTCAATGACTCCAAATATATAAATATTGGCTTTAACGGAAAACATACAAACTAACTATGCACAAGACTCACCAACCAGCATCTGACGAACCTCTTGCATCTTGGCTCATCACTGTTGAAGCCATACTTCATTTGATCGGCAAAAAGTTGTGCTAAAAATCTCATCAGGTTAGCAAAAATGACAAACAATATGCAGCAATTGTTTCCACTTGGCAACTACTACAATATTCAAGTTTTTTTTTTACTCTTTTCAGCCTTTATGTCAGCACATCTAAGTTTGGCATTAGAGCTTAGAGAAACCCACTTGGATTAAATCTTTTAAACTTAGTTTTTTTTAAAATAAGAATCCCATTTATAAAAGCCACTCAAAATTAGTTCTGTAAATCACTATGTGATAATTTATGGTAACTGCTGTATGTGAGAAGTGCCTAATTTTTTTTACCATATTTGGATGGAGACGAAATGGTGCTAACTACATAATGGACCTGTGCAGATAATAAAGATAGCAAAAATCATTGATTGGGAAGGTTCAGAGTGCTCCTGATATAAAGTAGTGCAAAATTTGGCATAAGTGCAAAGGCTTCACCTATGAGAGGGATTTATGTATCAATAGGAATATTGATAGCCATTTCTCGAGTAGTGAGAGTATTATATTATTATATATTTTTGAAGTGCTTACACATAATAAAATAGCTATCACCCCATGGGATAATTAATGGAACATAAAATTTCCCTATCAACTGTTATTTAGTATAATTGCAGAGTGAGTTATAGTTCATACACAATCACATTGTATTATAAATACTTGTCTTAATGGCATTGTAATCTCGCAAGGGTTTGATGCTGCATTAGTGTTATAATTACCTTTTGTTCAACTGCTTTAATTATAGATCATATCTTTAAGCATTAAGTAATTTTATGCACCAATTCAGAGAACTGTCAAAATATAGCAATAAGGGATAAATGCATGAATATGTGAAAGGCACACGTGGTCAATAGAGGTTTATCAAATTAAGCTAATTTCTCAAGCACTTTTCACGGAGATTCCACAATGAATACCATGCTTCCTGGCAAAATTCAACTACTCATCCCCAAAACTTGAAATAATAAAACTGCAGCAGGAGTGGTGGAATGTGATTCTGTATTGGAGAAGCCTAAATTTCAGAGGAAAATTGAGGCTACATTGGAATTCAAAAGAAAATGCAGAAAACAGCACAATAAATGGCATTTTCTTTTCATCATAAATCCTCTGCTTTAGCCAGCAACAGCCCATTTTAATCACCCACTTAGAGGACACAAATTAACCTCACCTGCATTATTTACACAGGACCCCTCCTCCTCCCAAGTTTTCATATATCTACATTTTTTTTCTCCATTTCATTTTGGGTCGGTGTATTGGTTACGGTCCTCAGCTAACAGATGGCACTACTCAAATGGCATATGACTTCGGAGTGTAAAGTATGACCTAGAAATATAACTGTTGGTTGTTGGTGGCCTATGGCTCTTTGATTTGTTTTCTTTGGGTGGGTAAATGTGGAGTCATGTGTCTTGACGAGTGTGAAGTTAAGTTTGATTTTTTTCGACATTTTTGCTTTATAATTCGTTTGAATAACATGCCTGTATGGTTAGAGGTATGCATATGTATCGTATATTTAATGAGGTTTTTTAGTAATAGCCTGAATAATATGTTTTTTTTTGAAAAATTCATTAAGATATGGTAAATAATAAGTTAATTAAAAGATATTTTGGAACTGAAATTATTTAATGGTAGGAGGGTTGTTGTTGATAGTGTTAGTGAACTGTTTTGTAACGTTAAAGTCAGCTTTTTACTGCTGTGTGTAGGGGGGGGGGGGAATGTTTTTATAAATTGTTTGGAGTGAGAGGCATTTGAAGGTGTAGGGAGGAATGGTTAACCAGATAGAATTTAATTTTTTTTGTGTGTTTAGTGTTTTAATGTGTTTTGTTGCAAGTGGAAGAAAATGGGAAAAGTTTATAATGTGGAGTGATTAAGTTTAAAAAATGAGTTTTTATAAGGTGTTAGGATTTTAGGAGAAAAGTTTTTGGTGAAACAGAGTTTTAACAGGATTCTAACGTAGTGGGGGGAGTATGCATTGAGGAAAGAATGCTGGAAGTTTTTTCATATGGGACTGAACATGGCAGTAACAAACACATGCATTTCGTTATCGTAGTTTGGAATGAATTGTGTTTTTTAGTGGTTATGTGTAGTATGGTAATTATTAGGGAATTATGGTGATTTATTTTGTTATATATTTTAGAGTCTTTTAAAGTTACTTATATGATTTATTGTGAATATGGAAGCTTTTTGATGTAGTAATTATGGGTTGTGTTTTACTGAGCGGCAGTTTTTTGCACACCATGAGCAAAATGACCCTGAAGGCTCGGAGAAAGTTAGGATAGGTGACCCATTGGAACAGCTGTTGGGAGACAGATGGTAGTCTCCCGTGAAGGTCATCCAGCATGTTCTTTAACGTGCACAGGGTATATCTCTCCTGCACACGGGACCATGGCTTAATATCCCATCCTACGTATGGCAGTCTTTCCTAGCCCATCAGTGTCCCCTGCTGACTATGGGCAGGGCAGGGAGTTTTGTGGAAATAAGTCTCAATGGTCTCTCAGTCCCAGCTGGGACTCAGATTAACTGAAACTGCAGATTACGAGCCTGGTGCACTACCGACTGAGCCCCCCCCCCCCCCCCCACCGCAGAAATTATGAGTATTGTAGAATTCTCGGTGTGGAAAAACATAGCTGGTGCACTGTTTTAGATTTTTTTTTGTATGTGTTATGACCAATGAGATTTTAGTTATTTTATAATGCCGGTCAGCGATTCATTGTCGATGTTCTTGGTTTTGAGATTGGAGTTCAATTTCATTAATTCTAGTGATTTATTTAGGCTAATTATTGTGTGTGTGACTGGATTGATCAGTTTTGTTTGTGAAAATATATTTGTGGAGTGTTTTAATTATTGGGAAAAGAGGGGGGGGGGCAGGTATTTGTAGTATATGTATGTATTTCAGGTATTTGTAGTATATGGGAAGACAAATGTGTTGTGTAGTTTTTTGTTCATGGTTTTTTTTTCATAATTTTAATGTTTTTAATGATTTGTGGTTGTGTGGGCTGTTTTTTGTGAAATTGTGTTTTTTTTGTTGTTACATTGTTTCTTTACAAAGCAAATCACCATGGTAATGGTACTTTGCATTTGATGTACGTTTTTTGTTACCATGGTCACGAAAAAAAAATCTTTTTTCTAGAAACCCCTGTTTGGGTTAGGGTCTCGGGGGTTGTGAAAATCAACTAAAAGGTTCGTTTTGTTACATTGCGTGAAAAAAAAAAATGGTGGCTGAGGACCGTGATCTGTACTACTGCCTCATTTTGTTGAGTCATGATGTATACGCTCCCATTGAATTATGGTCTTAATATCCACAAATTCCATATTTGAGAATTTATGCATAAAATTTTTGTGAGCATTATGTATACAATGGAAAATAAAAATAAAATCAATGCAAAACATTTGAAAGAATATTGCCAAAAGGGGCACGACTACTCTCAGGTTCCAAGCAATGTGGACTTCAGTATCATTGTAATCAAGATCTTCAATGGGAAATGCAAGGATATGGTGGATTTCCATTAATTTTTTGGGTAAAGAACCCCCCTTTATTCAAAACTTTTAAAATATTTTGTACAGAAAATATAAGTATAATACTAGTGAATAGCCTTTTCCCCCTTTTTTAATATGAATTTCAGGAAGTTTCTTATTCTATTACTGATCAATCAACTATATTGAATCACCAGGCAAGCAACTTAAGTTGTCAAATATTTTGGATTGACCAGGAGCCTCATGAAATAACTGTTCATCTTAATCTTGTGGATAATTGTCAGCTTTCTATGAATAGTGGCTTTATTATGTCTGTTAACACTTGTCTACCACATACAAATGCATTTTATAGATTGAGTTTATGCAAAAGTAAACCTTTAACAAAACTTAAAATAATCACATTATCTATTGCTTAGCATTCACAAAGATAAAAGCTTTTCTTTACAAAAGGGAACTGCACTGAGTGTTACACCTATTAACCACAATATTTTTTATACGAGTGTAAATGAGATGAACAGTTTCATCTAACAATATAAACCATAAGACAAGAGCATTCCCCTTAGAATTATTGCACAAAAGCATCTGCTATTGGTTAATTTTGGGGCAATTTTAAGCACTTGTTAAACATGCATGCAAAATATTCCTAGATGCATTTTGTTCAAGTTATTTAGTATAACATATGTTCTGAAAAATTTATTACTGTTGTTCAATCATCAAAAAAGCGGGACTTGATACAACTGAGTATGAGTAAAAACATTTGATCGAATTACTTTAAAACTATTTCAGTCCACAAAAGGATGGAAATCATACTTACACTGCCTACAATACCATTATTGCTGCTTTATAGGTAAACTATTTCCCCCTGACAACTAAATCAATCATCACATTAACTTTCTAAAAATCTTTACATACCATAAGCTTATTATATAAAAGTGACTGAAGATAATTTTAAGATTTCAATCAAATCTAATTCAAACTTTTCAACACTTTGTTCAGTATTGATATATAACAAATGTCAACTAATGGGCTTGCAAAGATCCAAAAATGGATTGCATATGATATTAAAAAAAAACACTGGGGATGGACAAGGGAAAAGAAAACTTATTTGATCACTTATAGTCTCCCTTTTACCGTTCCGATTTTATCTTTGTTTTCCTACCAAACAATTTTAGATTATTTTATATCCTCAACAACAAAACTTTTCAAATGAAATCCGATTTCCAAGCATTTTAAATACTTTGGTACATATACTACATAATGCAGTGCTACAAAACTGATACTAAGTTGAATAAAACAGACTTCACATAAGAACAGGGAGTTAAACTACTACTCTGCTTTCACACCTATACATTGATCTCAACGATGTGCAGTTTAACATTATGGATGAGGCTACAACTGTTTATTTGCTCTAATGCTTTCAGTGGGTTTGTTTTCTAACAAAATATAAATATCTGTAGGTCAAGATGTAATTTGTGGGCAAATTTGCCAAAGCAAATATATCTTATCAGCATAATGAAAATGTGACATGAATGAAATGCAGAACCTTATTAAGACAATTTAATACGCATTGTTTTCATCATTAAACTATTATGCTGGGTAAGCCTGGTAAAATAACATGTCATAATCAAACTGTTTCAATACTACTACAACTGTAATCACATATACCAAATTTAATAGCTAATATGGCAAAAATACTAAATGTTTCTTCACATTATTCACAGACATTCTAAAGCTTAATTCTGATCGATTTTCTTCAGATTATTAAGATGAGAGTAAGGAAAACTTCCAACATTTATAATTTAAGGTAGATAAATATATCAATCTTTAGAAAGTCTGACCACAATATAATGTTTCTACTGTGTGATGCAAAACGATTTACAGAAGAAGGAATGCAATTATTTTGGGCGCAAACAGCTAACACGAGACGCCATTTTGTATGAAAACCACAAACCGCTCTTTCAAGCCGCTACTAACAGCAATAGTGAAAATACTGAAAAACACGACAGACAAATAATTGAGAATGCAATTTTTACCTGTCTTCATCTGTTGGAGCTTTGGCTAATACAGTAGCATCTGCAGAAGAATTACCATTTACAGCCTCTTGGTCTTGACCACCGGATTCTGCACCTTCGATTATCATTCCATCCTGTTGGTATTGATCCTCAGCATAATTTTGCTCACCATAGTCCGCATACTGTTGATCTTCGGCAAAATTTTCCTCCGAATACTGTTGCCCTTCCGCAGCCATAACAACGCAACAGAATCTTATTACACTCTAAAAGAGATCAAGTTAATAAATTTTTCACTTGTACTTTATTCCAAACACCACTACCTACTACGCATTCCAAAAACCGAGTAACAAGGGAACAAAGAATTCAATCTGCTATATATATACGAAGGAGCCACGTGATATCTACCAAGTCTCTGATTCGCTACATTTCGTTATAGCAATGACGTTTGCGCACGGCCGAGAACACAGTGTTCATAGATGTTCCTGTTCTAACCGATTCATTCTAAACGGAAGAAGTTTAAACTGAATTCTTTGGAATCAATAAGCTAAAAAAAAATTGTTATGTTGTCCGAAAATTAGTTTACTATGTGCAATAATTTTAAAATACACTTTTAACCACCAAATGGTAGCATGAGTTTAAGAAATTTCCAAATCTACCAGCATCCTTTTACCTGCTTTAAAACAGCGTTTAACATTTTCACTGAGAAACTAGAAATAAAGATTGATGCAAAATTTGATGGGTGGAATTTACTATAAACTCTTAAGTATTTTATTCAAATATAAACAAAAAAAAGATATTGTAATCAAATATTGAGTTTTGAATATTCTAAATGATGCATTTGAAGAACTTTTATCATTTTATGAAGTTGTTATCATCATCATCATCAAGCAGCCATGGGCTATGGAGGTCCAACCAGACCGTGCAATTTAGTTCTCCAAGCAAGTCTGTCCTGAGCTACATCTACTGCATCTGGCCACTGCACACCAATTCTAATAAATTCCTGTTTGACATTGTCTGCCTACATCATCCTAGGTACAGTGTGTCTAAAGGCCTCTTTCTGAGGCCTTTAGACACACTGTACCTAGGATTCATAACCCTATTCGCCAATCTATAATTATTCATAAGGGCAACATGACCAAACCAACGGAGTCTCTCTCTGCACAATATGTTGCTTAAAGGAGGTTGAAAACTCCTTTGCCTAACCTCTTCATTAGTTACAAAGTTAAACCACCTAATGCCCAAGATACTGCGTAAGCATCTAGAATCAAAAGCATCTAGTTTCCTGTTATCTTGTTTACAAAATGTCCAAGTTTCACTACCATAACTAACACTAGAAACAACCAAACTATTATACAGTCTAATTTTAGTCTTTAGGTGTATACGCCTATTTCTCCACACTCTCCATAGATTCTTAAAAACCCCGGCAGCAATCCCTATTCGTATGTTAATTCCATGCTGTACATCACCAGTATCTGTTACATAGCTCCCAAGATAATTAAACTGTGACACCTGCTCAAGACTGCAACCATTCAGATTAACTGAATCACAGCCTGCCTGACCAATTTTCATCACTTTAGTGTTCTCTCTGTTTATAACCAAGCCTACTCTACTACCAGTCTCATCAACAGCTTGAATGAAAGACTTCATCTCATCAACATCATTTGCCAAAAAGGCTAAATCATCAGCATAATCTAAATCAGAAATTTTCAATTTCTAGATCATTCAAGCCCAAAATCTTTCCTTGCAGTGATTTTTCACATAACATAATAATCAATAACCAAATTAAAGAGAAAAGGAGACAAAATGATCCTTGTCGAACACTAGAAGTAATACTAAACCAATTGCTGCAAGCCTTACCAACGGGCGGGGGTGGCTCAGTCGATAGCGCGCCAGGCTCGTAATCTGTAGTTCCCAGGTTCGAGTCACAGCTGGGTCAGCGTTGAGATTTATCGCCACAAAATTCCCCGCCCTGCCCACGGTCAGTAGGGGACACTGATGGGCTTGGAAAGGCTGCCGTCCGTCGGATGGGACGTTAAGCCGTGGCCCCGTGTGCGGGAGAGCCATACCCTGTGCACGTTAAAGAACCCACTGGATGGCCTTGACGGGAGGCTGCCATCTGTCTCCCAACAGCTGTTCCAGTGGGTCCCCTCATCCAACCTTCTCTGAGCCTTTGTGGTCCAATTGACCTTGCCATTTAGCCCATGGTGTGCAAAAAAGTGTCGCTCAGAGGTAAAACAACCCAACCCAACCCAAGCCTTACCAACTCTCATACACGACTCAGTGTTATTATAAAGAGCTTCCATTATGTTAACTAATTTATATGGTATATCATATAAGTCCATACAATCAACCACAAATTATGAAGATCAACAGAATCAAAAGCCGTTTTGAAATCAACAAAGCTTGCAACCAAAGGTTTCTGAAACTCTAAACATTTCTTAAGAATCTGCCTAAGTGAAAATATCTGATCCATACATCCCCTACCACTTCTGAATCCACATTGCTCATCACGCAATTGACTGTCAACCAGATTCTTAATTCTATTAAGCACAATCATGGAAAGAACTTTACCTGGAACAGAGAGTAGGCTGATACCCCAATAGTTATCACAAGAACTGCGATCAACTTTTTTGAAAATAGGGATAACAATAGCTGTGGTAAACTCCTTAGGAACCATGCCTTTATCATAAAACATATTCAGAATTTCAGTCATCAAGTAGTAACAGAAACATTCCCTGATCTAAGCATTTCCGTAGTAATTTCATCTACCCCTGGGGATTTATGAAGTTTAAGTTTAGAAATAGCCAAAATAACTTCAGATTGTGTTATAGGAACAACATTAAAGCCACCAATGCATATATCATCATTGCAAACAATGGGAGTAGAATAAACCACATTGTTTAGAATATCACTGAAATGCTCAACCCACCTGGCCATGACAGAATCCTCACCTTCTATAACCTTACCTTGTTTATCCTTCAATCCCTGTATACCTGTCGAATTCTACCACACAAAACATTAACTATCTACTACAGCTCTCTGCTGTTGTGCTGCCTAACTGCTTCCTCTACTTTGTCAGCCAAGCCATAAAGCCAAAGATTCTTATCAAGAGCTAACTGATCCTTTACACATTTATTAAGCTCTCTGTAATGCTTTCTATTAGGACTAGTAGGGTACTGATTACGGACATTCCTGCAGTTCTTTCTTTCCGAAATAAGCTCAAGTGCCTTATCATTCAGATAATTCTGTCTCTTCTGCTCCTTTTTTCCTAAAAGAGTGCTGTTAGTGTCCAAAAAAGCCTGTTTAAAAAGGTCCCATTCTTCCTCAACTTCAGTAGTAAGCACACCATGACTGTTATAATGACTAAGTAACCATCATGGTAAGCTTTGGCTATAACTGGGTCTTTTCAGAGCTTCAGTATTAAAGGTAAATTTTTTAACTCTAGCACATCACTTTTTAAGTTTATGTTGAAAGACACTTTTAACAAGGTAATGGTCAGATCCAAATTCAGCTCCCCTATATGACCTGGTATTCCTAACAGAACTAGCCCATTTGCTGTTAACTAAAGTAACATTAAAAGACTTTTTGAATTTAAAAATATATCTTTGAAAATCTCCGAAATTTCCCGTTGAAGACGGTTGAAAATCTCCGAAATTGCCCCGTTGAAGTCGGTTGAAAATCAATACTTTAAACACTAAGTTTATACAGGGTGTGTCAAAAATATAGGTACAAACTTTTAGGGGAGGTAAATAACAGCTAAAGGAATGAGAATTGCATAGGAAACCATAACCGGAAACGTCATGGGAAAGTGGTAGCAGAGGTAGAAGATCTGAAAGGACACAAGACAGTGATTAATGGGAAAACATTTATTGGGCATAATTATTACAAATGGCGTACTAGATTGGCCTGCCCTCACTTCTGCTACCTCTTAATGACCCATATTCGCACAAATTTTGATACGCACACACAAACAAATGGTGGCCGTGTACATGTCTGTGTGGGAAGCGTTCTTGATACTTTCGTTGCCCTCAGCTATTCCATACACTAAGTGCATGTCTGCCAGCTCCCTGTTCAAATACCTTTGCATTTGCCGACTACTGCTAGAATGAGAAAATCCGAAATTTCCTCTCTAGCGCACTGATGAACAGCGACGCCTATTGACTTACGGTGACGTTTCCGGTTATAGGTTCCTATGCAATTGGTCTGTAAATGGTAGCTAGGTAGTCACTGGAAGGATAGCTATGCACCAATCCCATGTGATGATGCATAGAACCGGCCAGGCCTAGCACCTAATGTCCGACCCCGCCTTCTCGTGGTGCGGACCGTTAGTAACTTTCAAAAGAGATACTCTCCTGTGGAAGTGAACGGAAGGGGAGGGCTGCCAGATTAGTGTGGCCTACTGATCTGGACAATTTTTTCTACCCTGCTGAGGAGTGGTCAACCACACAGGGTCCTGGTGCTGACCATATAAACCTACTGGACTGGACAGATATATGGCTCTGAGCTTGATTATGGATCCTGATTTTGCTGCACTGGTGGGCTTCTGTGGAGGGAAAATCTTCCGCTGTGTTTTCTGTTTGTTTGTGGGTTGACAGCCCCAAGGGAATAGATTCACAGGATATGTTTATCAGCTGGTGGATAATCCTGAGCAGAGGTCATCACAGGCATCTGAACTCTTTGCTTCTACTGGCATCATCAAATTCTACATTGGAGGAAGTCTTCCAGTGTAGATGGATTCAGTCTTTAGTGGTGGGGGAACGGGTCTTTGCCCCATGTCTGCGATTAGGGGGCTGTTTGATATTGTGGGCATTCCCTCTCTCAATAAACATAGTTTCTTTAAACATCCCACTAACCATTTTCTCTCCATAGGTAGTTGGAATGTGAGGACTCTGCACAGAGCTTTTTCTCTTGATGTCCTCACACAAGAATTCCACCGTTATAATTTAGATATTCTCGGCTTGCAAGAGACCAGATGGACTGATAAAGGTCAGATTCTTAAAAATAATCTTAAATTTCTCTTTTCAGGGAGGGACGATAATAAGCATCACCAAGGCGTGGGTCTGCTTCTCAGCAGACACGCTAGCGATGCTCTTCTAGGATATGAGTGCATTAATGAAAGGTTTCTTACAGCAAAATTTCAGACAAGCGTTAAAGACTTGAATGTTATCTGCTGTTATGCCCCCACTGAGGATGCCGATGAGGATGAGAAGGATACGTTTTATGAACAACTTCAGGATATTTTGAATTCTGTCAAGAAAGGAGATATTACCCTTGTTCTTGGTGACTTCAATGCCAAAGTTGGTACTGACTCTGACCTGTGGGGAGGAGTAATAGGCCCTTTTGGTATTGGTAACTGCAATGGCAATGGGCAACGTCTCCTACAGGTAAGTAAACTCAATGGATTCAGAATAACTAACACTTATTACAAACACCGCAACATACATAAGTACACATGGGTTTCACCTGATGGGCTGCATAAGAATATGATTGATTACATATTAATTAACAGCAAATGGGCTAGTTCTGTTAGGAATACCAGGACATATAGGGGAGCTGAAATTGGATCGGACCATTACCTTGTTAAAAGTGTGTTGCAACTTAAACTTAAAAAGTGTTGTGCTAGGGTTAAAAAATTTACTTTTAATACTGAAGCTCTGAAACATCCAGTTATAGCCAAAGCTTACCATGATAGGTTCCTTAGTCATTATGACAGTCATGGTTTGCTTACTACTGAAGTTGAGGAAGAATGGGATCATTTTAAACAGGCGTTTTTGGACACTAACAGTACTCTTTTAGGAAAAAAGGAGCAGAAGAGGCAAAATTATCTGAGTGATAAGGCACTTGAGCTTATTTCGGAAAGAAAGAACTGCAGGAATGCCCTTAATCAATACCCTACTAGTCCTAATAGAAAGCATTACAGAGACCTTAATAAACTTGTAAAGGATCAGTTAGCTGCTGATAAGAATCTTTGGCTTGATGGTTTGGCTGACAAAGCCGAGGATGCAGTTAGACAGCAGAACAGCAGAGAGCTGTACCAGATAGTTAATGTTTTGTGTGGTAGAAAATGGACAGGCATACAAGAATTGAAGGATAAACAAGGTAAGGTTATAGAAGGGGAGGATTCTGTCATGGCTAGGTGGGCTGAGCATTTCAGTGATGTTCTAAACAATGTAGTTAGTTCCACTCCCATTGTTTGCAATGATGATAGATGCATTAGTGGCTTTAATGTTGACCCTATAACACAATCTGAAGTTATTTTGGCTGTTTCTAAACTTAAACTTCATAAATCCCCAGGGGTAGATGAAATTACTACGGAAATGCTTAGAGCTGGGAATGTTTCTGTTAGCACTTGGATGACTGAAATTCTGAATATCTTTTATGATAAAGGCATGGTTCCTAAGGATTTTACCAGAGCTATTGTTATCCCTATTTTCAAAAAAGGTGATCGCAGTTCTTGTGATAACTATAGGGGTATCAGCCTACTCTCTGTTCCAGGTAAAGTTCTTTCCATGATTGTGCTTAATAGAATTAAGAATCTGGTTGACAGTCAATTGCGTGATGAGCAATGTGGATTCAGAAGTGGTAGGGGATATGTGGATCAGATATTTTCACTTAGGCAGATTCTTGAGAAATGTTTAGAGTTTCAGAAACCTTTGGTTGCTAGCTTTGTTGATTTCAAAAAGGCTTTCGACTCTGTTGATCGTCATAATTTGTGGTTGATTGTGAGATCATATGGTATACCAGACAAGTTAGTTAACATTATGAAAGCTCTCTATAATAACACTGAGTCGTGTGTGAGAGTTGGTAAGGCTTGTAGCAATTGGTTTAGCATTACTTCTGGTGTTCGACAAGGGTGCATTTTGTCTCCTTTTCTCTTTAGCTTGGTTATTGATTATGTTATGCGAAATTCACTTCAAGGGAAAGATTTTGGCCTTAATTTGGCTGGAGATACGAAAATTTCTGATTAAATTATGCTGATGATTTAGCCCTTTTGGCAAATGATGTTGATGAGATGAACTCTTTCATTCGAGCTGTTGATGAGACTGGTAGTAGAGTAGGTTTGGTTATAAACAGAGAGAAAACTAAAGTGATGAAAATTGGTCAGGCAGGCTGTGATTCAGTTAATCTGAATGGTTGGTCTTGAGCAGGTGTCGCAGTTTAATTATCTTGGGAGCTATGTAACAGATAATGGTGATGTGGGGCATGAGATTAACAGACGAATAGGGATTGCTGCCGGGACTTTTAAGAACCTATGGAGAGTGTGGAGAAATAGGCGTATACACCAAAAGACTAAAATTAGACTGTATAATAGTTTGGTGTTTTCTAGGGTTAGTTATGGTAGTGAAACTTGGACACTTTGTAAACATGATAACAGGAAACTAGATGCTTTTGATTCCAGATGCTTACGCAGTATCTTGGGCATTAGGTGGTTCAACTTTGTAACTAATGATGAGATTAGGCAAAGGAGTTTGCAACCTCCTTTAAGCAGCATATTGTGCAGAGAGAGACTCCGTTGGTTTGGCCATGTTGCCCGTATGAATAATTATAGATTGGCGAATAGGGTTATGAACAGTGTGCCTAAAGGCCTCCGAAAGAATGGGAGACCTAGGTTGCGGTGGGCAGACAAAGTTCTGTACGCTACTTTCCAACATAATTTAAATATTCCAGAAGAAAAACTAATTCTTACCAATGAAATGCCATTGATTTTATCTATTATGAAGATTAATTTTCGCAGGTTGGGTTGTTTTACCTCTGAGCGGCACTTTTTTGCACACCATGGGCTAAATGGCCAGGTCACATGGACCTCGAAGGCTCAGAGAAGGTTGGGAGAGGGGACTCACTGAACAGCTGTTGGGAGACAAGATGGTAGCCTCCCGTCAAGGCCATCCAGCGTGTTATTTAACGTGCACAGGGTATGGCTCTCCCACACACGGGGCCTCAGCTTAACGTACCATCCGACGGACGGCGGCCTTTCCAACCCCATCGGTGTCCCCTACTGACCGTGGGCAGGGCGGGGAATTTTACGGAGGTAAATCTCAACGCTGACCCAGCTGGGACTCGAACCCGGAAACTACAGATTACGAGCCTGGCACGCTACCGACTGAGCCACCCCCGCCCCAATTTTTGCAGGAATATGCTATATAGGAGTTAAACATTTTCACAATCTCTCGTTCATTAACACAGACAACGCACGCTTACGAGTTAGCGCGTTATGGCAACGTTGGTTAGTTTTCAAGCGATAAGGCATTCCTACCTCTATGAGTGCAAACTTGCTCTAGCACATCACTGTTTGTAAGTAAGGATGAGGTTAGGCAAAGGAGTCGCAACCTCCTTTGAGCAGCATATTGTGCAGAGACTCTGTTGGTTTGGCCATGTTGACCATATGAATAATTATAGATTGGCGAATAGGGTTATGAGCAGTGTGTCTAAAGGCCTCAGAAAGAGGGGGAGATCTAGGATGCGGTGAGTAGACAATGTCAAACAGGGCCATGTTAGAATTGGTGTGCAGTTGCCAGATGTAGCTCAGGACAGAAATTGCAGGGTCTGGTTGGACCTCCGTAGCCCATGGCTGTTTGAAGACGCACGTTCGTTACTGCCTTAAAAGCAGGGTAGAAGTGTTTTTACTAAATGCTTCAGAGATGAGTGATGTTTATGAATAAATACACTAACGTTCCAAATATAACCCTTGCCTTTTAGGTAAACTCTGTAAAAATGTTTGACACAAAGTCAGTTATTAACATGATGAATTTGCATTCAAGGAAAAATGGTGCATCTTCCATTTGCATCATATATCATTGGTATGCATCTCATTATTGATTGTGCAAAAAAAAAGTGATCACTTGCATAGAATATTGCTGCCGAAATAGATAAAATAGCAATTTCATTGGTAAGTACAAAATAGTTTTTCTTCCAGAAATTTTAAACTTTTCATTATTTAAATTATATTGGAAAGTAACACAGAGTGCGGGAAAGTAGCATAAGGAACTGCTACTATATATTGCTAAAAATTACTGTTGGTTTGAAACGTCCCTTCACCCACCCCTTTTTATTATGGAATGGATTTGCATAATTTTTATTTGTTATGTAATTTATTATGATGAACGTACAATTTCGAAGTGAACAACTTTTAAAAAACGCAGAAAAATACCCAATCGAAGCTGAAAAGTAATAAAAAATATTTTTAGTACTATACTGAAATAGAATCTTTTCATTTTTAAAAAAAATAATTTTTTTATATTTGATTTATAGTGCCAATACTTAATTTATTATTGTAATTTTAGTAATATATAGCAGTAGTAGAAGTTCTTATAGTGCCTTAAAGTATAGGCACTATAATTCAAACACAAAATGGAAAAAAGGATTAAAAAAAGTAAATTCCTATATATCTAATAATAGTATCTTCCCCTATAGGAAACATTGCAATTTAATTGTGCCAGTATTCTTACAAAACATTCGCACATCCTCCGTGGTTTTGGAGCGTTTTTTATAACGCTGCTACGAATTGATATGAAACAATTCACAATTATACGATTAAATATTATAAAATAATTATGAAATTGTAATATAAATTTTTTAACATAAATCTGCCAGAAATTATAATTCTGCTTGCTGGCTAGTGACCATTTTTAATCGAGCATTAATTTTCCAACTATGCCAATGTGGTATATGCATTTTTTTCTCAAAGATAATTATATCAGCAGTGGGTATGGGCCACATTTACACTTCTCCATCCCTAGACACAAAAAAGCGGTAGTGCACATTTACGTGTTTTTTTCCTATGGAAAAAAAAATATAATTGAAATTAGAGAATTTTAATAAGTAACACGAATTTGTTACAAAACACTAAGAACCTACTGGCAAAATAATTAAGCATACGATTCCTTGCAGTTAGTATACAATAACATCCTAAAATCAAATTTTTCATTTTCAGATTTAAATCTTTTTTTTGCTTCCTTTTTCTTTTGCTCTGGTAATCGAAAAATTACTTTTAAGTTATTAAAGCATTGGGACATCTCCATATTGTGAAAATAGAGTTATATTCAGAGTTCCTTATCTATGAAATTAGCGTTTTGTATCAGAATGCCATTGGAATTAAACTGTAAATCTTTGAAAAAAATTTCCCTATTCTCAAGAATCTTCCCCGAGATCTTTTTTCAAAATTTTTAATATTTTCCGTCCTTAAAAGTGAGGCCTTCCATGAGAGGTAACCCCCAGCCATTATGTTAATTCACAGAGCAAAATAAAATATTAAGAGATTAAATCAGAAAACAATTTGAATTTCAAATGTTAGTGTATACTGTGATAAATTACATGCTACGTATGTGTAATATTAATTTGGTGTCGTCCCGTGGCCGAGTGGTTAGTGCACTAGGCTACTGATCTAAGGGACCTGGGTTCGAACCCCGGGTATAGACATGGATATTCGTGTTTTCTGCTGAGGTTCTGGCATCCTCAGACCTTCTATGGCATATAAACTGACAGGCTTCTGTCAGACCTCTGTGGCAAGCAGCTGCTTGTGGAAGTATATATTTTATTTAATATTAATCTACTACATTAATTTTCATAGTTTTTGGTAACAAGGCTAGACTGATTAAAGGGACCTTAGCCCAGAGTAAGTCATGGATGCTTGTGTTGTCATTCTGCTGAGGTACTACTCACTAAAGATGAAAAACAAAAATAGTATTTTAAACCTTTGCGATACTTTAGCTAAACAGGAGCAGGCCACATTAACATTTCTGTAATATATACATATACTAAAACATTAAACTCCAAATTGGAATAAAAATATTTTACGTGGATATTTGCTCTCTAAAATATCTTGCCCGTTGTAAGTTCAATAAGCATTTAGTTAGGCATACACTCGAAACTATCTTGCGCCATAATTATTAGCGAGAAATATTACGAGAAAGCTATGTCCCACCCCCAGAGGCTAAATTCTCCCCTCTCCCTCGAAACTAAATATTGAAAACATGCCTGACACCAGCCACAATATATACATGGAAATTTTATTACACGTACATATGTCCCTTTCCAATCGAAGTTCCTTTTTTCACCGAGGATAGAATTGGGGTTAGCTAAGAATATCGTCGATATTGTATACTTTCATCTGAGCTATCACCGCTCGTGCCTTGTTTCACTGTATACAATATTATGTTAAAAATAAAAAAAAATAGATACCCCCTCAAGAAGCTGTTTGCCAGAGGTCTGGCAGGAGCCTGTCAGTTTATATGCCATAGTAGAAGGTCTGTGAGGATGGCAGGACCTCAGCAGAAAAACACAAACGTCCATGCCTTATCCGGGGATCGAACCCAGGTCCCTTAGATTAGTAGCCAAGCGCACTAACCACTCGGCCACGGGACGGCTAGCCCCATCTATTTAGAAATTCAGAGGTCGTAATGCTTAATTTTAGTGAAAATTAAGCATTGCTACTCCTGAAATTAAGCATTAGAGCAGATTGAGAGATGATAATTTGAAACAGGGATGTACCTGGGGGAGGGGGTTCTTGATATTTATCATATGACTTAATTCTGTTTTTCTGGCTTGACAGTGCTGTTTTCCATTGCAACCATCAAGCAGACAATACCATTGTTTATTTTTAATGTGCACAATAACTCATTCTTATGTGATAAAGTCAGTGATGGATTGAGGATTTTTGATGTGGGGATCTATTTGTACTGTACAATATTTAATTTTTTTACTCTCTGAGATATTTGTACACAAATGGCAATTCTTTTTAAATTTTGAAAATACATTATTGTTAATGGAAACTAATTTTAACTAACCAAGCACAGTTTGACCTATAATCTCACGCTTAAACAATAAAACAGAACATTTCCCAAATTGCATTCTCAAGGTATATATGTAACTGAAAATTTCCTGCTTTATTCATGGTTTATATCCCTTACTACAGCCATTTCTTTATTCATATGCAGAACTCTTATTTTGAAACTTTTGCAATTTTTGCATGACAATAAAGATATAAAAATTTTCTTGTATAGATTATACAAAACTTCCACCAACTTACTTAAGTTCAGTGATAATAAATTTTCAAATTTTGCTACATGAAATAAAAATAAATTCACAATAACATAATTATTTATGTAATTTATTATTTTAACAATTTTAATTTTTAACATTGATGGTGAATACACTTCTAAAATCACAACTATTTTATAATGCAACATTCCCATGATTTCTATGCACTTAACAATGTTAAGTAAATATAGGAACTGCAAAATTAAAATAGCAAATAAAACTGGTTTTGGTACATTCTTAGTAAAAATAACCAGTGAAACATTAAAATTAACACGAAATCAAGGTATATTAAAAAAAATTTTTTTTTCAAGGTCATTCCAAGAAATCAACTAAAATATTATGAAAAATTATCACACAGCAGAAAGAGACGTTTTTGTCATGGTTAAAACAGGCATTTTTGAGAATAAACTTAATTACAGGCTACAATGAATGCATGCAATTAAGGAAGCGGTATGATTTATGCAGTAACTTTCAATTACATATTCTCCTTTACAAGTAATTGTGTGTATTTGAAATAACATAGGTTAAAATAACAAAATATATTATAATTGACATATGTACAAATTAAAAATAAATCACTCCTTGAGTAGCTTACTTTTCAAGGTGTGACAGCAGCCAGTGAGTAAAACATGGCATAGAGATTTAATTATCAAATGATTAATATTGCTCAGAACAGAATTTTGTATGTGAGCCAGTGAATATAGATAATTGTAACTTATTATGGTTAAAGGAATTGATGGCAAATCTATTACGTAACCTGGGTTGGCATCTCTCTTGAATTAATGAACCGAAGAAATCTGTGAAATACAATGTTTTAGTGTTACTTTATACTGTAAAATATATGTGAAATAATAAATTAATTATAATGAATTCTAAAAAGAATCCAGGAAAACTTTAATTACAAATATTTCTTTGGAATATCTAAAATAATTTTTTTTCAAAAATATGTCAGTGATTATTTTAATATTTGTAATGTTTACTTCAAAATTTAATTCTTATTAAAATAATTTTGAATGTGATTTCGATTAGGACATTTTGGGGGAGAAAGACTAAACTTTAAAAATAATGTCCCTGAAGACTTTTTCTTTAACATGAAGTCTCCAAATCAAAAAACACAAGTTCACAAATCTCTCTTGAGCATTTCTCCACTTGAAGGATAACCTGTTTAAACTTTCCTGCATCAACAACAGATATTTCATAATTCTTATATAAATATTAGAACAAAGTGTATATTTTGAAAGAGCAGTACAATAATTGGCACTCCATTATTACTACTAATAAAAGCATGAAATATTTTCCAGCTAATAGTGCATAAAACATGCAACTGAGAGAGTGATGTCTTTTTGGTTAACGGCATTAAATTTAATAACAAAAGAACTTACATAATAAAACCCTTGTGTCATATCAGTTTAGTTTCAAATTAAATGTTTACATCAAAATGACAGTTCACGTACTAAAATTTCATTTGAAAATCACATTTTCCTAATCAATAGGCAGACATTATCACTTATCAACCAATTGTGCAAACGTCAATGTGGCCGATTGCCTAAAGGTAATTCCCCAAATAGGGAATGATACTTCACTTTTCTTTGTTTGAAGATCAAAGAAAATGATGACAGACAAAAAATGTTATAAAAGCAGCCTCAACTGATTTTTTCTGTTTAAACCTGTAACCCAGGGAGGTGGCAACCTAGGATGTAACTGCGAAATGGTGTATGTGGTGCTGTAAAAGAACAAATTTGACATATTGCCTGGCAAAGTAATTTGTACACTAATCGTGGGAATGTGTTTTGTACACTAGCTAGCAAATACGTACGATTCTTATATACACAGTCGTATCAGAATAATATGACCACCTACCTAATATGGGAATGGGGGGGGGGGGGTGATCATATTATTCTGACACGACTGTGTAAGTAGGGATGTCCAGGTTGTGACACATTAATGGTCAACAGATCATGACTATTAATATTTATCTTGACCTGTCATTTTTGGGAAATTCAATAGTGAATAAAATAATTTAGCTAAATTTATGGTTTTATGCAAAACAGCAAGAAATGATGCATATTCTTCAATATGCCATTTAACCATATCACAAGTTTAATAATTTAGAAAATTCCATCGATAAAAACTTTATAAATTTGACAAAAAAACATATTTCAATATTGCAAAATTAGAAACAAAAACATTTCCAGGGGATTATTTAACTTTCAACAGTTAAACCACAGTTTACACTGGTACTTATTCTAAGCAAAAAAAAAAATTCTCAAAGTGAAACACATTAAGCACACTTAACTGTAAAACTACGGAATGAAAAAGTATGTGAATATTCATAATATGAGCAAAGAGTAAGAAATCCATTAAATTCTATTCAATTCCCTTAAATAATGTTTACTATTTGCTACTATAAATGAACTGTTATAAATTGTTTTTGCTATTTTAGGAATTTTGGTTAACATATAGGAACAAAAAAGTCTGCTCCATTTATATTATCAAGTGATGCACTCAGAAAATTGATATAGTGACACTATTCAGAGAATGAGATATTAGGATAAAATGTTCATCACCAATTCCATTGGAAGTATGTTTTCTGTGCAGTAGGTTTGGGGTTTTATGGTACCTCTGCAGTAGGAGGCACGGAACTATCTGTACACGTTGCAACGGGGATATGACAGTGGTAACATTATTTCAATCATGAATATGTTGCTATTTTGAGTTGTTTTATCACTGAGTGGCACTTTTGTGAACACAATAGGTTAAACGGACATTCACAAGGATACTTAGGGTTTAAAGCCAGATAGGGGAAGGTGGAAGCCTCTCATCAATGCAATGTAGAATATTCTTTAGCATATGTGCAGGGTATAGCTCTCCTGCACACGGAATCATGACAATAGTATGTTTTGGTTAATAGGGCAAGATTTGTAATGCAATGGTGTTTCAGTATTTTTCTTAGGAAGAATGAAAATCAATCTCAAAAATCAAATCAGTTACTGCTAATAGAGGATAAAAAATATTTAAGGTATTGACCAGGAATGTATGAAGGTTGTTGTTGAATTGTTTTACCTCTGATCAACACTTTTTCGCACACAATGGGCTAAATAGCCAGGTCACAATGACTCCCAAGGGCTCAGATAAGGTTGGGGAACTCAACGTGCAGCTGCAGCTGTTACGGCACAGGCAGAAGTTCTCAAGGCCATTCAGAATATTCTTTTTAATGTGCATAGGGCATGGCTCTCCTGAATGCAAGGCTATTTCCTATCCAATGGACAGTAGCCTTTCCAAGCTTATTGTTGTCTCCTTTCTGACATAGGGCAGAGTGAGGGTTAGTGGAGATAAGTCTCAAAGCTGGCATAGTTCGAACCCTAATCTGGGAACTGCAAATTACGAACTTCGTGCACTACTGACTGAACCATCCTTTCCCTTATTGTATGTGAAAAGAAAAAGAAATTGTGGTGGCCTTATTGAAATTTGCATCACATATTATGGATGATATCTCTAGAACAGGATGATATCTCTACAACTGAAACAAAACATAAGGAAAACTCCATGCTCAGCATGGCTGAATAGCCACATCTTTTTCTTCTACGAGTTTCACAATTTATACATAGGTTGCAGGCATAAATTGCTTTCCATAATGGAAGAAAAAAAAATATGATAGAAGCATTCCCTAAAATTTTGATAAGGAATATTTTAATACAATGGTTATTTAAATTAGCATACACAAATGGGATGGATTATTGAAAGTTTAAATGTCACTTAGAGAAACAATGATAAAAAAAGAACGCTACTTATTAGTTTCTTAATTTATATTAGGAAAAATTTTGAAATCCTTCCCTACCTCTCAAATGAATATTCTGGAAAGTCCTGCGTACACCACTGATTTAAAGTATCACTATAATCCTCAACACAGTGAGCCAGAAAAATTACCTTTGCTTTACCTTCTTACATCTGAAAACTTATTAAAGTGCAAGATTCTATATCATTCCTGTTCAATATTAAAATTTAAGGAGTTGTAAAATTTTATCCTGAAACAAGTAACTGATAGAACCTGGTAATATGATGTGCACAGCATATATATATCATGTATGTGATTTGTTAATGATTGTTATTTGTAACAACATTGTAATTTGTTAATTTTTCATGTTTAATTTGAAAGAACTTTTAAAAGGTAACTTTTTTCAACGAAATTGTAAATACTTACAGCAAAGTTCTCTGGGAACTATGTCTTCTGGCACTTTATTATATTTAAAATATAATAAATTATGTAATTTGCAGATATAGGTGTTAGTAGACATCGCAACTAATAATATTTGACCAGTCAGTAATCAAAGTAAATTGTACGCAAATTTTTCTTAACAAATGAATAGTGTGAATAACTTTTCAAAAATTTGCATGCAAACAAATACGAGTGCCTATAATTTAATTTTATAAACTCCAGTGGTTATGTATAAATATCTGTTTTATTCTCAAAATATCACATCGTTAATTAGATTGTGTCACAGAAATATATCAGTATTCTTTGACTGAAAAGAATCACGAGTTTGCCAAATATCTATGCATTACAGCGAAAACATTTATTTCAGCTACTATTGAATCTGAAACTTATGATAATCAATTATGTCCAAAATTTTATGTATAAATGGAATTAAAACTAATTTGAGCATAAAAAAAAATCCATTAACAGTCGAGGTCATTCCATCGAAACTTTTCACATATCCCTAAAAAAACCTTTTTAAACACTTGAAAATATTTAAAAAATTGTAAACTATTATAAAAATTAATATTATTATTATCTTTAATTTTTAACATTTAAATACACTTTGGCAGCCTTGGTTGCACTTTGTATTATTCATGTGCTACAATATTTCCAGTGAGCACCCAGAAGCATACTTGAACTTGCTTCTGAAGCACTTACACAGTCGTATTGAATAATATGACCACCTATCATACATATACTATGGTAGGTGGTCGTATTATTCTGATACGATTGTGTACATGGCTCAAGGTAAAAGAGTAGAGCAAAGAGGACAAGACATATGTTTGGCCAATGGCAGTAAAATGGGCAAAATCTGAACTATCTCTGGTTGAGGCAGAATATTTTGTCCAGTGAAAAAATGGAACAGTGAGAGTTCAACTGATTATTCTTGGCCAATTATGCTAGGTGATAATAAACATTTACACAACAATTAAAAAGCATTGAAACCCTGAATAATAATAAAAAAAAATTAGGGTGTGGAACCTTTTTAGCCCCCACCCTCATTTTCAAAGTTGAAGATTACTGCCCTAGTTCCAATGCCCTTTAGTATTATATATAAAAATTATCAAACTCATGAATAAGAATTTTATTACAAAGTAAAAGAATCTTTCATTTTTAGTTAATGATACATGCACATAATTATTACTTTCAACTGATGCACAAATATATTTTACGAATTCATTTGGACTATGTACGTTATCTTAATGTGCTTTTAACAGTTTAAAACATGTTTTGGGAACATTATTTACCCAAAATTGCAAATTCTGTTCCCACATAACATTCAACTGAAAGATATAGCCATGAAAAATGATAAATTACCATAAATTAGTAGCTAAAAGTATCAATAATATAATGCTTTAAAATGGAAAGATTGCATAAAATATTTACATATTTCTACAACATACACAAAATATTACATGATATTTGGCAGAAACTTACTAAAATGACTTACGTATCAAGAATTTTGCCATTCATAAAATTTCTACTAATTCAATAATCTGTTATCAAAATGACAAAAGTTGGAAAAAACTGAGAATACAGCTTAAGTATTCTCAGAAGTGATGCAACTTAATTTCCTACAATTTGAATGCAATGTAAAAATGATTCAAAGAGGAAGTAGTTTCTCAACATTTAGAGACCTAATAACAAAAACTTGATACACTAAAAAGGCATTAGAATAGGATAGTACACAATTGTGAAAGCAGTTTTCAAATGGGAAAAAAACCTCTAAGTGAAAAGCAATGAATAATTAATCAGCAGCAAATAAAAATTTTTTCACTTTAGAATAAATTAATATATAACTAAATATATTTAATAAATCAGTTATCCAATGCATTTCATGGCAGATATTCCACCAGGATATGTTTAACATCCCATCTGAAAGACTGAAGCCTTTTTAAGTATTTTTTTCCCCAAGGCAGAATGGGAATTAGCAAAGAAAATATTTGATACATGCACAGTTGGGGCTTGAACCATATCAGGTTAGGAGCCTTACTGACAACCAAATGCTGCTCCTAGGTAAGAAGTATTTATTATGGATGCAAAAGCAGAACTAGCGCATAGTTTGCCAAGATTTCATTTGTATTCTCAACAGTGCAAGGAATTCTGCATAATAATGGGCTTTACACAATGAGCACAAACACTGCAACTTAAAGACTAACTATACCATCATATGTAACTGCTGAAATAATACCATGCTAATGCATTCTCCATCACATGCTATACAGTCATGATTCATGGACCCTATCTTGACAGTGTGATGCACACACAACAGACACCGGTGCTTTTGTAGAAATCTACACTAGTATGTTCCAGATACAATGGAACATCAATGTCTAACGAGATCTGGTATAGAATGGAGTCAATGGCTTTTACAACTAGTATATCTCACTGCTCTTTTCTGCTTTTGGACTTGCACTGTTGGTACTGCTATACTATGTTCTACCCAGATTACAGCTGTTTCAACCTTTACACCTCACAAGCACTTTTGAACTACTTATTGTTAGTTGGTTGGAAGTACTATATTATGCTCTACAAAATTGCAGCTATGATTTTAGCCTGAGAGAGCCCCCTCCACCCAAAATTTATTGGATACCATGTACAGCTTCCCATGCAGATGAATTCATAGGGAATAGTTATTCTAATCTTCATGATCACCAGTCCCTACTGTGGGCATTGTTTCTGTTGTGGTATCACAAAACATTTTACCAGAATCCGATTCTGGGATTGACGTACAGTCAGCTTATCTCCAGGATATTGTGGTACAACTGTTATTGCCATGTTGCATCAACATCATGACTCAGTCATCTGTCTGCATGCAGATGGAAGATCATTTCATATATATCCTGGAAGATATTACAATAATTGTCCAACTTGGCACATAATTTATCATTGTTAGCTGCTCTGAACGACTATTTACAGTGCACAGCTCAGTAATGTGTTAAATGGACCCTTCATCCTTCTAATTTTCAGTTCATATATGCTAAAGTGGTTCTGTCAATATTGGGCAACTATTTCTGAACATCCTATACAATGCTAACTTCGACAGCATTTATATAAATAGAATGCTGGTTCCAATGCTATGATAATGAGTTATGAGATAAATAAAATGGAGAATTACTTTTCCTGTCTTGGCTATTTGACACTTGTTAGGTTAGTAGAAGTGAAAACACATCAGTAAGAGAATAAGTCAAAAGAGTGTGAATTTATTTTACTGCACAAATTGTATATAAATATTTAATAGATATGGAATCTGCATCAAATTAACCTTACACAGATTAACTTATATAATTACATAATATTGAATTTCTAATGCTAGAAATTCATTGCAAAAGTAAATGAAAAATTGACACACTAGAAAAGTGTAATACAACAAATACCATCAAATGATAAAAAAAATTACAGCACCAAATATGTTCTGAATTACAAGGATCAAATAAAATATTTGCTGATTTCAAAAGACAAACTACTCCTGTATTCCAGTACAGAAATAATGAAATGCACAGTTTTTTTTACTAGAAAGAGCAAATTTTATAACAGTTTTAGCTGATGGATCCTTATCACACACAGTTTTCACACAGAAGATGAAAAGCTACAAATGAAAATAGGTACACTGCAAAGTCTTGTCCTAAATTATACAATGCACTCCATATACCATTGAATTTGGAAATATATGTAGATGGTATTCCACAAAGCAGAAGAATTCCATTTATAAGAGACTGGGATATTGGCCTTGAGCTTGCCTGAAAGAAAGTATGCACATTCATATAAAATGCAACTTTTGTATTCATTTTTATTAGAAATTACATCACTGACAAATTAAGAAGTGATAAAGATAAAAACAACATTCTTACAGATACACAGATAGTTCATAAAATTTAGTAAACTATTGTACACACACACACATATATATATATCATTTAATTATCCATTTAACAGCATGCCCTTGAATTCGTTAACAAAATTGGCTATTATGAATTTTCCTAGATCCTCCCTGAATTCTCTAAACTAGTTACAATGTTGTCATTTTCACAGGGTGTTTTACTTTCTACAAATGGATTGGGTTGTTTTACCTCTGAGCAGCACTTTTTTTGAACACTATGAGCTAAATGACCAGGTCACAAGGACGTCGAAGGCTCAGAGAAGGTTGGGGGAGGGAACCCACTGGAACAGCTGTTGGGAGACATATGGTAGCCTCCCATCAAGGCCACCCAGCATGTTCTTTAACATGCACAAGGTATGGCTGTCCCGCACACGAGTCCACAGCTTAATGTCAAAGCCATTTTTAGCAAATTCAACATTGTATAAAGGAGGCATGAACATTCTCCTTGGTTTTGAGTGAGAAATTATATAAAAACATTTTATTCAATGATTCAAATTGCCCTATTTACAGATATAAAAAAGGTAATAAAAAAATTATATATAATAAATGCAGAATCCGTTGAAAATTTTCTGATGATAATGTATGATAGGGTTTTTTGTTTCAAGCATTTGAACCCAAGTTTCTCCAGATTCATTCCAGAGTGTTCTAAGATCACTAAAGTAAAGCCAGCTCCATTTTTTTCACTAATATAATCCTGCCATCCTCTCAGATCTTCTACTACGGCATATAAACCGACAGGCTCCTGTCAGACCTCTGTGGCAAGCAGCTGCTTGAGGGGGTATTTTTTTTTTATGATCTATCAACTCCCATCATTATTGCTGGCGGAGAATGCAACTTTGCTTTTTAATGTTGCATTTTGTAAGATGTAAATAAATAAGTCACTCACAATGAAGTGTTATTAATGACTTAATCATAGATGGCACCAGCAGCAACAATGATGGGAGTTTGATAGGTCATATTAGTGGAAAAAAAGACTGAGTCGTCATTAGTTTAGTGGTCTTAGAAACACTGGTATGAATCTGGAGAGATGTGGGTTCAAATCCTACACATTGGCAAAAACTTTTTTTCACAAAAACTATTTACTAATAATCATTTTTATTTAAAAAATGTAATGGTGATTTAGCAGTTGTTTTTTTTTACCAGGGTTACATAAAGTCATGATTTATTGACAAAGCAGAATGATCTAACACTGGCACATCAGCCCCTCTTGTATAGCAATCATTTGTAACAGTTTCTTCCTTAGAATTACAGAAATTTCACTTGAGGGGTCAGGAAAGCCTAAAAATTCTTCTTCGGAATTATTTTGCAAACTCTCCCTGATTTATGTCACTAATATCATGCTTTAGTTTAAATTGATATCCCACATCGGAATTAACAAATATTTCTGGAAAAAATCATGGTTATCCAATCAACTTTATCCAAAGCATTCATTACATGATTTCAGAAACATTTTTAAATTACAGTTCTTAAAAGATAAATAAAAAATCAATATAAAACATATAAAAGTCAATATTTGTACTACAATATGGCAATAAGTATTCTATTGGATAGAGCACTAATGGTTTGAAATCAAAACCAATTTCTATTGTTATTACATTGCTAATCATGTTATAATAATGGAGAGCGGATGGTGGAATTCACTCAGTATTCCCTTCATAAAATATATCCAATAAATGGTAAATATAATTTAGAAACACTGATTATTGGCTGAATATAGAACACTGAAATAGTTTTAAGCTGCAAAATATAATAAAAGTATGTCTGCCCTTTTGTAATAGTGACCCAAAACTGTCAATTCATCATCATCATCCTCAAGCAGCCATGGGCTACGGAGGTCCAACCAGACCGTGCAATTTAGTTCTCCAAGCAAGTCTATCCTGAGCTACATCTACTGCATCTGGCCACTGCACACCAATTCTAACAAGGTCTTGTTTGACATTGTCTGCCCACCGCATCCTAGGTCTCCCCTTCTTTCTGAGGCCTTTAGGCACACTGTTCATAACCCTATTCGCCAATCTATAATTATTCATACAGGCAACATGGTCAAACCAACGGAGTCTCTCTCTGCACAATATGCTGCTTAAAGGAGGTTGCAAACTCCTTTGCCTAATCTCATCATTAGTTACAAAGTTGAACCACCTAATGCCCAAGATACTGCGTAAGCATCTGGAATCAAAAGCATCTAGTTTCCTGTTATCTTGTTTACAAAGTGTCCAAGTTTCACTACCATAACTAACCCTAGAAAGAACCAAACTATTATACAGTCTAATTTTAGTCTTTAGGTGTATACGCCTCTTTCTCCACACTCTCCATAGGTTCTTAAAAGTCACGGCAGCAATCCCTTTTCGTCTGTTAATCTCATGCCACACACCACCATTATCTGTTACATAGCTCCCAAGATAATTAAACTGTGACACCTGCTCAAGACTGCAACCATTCAGATTATCTGAATCACAGCCTGTCTGACCAATTTTCATCACTTTAGTTTTCTCTCTGTTTATAACCAAACCTACTCTACTACCAGTCTCATCAACAGCTCGAATGAAAGAGTTCATCTCATCAACATCATTTGCCAAAAACGCTAAATCATCAGCATAATCTAAATCAGAAATTTTCGTATCTCCAGCCCATTTAAGGCCAAAATCTTTCCCTTGAAGTGAATTTCGCATAACATAATCAATAACCAAGCTAAAGAGAAAAGGAGACAAAATGCACCCTTGTCGAACACCAGAAGTAATGCTAAACCAATTGCTACAAGCCTTACCAACTCTCACACATGACTCAGTGTTATTATAGAGAGCTTTCATAATGTTAACTAACTTGTCTGGTATACCATATGATCTCACAATCAACCACAAATTATGACGATCAACAGAGTCGAAAGCCTTTTTGAAATCAACAAAGCTAGCAACCAAAGGTTTCTGAAACTCTGAACATTTCTCAAGAATCTGCCTAAGTGAAAATATCTGATCCACACATCCCCTACTTCTGAATCCACATTGCTAATCACGCAATTGACTGTCAACCAGATTCTTAATTCTATTAAGCACAATCATGGAAAGAACTTTACCTGGAACAGAGAGTAGGCTGATACCCCTATAGTTATCACAAGAACTGCGATCACCTTTTTTGAAAATAGGGATAACAATAGCTCTGGTAAAATCCTCAGGAACCATGCCTTTATCATAAAAGATATTTAGAATTTCAGTCATCCAAGTGGTAACCGAAACATTCCCAGCTCTAAGCATTTCCGTAGTAATTTCATCTACCCCTGGGGATTTATGAAGTTTAAGTTTAGAAACAGCCAAAATAACTTCAGATTGTGTTATAGGTCCAACATTAAAGCCACCAATGCATCTATCATCATTGGAAACAATGGGAGTAGAACTAACTACATTGTTTAGAACATCACTGAAATGCTCAGCCCACCTAGCCATGACAGAATCCTCCCCTTCTATAACCTTACCTTGTTTATCCTTCAATTCTTGTATGCCTGTCCGTTTTCTACCACACAAAACATTAACTATCTGGTACAGCTCTCTGCTGTTGTGCTGTCTAACTGCTTCCTCAGCTTTGTCAGCCAAACCATCAAGCCAAAGATTCTTATCAGCAGCTAACTGATCCTTTACAAGTTTATTAAGGTCTCTGTAATGCTTTCTATTAGGACTAGTAGGGTATTGATTAAGGGCATTCCTGCAGTTCTTTCTTTCCGAAATAAGCTCAATTGCGTTATCACTCAGATAATTTTGCCTCTTCTGCTCCTTTTTTCCTAAAAAAGTACTGTTAGTGTCCAAAAAAGCCTGTTTAAAATGATCCCATTCTTCCTCAACTTCAGTAGTAAGCAAACCATGACTGTCATAATGACTAAGTAACCTATCATGGTAAGCTTTGGCTATAACTGGATCTTTCAGAGCTTCAGTATTAAAAGTAAATTTTTTAACCCTAGCACAACACTTTTTAAGTTGCAACACACTTTTAACAAGGCAATGGTCAGATCCAATTTCAGCTCCCCTATATGCCCTGGTATTCCTAACAGAACTAGCCCATTTGCTGTTAATTAATATGTAATCAATCATATTCTTATGCAGCCCATCAGGTGAAACCCATGTGTACTTATGTATGTCGCGGTGTTTGTAATAAGTGTTAGTTATCCTGAATCCATTGAGTTTACTTACCTGTAGGAGACGTTGCCCCTTGCCATTGCAGCTACCAATACCAAAAGGGCCTATTACTCCTCCCCAAAGGGCAGAGTCAGTACCAACTTTGGCATTGAAGTCACCAAGAACAAGGGTAATATCTCCTTTCTTGACAGAATTCAAAATATCCTGAAGTAATATATAATTATAATTATAATATTAATCCAAAATATCCGTATAACCTATCCTTCTCATCCTCATCGGAATCCTCAGTGGGGGCATAACAGCAGATAACATTCAAGTCTTTAATGCTTGTCCGAAATTTTGCTGTAAGAAACCTTTCATTAATGCACTCATATCCTAGAAGAGCATCGCTAGTGTGTCTGCTGAGCAGACCCACGCCTTGGTGATGCTTATTGTCATCCCTCCCTGAAAAGAGAAATTTCAGATTATTTTTAAGAATCTGACCTTTATCTGTCCATCTGGTCTCTTGCAAGCCGAGAATATCTAAATTATAACGGTGGAATTCTTGTGTGAGGACATCAAGAGAAAAAGCTCTGTGCAGAGTCCTCACATTGCAACTACCTATGGAGAGAAAATGGTTAGTGGGATGTTTAAAGAAACTATGTTTATTGAGAGAGGGAATGCCGACAATATCAAACAGCCCCCTAATCGCAGACATGGGGCAAAGACCCGTTCCACCACTACTAAAAGCTGAAGCCATCTACACTGGAAGACTTCCTCCAATGTAGAATTTGACGATGCCAATAGAAGCAAAGAGTTCAGGTGCCTGCGATACTTCTGCTCAGGATTATCCACCAGCTGATTAACATATCCTGTGAATCTATTCACTTGGGGCTATTACCAAAATATAACTTTGGTATACTTCTTTGCTCCTAACTGCAAACTTGCACAGTTGAATCTAATGTAAAGAAGTCAATTAACTTACTGGAGCTGAGAAATGGCTCATGAGGATAGTATCTCTAAATAGAACATGAGCTGTGGTCAGTGGCAGACTGGCCAGGGTGTCAGCTTGCCCGATGGCAAATGTTAAACATTAACATTAATTTAATTAATGTTAATTAATGGGCCCTTAAGCATTAGACAATATGTTAAAAATAATAGCCTTATAGTTGTGAGTGGGCCCCCTTTGTCTCTTGGCAACCAATATTTTTAGACCCAGTCCATCACTGACTGTGGTAATATTGTTCTTTGGCCTTTGCTAATGGCAGTTTGAAGGATAAGAAACATTTTCTGACACACCAAGTTGAGGAATAAATTGAAAAGGAAATATTTATGAACTATGAAAGGCTTATTTTTAATATATAAGTTACCTTAAAAAATTGTCTTTTAAAATTTAGATTTCTTGTCATATTAATAACCCTGTGAAATATTTTCAGCTTCTTGAACATTCGGCAGTATAGGGTTAATTCATAGGTAACATAGGTAACATGGTAGTAGCCGTCCCATGGCTGAGCGGTTTGCGCACTTGGCTACTGATCTAAGGGACCTAGGTTCAAGCCGGGGGTAAGGCATGGATGTCCGTGTTGTTTTCTGCTGAGGTCCAGCCATCCTCTCAGATCTTCTACTGTGACATATAAACTGACAGGCTCCTGTCAGACCTCTGTGGCAAGCAGCTGCTTAAGGAGGTATTTATTTTTTATTTAACACAGTAGTGTGATTGAAATGAATAATACATTGTTCAAGATCAACCAATTTTACTGTCTTTTTGTAGTCACCACATAGAGGCCTTTTTGTTATGCTAGAGTGGTGCCATCTATACAAGTATTACAATGCCCAAGATCATCAAGTTTTATTTTTATGTATGGACCTATAGGTAAATGTCTAAACACTGAGTTGTGTATCCCGATGCTTCAAAATTTGTCATTTCAATAGGATAGAAAAATAATAAATATTCTATTTTTATAATTAATGATTCATAAATTTCACCACTGGCTGATGGGGAGTTTATAAAATTGCTAATGAATGCAATCTATAATTTTTACTTTATTAAGCCTTTTTAACCATTTTACAAGGGTTGTTTAAAAAGTAATGGCAACCCAGCCACTAAATGCATGGAGCATTCCCAATGCACTTGTTTGCACATCCTGCACTACAGAGAATCTGTTCCAGAGGTAACCAATCATTGTCATGATGCCATAGTAGGAGAGTGAACAAAATGAAGTCACAATATCAGACTCCTACCAAGAGTACATTAAGACATGTTCACAACGCTGGAAAAATGTTGTTGGATCAAAATTTGTCACTGCCATCGATGGAAGTGGGCATGGGTGTACAAGCAGAAACAAACTGCAGTCCAACAAAAGGAGTCACCCAGGATCTCCACACCCAAACAATCTGCAGCAAGAATTCAGTAACCTGAAAGTTTGCTGATAGTTGCTTACAACATCAATGGTATTCTCAACCATGCAGCACCTCAGTGCCAAATCTGTGAATGTGGAGTACTACCAATGGTTTCTGGTGCATCATCTGCATCTGGCCATATGACAAAAGCATTGACATATCACAGGGGATCCACTACTTCTCATTCACAACAATGCCCATTATCATGTGGCCCAACCTGTGAAGGAGCTTTAGGCAAGGCAGTGATGGGAAACCTTGGAACATCTGCCAGACATGGATACTTATGATTTTGACCTGTTTCCTAAAGTGAATGAACCACTCTGATGACAATGGTTTTGCAGTCTGAGGTGTTGTGAGCTATAGGGCTCATGTTCAACATGGAGTGATCAATAGAAACAGATCTGCTGATGGCATTTGTGGGTCCACACAGTTGTGGAATAAAGTTGTCAACCTAGACAGTGATTACATTGAGAGTATGTAATGTTAATTTCATGAGGAAATAAAGTGTTCAGTAAATATTACATATGTTGCCATTACTTTTCAAACAACCCATGAATAAAATCACATATTTTCACTGTAACTTGTATATTGAAGGCTTTATGCTGAGGCATACTGACAATAAAAGTATTGCCAATTGCTTTAGTAATGGGATCACTCTATGTAAGTAATAATAAGTGGAGATTAAAATAAATTCATGCAGTAGTTTTTTATTAGGCTGAGTGAAAATCCTTAATTTATATTAAATACTTTTTACTTCAATTCTAAATAAATGGTATTATTAAGCATAATATTTGAATAAAAACTAAATCATTACTAAACTAAATAACTAATTAAGTGATAGGATAATAATTTTTCAAATGATAATTTAATGATATAATAAGTAATATTTTTGAAATTATTTGTTTTTTAACAATAGTTTGATTAAGTCCACTGTAGCACACCTGTAGCTTTATGTGTATTTCTGCTTAATTTCTTTTTGTAGCATGGTTATTTAATTTAAGTCTTTGAATCTGAACATAAACTTGATTGAAAATTAAATTTCCAAATTTTTCATTGTTTTGCTATAAATTGAACACTGCAAAAACATGAAAAAAAATTATAACAGTTTAAATTATTTAATTTTTATTACACAAGATATAATAAGGAGTTTGACATCACAGCAGAAATACCTGAGTATCCAGTTTAATCCACCCACAAATTACAAGTTCCAAAAGCAAATATGGCAAAAACAGACTCTAAAGAAAAAGAAATCCCAAAATTTAATGTCACAAAATGTTAAAGCTAAAACATTATGCATAGTAAATAGGAATATTATTCAACATTGCAATAAGAGTAAGTTGTTGTACTTAATGTAAAGGCAGATAAAAAGTGTGAAATGGTACAAATAATATTTTACCAATTTAGAGTAAAGTATTAATAATTAAAAATCTGTCTGGCAAATTAATTAAAAAACTTCTAATATAATTACAGCAATTTCAGTCTTTTGTGCTTATTCCTAAAATGTCAGCCAGAAAAAAAAAAGATTTTTTAATTCCCAGCCCTCTCTTGGTTAGTGCTCAATATCTTCATTAATATAACGGTATTTTATTTTTGATAAGAAAACACATAACATAAAGAGCATGAATAAATTAGTATAGATAGTAATCATAGCAAAATATATTTAATACTTTTAATTAGCAGATATTTTTCATTATAAAATAATTTTAAAGAATCCAGGTGGCAAAATAGTGTAGTGAAATAGAAATTCCATACTACTATATTATTTACATACACTAACATAGGTATACTATATTATTGTGGCAATAAGAGCACACAGTAAAGCAACACTTTATTACAAACTGCTTCAGCAAAGGTGCATTTATACACTTTGGACATATTTGTGAATGGGTATAAATACATTCAGTGAAGCAGCAGTACATCACAGAAAATTATTACATAATTCAGAGGAAGTGAGAAGTCAAACAATATACTATACATACGAGGTGCAACCCAAAAGTTCCCAGACTGTACGAATAAAAAATATAGGTTATCTTAGGTTTTAATCACTTATCCCCTTCAAAGTAGTCCCCGTGGAAGCTAATATGAGCCTAGCACTTTTCCCACAGTAAAAAACACCTCTGAAATTCCTGTTTTGAGATTTTGTTCAGCACTTTCTTCAATTCTGCCTGAGTCATTCTGATACAATCCAATTGTGAACCTTTAAGATGGAACCTCATTATGGGGAACAGGAAAAAGTCACAGGTGTGAGGTCTGGTGGTGGTGGTAGCACAGCCAAGTTATTTTTGACCAAAAACTGCTGAATAGACAGAGCAGTGTGGGCCCAGTGTATTGTCATGATGCACCACCCAACCCTGCATGTGCTATTTTTCTGTAAGTTTCAGCCTCACATTCTCCCTTCAAACACTTCACAACCATAATGCAGTAGTGTTGATTCACTATCTAGCTTGTAGGAACAAACTTCTTGTGCATGATTCCTTTCACATCAAAGAAACAAATCAGCATGCTCTTCACCTGCCTCGTTTTCCTTGGTACAGTGAAGAAGGTCTCTTCCACTGGGGTGATTGCTGCTTTGTTTCTGGGTCATATCTGTAGACCCATCTTTCATCATTAGTTATGACTTTAGAAAGGAAGTTTCAGTCATTTTTGACTTTGGTGTAATATAGCCTCATTGCAGCGTAAAACCAGCCAAACCATTTTTAACTCGCTCCTGAAGGTCCTTGCACACAGTAGGTCAATGTTGTCTTTGGTCCTGAGCTAGCAGTCGAGACACAAATTTGGCAGCAATCTGCCTCAAGTTGAGTTCCTCCATTAGGATCTGTTGGACAATCCATACATTAATTCCACAGATGTCATTAATTGTTCTTGGATGGTCCTAATGGATGGCTTAATGCACTTTCTCCACATTCTCATATCTTTAGCTTGTTGAGGGCCAACAAGAATGTTGAGAATCTTTTACCAATGTTTGCCCACATTTAAACACAAGAACCATTCAAAAGTCTGGATTTGGCCCATGGCTTTACCACCGAATGCTTGTTTAAGCATTTCACGAGTCTCTTAAAGCAGTTTACCAAGTTTGAAAGAAAACTTGATGCAAACTTGATGTCAATGTGGAACTTGCCAGACTGCTTGACAAAGGAGCAGGCTTTACAACCAGTGGCAGAAGTTGTAACTATGCCTAGATGGCACTATACATGTTAAGTCCACGAACTTTTGGATTGCATCAAGTATATTTACAATGCCTGCTGGACAGAGGACAAGAAAAGGCTTGTCCAGCTTTTGCCAGATATCTAATAACCCTAGTCATATTGAATAAATTTTGATAATTTTGGCTAAGATAAACTGCACGCAAACTTAGACTTTAACAGAGCAAACACATTTCAAAGGTTTACTAGGAGCAAATAAAAGATGTTTCCAAATTAATTTCAGGAAGTGCAGTCAAATATATATATGACAGTTTATTCACAAAACCTTATGTTTTCAATAACTTAGGATGAATGTAGGTGTTAGAATTTACATTCACTCAAATTAATCCCTTTTATACACTTAAGTGCCTTACATAAAATAATCATATCTAAGTCGCTAAAATATCTTACCATAAAATTTATTTTACCTACCACTACATATGAACAATCTAACAAAGTTTTACGACTTAAACTATAAACTGAGAAAATATGAAAAGTCTAGCTTTCAAAGATACATATGACAAACAATAAAACAAGTGCATCAGCAGAATGATCTAATAAGCTAAAAAGTTTCATTCCTTCCAAATATAACTGCCTTAAAAATTGCATAAAATACTTTATAACATTTAAGCAAAATATAAGTGTATGACTTGGCCTCTTCTGATATCACACCATTGACCTGTTTCAGTGGGGTCACGTAGAGCAGAAAATAATACAGAGATTTATGAAATAGAAATCCTCTGAACACAGATAGTAGCAACACTTAAGAATTAGCTTAGAAATTATAGCTCTTCAAAGTTATTCCTCATTTACATACACTGGATGACATTAAAATTTCTCCACCCAGAAAGAGTGAGGGGATAGAGGTGGAATTTAGCACACACATAGCAATACATATTGAGATAGTGCAGCACAATGTTGAGATATACACATTGAGCACAATATTGAGATAGTGCAGCACAATGTGACTGCCTCAGTAGGTGATTGCACTGCCGTGAACAACAATACAGGCAGCAATATAGTGTGGCATGGAGTCATACAGTTGATGGATATGGTCCTGAGGAATTGCACACCAAACAGCATTGACTTGCACCCATAATTCATCGAGTTTCCATGCCGGCTGGGTGAGAGGATTTCACACGTCGTCCAATGTGGTCCCACAGATTTTCTATGGGGGATAAATCTGGAGATTGTGCTGGCCATGGCAATACTTGAACATGTTGCAAACATTGTCTGGAGACACTAGCAATGTGTACACAGGCATTGTCATGCTGGAAAATAAGCTGCTGCATGCTTCCCAGGAACGGTAACAAAACCGCACTAACGTATCGTGCAGCTGTCAGTGTTCCCGTGGTGCGGACAAGGGGTGACCTGCTGTCATATCCAATAGCATCCCATACCATTATGCCTGGCTGATGGGAAGTGTGCTGGTCATGAACAAAAGTTGGATCCATCCTCTTGCCAGGTTATTGCCATACAGCCAGGTTATTGCCATACAGGGACCCATCGATTGTCAGCACCAAGACAGAAACAGGATTCATCACTAAACACATGTTCCATTCGTTTAATTAATGTTCCATTCGTGACCCCAGTTTGCACGACTTCAGCACCAAGCCAGACGAAAGCTGCGATGGTTTGCAGTCAATGTAACAGTTGCCTAGAGTGCAGGTGTGCCTCATGCAACCTTCAGCTTACCATTTGGGTCATTATGGGAATGTCCATGGCTGCTGACACAGCCTGTCAAATATCGCCTGCAGTACTCTGTGGTGATGAATGAACATCTCGAATAATGCGCCTATCAAGCCATGCTGACATCTGTCGGACAGCACCACTCCCTCTGCAATGCACACTAGAACCTGCATTTCACCACTGTTGCCAACACCATCCAACAGTTCGTGCACCCCGATGAACATGGGCAGCGACACAACATGTAGTCTGTTCAGATTCACATAGGCCTATAATTCTTCCTTTCTCAAAAGCATCCAAATGAGGATGAACCTGCGGACGGCATGTACCAGGCATTTTTGGCCTTCACTGAACAATTTCCAAGCAGAACCACCTAATCTCAACCATTTGTACAACTTCATCTGCATAAACACAATACCATCCTTGTTCCTTGCACCTTTTATCTGTTGAGCCACAAATATCAATGGCTCCGGATTATCATAATTTGCATATCTCAACTGCCACACCCACTCTTCTATTTGCATGTTTGTATGACATGTCCTTCTGGGTGGAGCACTTTCAATGTCGAGCAGTGTACAATGAAATTCTCCAATAAATTTGTGGGGCTCTCTAATACATATGAGAATAAATACGATAAATACAACCATTACAGTTCAAGTCCCAGCTGGGCCACCATTGACCACCATTGACCACCACCAAGACCAGCTGAGCCACCTGCGACATGATATGGAAACTTGAGCAAGTTCAATTGTAGGCAGATAGTCAATGCAAGGAATATGGGTTGCTCCATGTCCATGACTGTAGAATGTCTGGGATTTCAGCATGTGACAGCTGCATATATGTACTAGGACTACATAAAAACTGACAAAAATGTGGTCGTAACCAGGCCATTGATGTTCGAGGTGAGTGCCACCTCTCCTGTATCATATCAGAATGGAGAACTACAGTGCAGATCATGATTTTGAAATTCAATGACAGGACAGCTAATAAAGTTTGAGCAAATACCATTCGACATACCATGGCATGACTGTGCTATGGCACCAACAGCAACATCGAGTACCCTTGTTAATAGCACACACTGAAATATATAATATATAAGGCTGAAGTAATATAATATATAAGGCTGAAGTGGACAAATGAACATTGCCAAAGGAAGACTGGAGACAGCTTGGTCTGACAAATTGAGGTTCCAACTATAACATGCCAATGAGAGGTTGTATGTGTGGCATAGACCACATGAGGCCATGGATCCCATTAAATCAATTCAGTCAAGATGGGAGGGTAATATTCTGGGTGTGTTTATCTGTACCACCTTGGGCCCTTGTATTTATTGAGACTACAGTCACCACACAAATTATGTTGGTGCACCAACTGACTAAATACACCTGTTCATGGCTATCCATTTCCCACAGCAGGATGCCTTCATTCAATAAGACAATGCATCTCATCACTCCCATTTGGAGAACTGGTTGGAGGAGCATTTCAGTGAGTTCCCAAATCTCGAATAGCCCTCTCTCTCTGTAGATTTGAATCCTATTGATCATCTGTGGTATGAAGTGGAGCGATGCATTTGAGTCTGAAACTAGCAACTCTTGGCACTTTAGATGGTTGTCCTGGAATCATGGGCTGCAATACCACCTGTACATTTCCAACACTTGGTAGAGTCCATGCCATAACATACTGCTGCTGTTGTGAGGGTGAAAGGTGGGACCACACATTAGGTGGATGTATATAATAAACTGTCCTTTCAGTGTATTAACTCAGACATCATTAAAAACATTACAGTAGTGGCAAACATTCTTTTTTACCACTTAAATTGCATTGAGTTCAACCTAACTCTGCATATGCAAGTGCCATGCATCTGAAATTTAAAGCAATTTTTGAAAGCCAAAAAATAAAAATATATTATGAGGAAACATTTGAAAAACAACTTGCTTAATTAATTATAATAATATTCAGGTTATTTTTAATTCTAAAAATATATTTGAAATCACATACCTGGGGAACAGGAAATTTATCATCAAAAAGCAAACATATTTTAGCAAGGAATGCAATGGCTGTTACTAGCCATGGACGAAGAGCTGTACGACTTAATGAAGACAGTTGCAATGTTTCTATCATGAGTTGGGTACAACTGCTATTACGACGATTATCAGCTCTTGTACGTCCATATGAACGTGTTTCTGCATCAGATACTTTTTTGGGAAATGCATAAACATCAGAAACATTGGGACCATTAACTAAAGGTGGTTCTTTGTCACCTGAACTAGAAACCACAAAGTTGGCATTTCTTGAATGGCTCACATTAGATTGACTACCAAATTGTTGCTTATTTCCATCAAGGGTTTTAGTTTTCTGTTGACTTTTACCACAGTCCCTTTGTGTTATTTGGTGTTTTGAAGTTCCTTGGAAATTATTTGAAACATTTTGAATGGAAAAATTGCTGGGGGTGTCTTGAGCATTAGAATCATCTTGAAATGAGCAGCCTTCTTGGACTTCTACTGTAGGGTTCAAGCAAGTTGTATCTAATAAAGTTAAAAGAAAAAAATCATTCATATTGTATTCAAATAACAGAGTAGTAAAAGGATAGTTTTCAAGATCAAAGTACAAAGTAAAACAGTTTGATCAATAAAAAATTTTGCTACCCAGGAATGCACAACCTGAAGATACTAGCAGCTTTTGCCTCCAAGCAACTGGGTACATTAATTTTTCATGCTCCAGAACAAGTATTTACAAAATCAAACAATGCAACTTATGTCTTTGAGTGATGAACTTTGTGAATAACTGTCTTTGAACTAGAAGAATAACTTATTGCCTCTAGAAAATATGGAGTGCTTGTTTTGAAAGAGAATGAAGTGTAATTTTCCAATTTTTGCACTCTACAACAGTAGAAATTCAAACTAATATATGATTTGGAAAATTCAAATAGTAATCAGTGACAGAGTGGTTAGCGTTTTTGACTACTGATCAAAGGAACCTAAGTTTGATCTCTGAATAAAGCATGGGAGTTTCCTTTCTTGTGTTGTTTGGCTGAGATCTCACCTTCTTCACAGATCTTCTCAAATCAACCATGTCTTGGGAAGCTTTTGTCAGCTACTCGGCCACAAAAAATTCCAGGTGAAAACAGATCTTCTCTACTGATAAGCTCCTGTCAGATCTTGTGGCAAGCAGCTGCTTGAGGGTTAATTTATTTTAATAATGGAAATTAAAACTTTATGGGGATTTGGAAAATACAAATCTGAACATTTTCTTAGTACCATCCTATCTGAAAAGAATATTTAATCTATCTCTAAAAATAGTTTAAAGAAGTTGAATATCTGCAGATGGACAGATAACAAAATGAAAATAGTTCATTTTTTGAAGAGCTAAAATTTGCTTTTTTATTTGGTAAACACTTTTATGAAAAAAAAAAAATTATTACACAGATCGACAAAGCAAGAAAAATATTACTTAAAGGCAAAGTTGTAACTTGATAGAAATGTTTGGTGTAATAATATGGCAGTAGAGCAAAGAAAAGCTGATGCTGATCCAACAACAGAGATCTATATCAGACAATCAATGTAGTGTGTGAAGGGAAACATGACAGGCAACATCTAAATTTCAAGATAATGCACCAATTCATCACTCTTGAATCATACAAGAATGGTTTGAGAAACATGAAATGTCTTTTATCACCTACTCTAGCTTGCACAATCATCTGATCTTAATACAACTGAAAACATATGGAACAATTTGGAACATGCTATTCAAATGTGTAGACCTCTGACCTCTTCAAGATGTTCAAGTCATTCTGGAGGAAGAGTAGATCATAATCCCTCCTGCTGTATTTCAAAAGTATGTAAAAAGTATGCCACATCATATCTGGGATGTGATTTCTGCCCACTGAGGCCCTATGAAGTATTAAGTAGGTGTTCATAATAATTTAGCCAGGCAGTATATATTATAGGTTATATTACACACCAAATTAAAAAGAATTTCATCCTAAATAATAAAATACCAGATATTTATATGAAGGCTATTTAAGCCTAATTAACCCTTCCAGTGTCCAGGACGTATCTGTTTTTAGTAAAATAAAAAAAAAATCGGGTTTTAAAAAATAAAAATTGCCCAGTAGTCACAAATCACAGACATTTTCTGTGACATGGAACTCACAAAAATAATAAACTGAAAAAAATTGGTTTTGTTTAAAATCTTGAAAGTTTGTCATACTAGCTGAAGAAAACATTAGCCAATGATAATGTAGTGGTAGCGTGGCCGAGTGGTTAGCACGCTTGGCTACTGATCTACGGGACCTGGGTTCGAGCCCCGGTATAAGGCATGGCTGTTTGTGTCGTTTTTCTGCTGAGGTCCTGCCATCCTCTCAGACCTACTCTGGCATATAAACTGGCAGGCTCCTGTCAGACCTCTGTCGCAAGCAGCTGCTTGAGGGGGTATTTATTTATTTAGCATAACTGGCATGTTTCCAGGAGATGTGGGTTCGAATCCCACTCATGGCAAAATCAATTTTTTTTCAGCTTATTGTTTTCACGAATTCCATGTCTACAGGACATATCCTGTGATTCTTTATTACTGAATTATTGATTTAATGCCATGAGTGAGTGACAAATATTAAATTCCATCTCTATGAGGACACAGTTGTCTTCTTCCCAAATAGATGGCACCACTGTGTGAATCAAATAAAAAAAAAAAAGGAAAGTTTATGTCACACTAACTGAAGAAAATGCTAGCAGATGATGGTGTAGTGTAACTGGCATGTTTCCAGGAGACATGGATTCGAATCCCACTCACAGCAAAACCAATTTTTTTCAGCTTATTTTCATAAAAACTGACATTTTTAATTTTATTTATAGATATCTTTAAAAATATATAATTCAAGCTTGATAAATAATATTTTCTTTTTTCATTTGATGCATATTTTATTAACCTATGACAAATAATTTGTTAAAGCCACATGACTGCCATTTCTTATAACTGATTGCCAATTTATTAACATTACTCTATGCTGAAGCAATCCTCTAATTTAAGCTCAGAAATTTGAACTATTATCAACAAATTTTTAAAGTTTCTAAAATCTCCTGATAATTAACAAAAAACTGCTATTTTTAAAAATGGAAGATTTTGGAATTATGAAATATGTACCTATTTTTCCAGTATACCACTGTAAAAAAGTGTATTAAAATTAATATGTTACTACAAGTTCAATTTTTTACTTTAATAAAATTAAGAATTAAATTCTCTTTAATTTGGTGTATAAACATGACCTATTTCTGTTGATTAATTATTTATTTAAAATATTCTAAATTTGCCTTGTTTATTGGACTCTGCAACAAGCCTAGACTTTTCTCAAAGTATGGTATGGAGAAAAAAATTACAAAATAGAAGAAATGTTTACTTTAAACAAGAAACTTATTTTTTTTTGTTATTCAGAAATACTGATGATAAATAGAATGGCATGAGATAAATAGAAGAATAGGGATTGCCGATGAGACTTTTAAGAATCTATGGAGAGTATGGAAAAATAGGTGTATACCTAAAGACTAAAATTAGGCTGTATAATAGTTTGGTTCTTTCTAAGTTAATTATAGTAGTGAAACATGGACCCTTTGTAAGCAGGATAACAAGAAACTTTATGCCTTTGATTCTAGATGCTTACACGGTATCTTGGGCATTAGGTGGTTGACTTTGTAAGTAATGATGAAGTTAGAAGGAGTCATCAACCTCCTTTGAGCAGCATATTGTGCAGAGAGAGACTGTTGGTTTGGCCATGTTGCTCGTATGCATAGCTGCAGATTGGCAAAGAGGATTATGAACAGTGTACCTAAGGGTATCAGAAAAAGGGGGAGACCTAGGATGCAATAGGCAGACAATGTCAAACAGGACCTTGCTAGAATTGGCCTACAGTGGCTTAATGCAGCAGCTGTAGCTCAAAAGACATGTCTGGAGAAGAAAATTACAGTCTGGTTGGACCTCCGTAGCCCATGGCTGCATGAGGATTTTTGATGTTGTATTCAGAAATAAATAGCCCTTCTATTCATCTACATTATAATCATTTCTGTCTATTGATGGTTTTTAAAAAAAAAATTATTTGTGTTTCCAGGTGCATTTTTTTACTACATGACTTTAAAAACAAGTCCTATTAAAATAAAACTTGTCATCTTTTTTTTTTGTTAAATATTTAATTTTCATAAAATCCAGAATTAAATGCTGATAAATTTGGCATGTAACATGCCATAATTCCTTCCATTAGTTATTTGGCAAAAAAGCTCTAAAGTTAAATTTGGCCTCTGGATGTACACCAGTTTTTCAGGCTGGACACTGGAAGGATTAGAAACAGTTAACTGGCTTTGGGCACTTTAAGAGTTATTTGACTAATAAACTGTCATAAAACTTGAAATATGTCTAATTGTTAAACTCTGCTTTTTAAACCATACAAATAATATTCATTAGGGTACAATATACTCTAAGTACACAATTAAAACTCATTTTACAAAAATCACCATAATTTTAAATATATTTCTATGGAAGCAGTTGCAATTATGAGCATATTGATTTGCCAGATAACATCAGTCATAAGGCTTTTTCATTATGAAGTTATGCCATCTGCTATTTATTCTTCTCTTTATGTGGATAAACAAGACTAGAATTAAAAATTCTCACTTTTGTAATACACCAGAGCAGTGTTAGAAAATGTTATGAGTAACATAATGAAATGAATAACATCAGAATTTCTAAATATTCATAATAAAACGATTCCTTTCATTTTACAGGGGCTTTTTTTGTGTTGATAATGTTAGTTTCATTATTTTTTCTTCTTTGTAAAAAATACTTAAAACTTAAATCTCTGTCAGTTTTAACAGATGCACAATTTAAGTTTTACTATCCCAGCTGCAAAGCTACTTTTTACTATCAACAAAAAGGCAGCTGTACTTAATGACACATTCTTAAAGAATTTGACTAGAAACAGTTCTATTTACCCTACTCATAATTAGCACCCAGAGATAGATGTGATTACCAGATGTGGTAAAGGTCTGGACAGCTGTAAAGCTACTTTTTACTATCAACAAGAAAGCAGCTGCACTCAATGACATTCTTAAAAAATTTGGCTGGAAACAGTTCTATTCACCCTCCTCATAATTAGCACCCAGAGATAGAGAGATGTGTTGCCAGATGTGTTAAAGCTCTGGACACAATGCAGAAGGAATAGCAGGGCAGTTGCAATATGGCAAAAATCCCAGATGTCTTGCAAGACCCTGTGATCCAAACTCTTGGAGAAGGAATTCTCTAGTTGGGGAACTTGTGATTTTGACCTTCACTTTTTTTTCTTATATACATATGTTCTGTGCTTTTGCAACCCCCAGAAATATTTACATTGGACTACCTGGAATAGGAGACTCAATGTAGGCTTAACCTTCCTAGTGAAGAAATGAAATGTTGATTTGGCAATTGATGATGCTTCTCTCACAGTTGTTTGCAGCTCCGTTAAGAACTGACTGCTTAGAGCTAAATAGGTAACAAGTCTCCATTTCTTTACATATTTATTGAGTAATTTATTTTTATGCAATTTGAAGTCTCTTTTCCAAAATAAGGGATGAATGCTTTTTCTCTCATGACACCTGCCAGTCTGTTTAGACCATACTAATAGAGGTATTTTGTAAACTTTACTGGGGCTACATATTATTTGTAATGATGCTAACAAACAATAACAATTTATTCTGAATGACACATCAGAGATTAGATTTTGTATGTTGGGTCATGCAATATTTTACCAGGTCTTTAAGAAACTGCCCCCTGTGCCATTTTTATTCACTTTTTTTTAAAATTTGCTTTGTAGAAATGAATATCAGAATCCTTTGAAGTGACCTGGAATAACAACAAAAATAAAGCTTTCAGAGGTTATTCCATTAATTTAGAATTATGAAATATAACAAACCCATTTGCAAATTGTTAAGCATAAATCATCTGTAATAAAACATATTACGCCCATGCAAAAAATTATTCAAGATACTAGTAGTCAAATTCATTTTAATAAATAGCTTTTCTCATTCAGGTATGTAAGCCAGTGGAGGAGGTTTGGCTCCTTCCTTCTCGAAATTGTAGGATGGTAAAAAAAAAAGATTTTTATAAGTATTGGTCTTTAGCTTTTTATTCTATTAAATACGAACTTTACAAGAAATAAATAAAAAATATTGTGTATATATACATATACTCATAAAAAAATTGCCCCACCCTGGAGTAGAGCTACATATGTTTATGCAAATTAGTATGGAAGTTGGTGGACAATGATATACACAGTTGTATCAGAATAATATGACCACCCACGGAATCACAGTGTACCCGCCCAGGCACATCACAGTGCACATGACAAGGTTGACCACATGGAGATATAAGTGGCCGGCCAGGACAGATGAGCCATAGTGCGTAATGTGAGTACAATGGGCAGAGGTATTGATTTGACGGACGTTCAAAAAGGAATGATCATCGGCTACAGTGCCAAGGGTAGAAGCATCTCGGAAATAGACTTCATGGGCTCTTTGCGAGGTGCTGTAGTAAGGGTGTACCAAGAATGGACCACTGGCACACAGAGTACCTCCTGATGTCACAACTGTGGAGACCCAAAGGCCATTGACCCCAGAGAACATCGCCTCCGTCGACTGTTAAAGGGCAATCAATGCATAACAGTGCAGCAATTCACCACTCAAATGAATGCTGGGGCACCCAGGTACATGTCCCCAATAACAGTAGAGTGAACCCTGTTATGCATGGGTCTCCACAGTCGACACTGTGTCAAGGCACCCATGTTAACCAAGGTCCATCAACAATGACACCTGCAGTTCTCATGGGATTACCGTCATTGAACAGTGGAAGAGTGAAAAAAGTTTGCTTTCTCCAATGAATCGAGGTTTCTACTCCACAGAAGTGCAGGTGGTGGCAGATATGGTGTCAGACACACAAGAACCAACACCCGGACACGCTTGTCGATCAAGTACAGGCCGGCAGTGGTAGTGTGCATGCCTGGGGGATGTTTTTCTGGTATGACCTGGGACAGCTGGTACCAATGAATGGTTCCCTGAACACCAATGGCTTCCTGTCCATCCTCACTGACCACATGCATCTCTTCACGTTGGATGTTTACCTTGGTGGTGGTGATGTCTACCAACAGGACAATGTGCCCTGCCATGTCACTAAGGTGGTGAGTGACTGGTTCCAGGAACACGACAGCGATGTCTCCGTTCTCCCTTGGTCAGCAAAATCGCCCGACCTCAATCCCATAGAGCACTTGTGGGACCATTTGGATTGACAGGTTCGGCGTGCAGACCCACAACCACATCTCCAGAACCTCTGTACTCTGTTGGAGTCTGAATGGACACATGCCTCTGGCAACCTTCTGGGCCTCATTGCATCCATGTCTCGTCTCGCCGCTGTCATCCGGCCAAGGGTGGTTATTCCCAGTATTAGGTAGGCGGTCATATTATTCTGATATGACTTTGTATGCAAATGAAGGGAAAATCACTAGTCTAACTATGTTTAAAATGTAGAAGACGACACAGGTTCCATTAATTGTAGGGAAGGTTGTCATTGGGGAAAAGTGTACAGTGTAAAGAAACCAATCCTGACCTGTATATCTAGTTAACATCGAAGGGGAATGTCGTTTGTATGTTGTAGAGAGATGTTTAATCTTGCTGAAACTCGCTGAGTTTCAGCAAGAATAAACATCAATAATGAACTGAAGCACATTTGGGATATGATGCAAGAACATTTGGTCCGTTGCTGGTAGCAACGAACACTGGAAGGTGTTTGACATCATCATTCAGGATCAGGTCATTGAGTGATGACAGATCGGGACAATTGGCAGATTCACTGGAATGCTGCCAGTACCAGAAGACTGATGGGCATCACTGGTATCTTCATTACCATTCATCAAAGCCTGCATGGAGCTCGTATTCCAGAGATGTCCCTCTCCTTTGCATACTGTTCACTCAACACCACAGGCATGCCAGATTGCAGTGGTGTAACAAACAAGCTGAGTAGCATGACAAATGGCATTACATTGCCTTTAGTGATGAGGCCTGCACTTGCATGTGGCGATGTACCATCAAAAAAGCTTCCACATGATGTACACTTGAGTGCCATACAGCACTCCTGCTGGGATCCTGGTGTGGGGTGCCATCTCTTATGATAGTTTATCATCTTTCAGAGTTATCAAATGTAGTTTAACCATCCAGCAGTATGTGGATACCATTCTCTGCCTTGTGGTCTTACCACTCTTTCAGAGCATGCCAAATCTCACATTCCAGCAGAATAATGCCAGATCACATACTGCATGTTGCTCAAAAGTGTCTGAAAGCCATTCCTGTTGCTACCATAGCCAGCTCAGTCAATGGATCTTTCACTGATTGGACACATTTCGGACATCATGAAACATCTGAGAACAGAGCTGACTCCAGCACATAATGCGATGGATGAATCTCCAGGTGCAAGTGTAGCAAATCTAAAGAACCATAGACCAGGACATTATTAGGAACATTTTTGACTCACTTCTTAACTGCATTAGTGGGCTGCAAGTGTGATCATTTGTTACACTACCTTTTAACACATTGCTCTGTATCATATGCATGGCATTCCTTTTGGGTGGGGCAATATTTTTGATGAGTGTTTATAGAAAACGAGTAGACATCATTCAACAAATAAACATGGGAAAATCTCTTTTAGCCCCATAGTTCAAGGATATTAAAAAAATTATTTACGAAATGAATCTTTTGTTGTGATCTGTTTAACCTTTTTGCTATTCCATTGCATACATACTATATAAAAAAATATAAATTGTCCTTAAGCTGCTTGCCCCAGAGATCTGACAGGAGTTTGTCAGTATACTATGCCATAGAGAAGACCTCAGTAGAAAGACAACACAAGAAAATAAACATCCAGGTCATAATTGGGCTTGACTTGAACCCAGGTCTCTTTGCATTATAATTGCTACTATGTCAATATTTTCTTTCATTCGCCATTTCTTTTTTATTTTGGTGCCTCTATTACCCATGCAATTTGGCTATCTTTTTTTGGGTTGGAGAGGTACTATTGTGATGATATTAGGATTCAACTTCTCAGAATCTTCCAATAGTTTTCATTTTTACCCTTAGAGGGAGCTAAAGTTGGAAAATGGTCTTTGCAAAATATTCATGCTAGAAATTTGGGTGATAGAGGTTAAGGGGTTTTTGCTGACCCCAACAATTTGACCCCTTACCCCCAAAGGTGGCTGGATTTGGGTTGTTTTACTTCTGAGCGGCACTTTTTTGCAAACCATGGGCTAAATGGCCAGGTCACATGGACCCCGAAGGCTCAGAGAAGGTTGGGGAAGGGTACCCACTGGAACAGCTGTTGGGAGGCAGATGGTAGCCTCCCGTTAAGGCCATCCAGCATGTTCTTTAACGTGCACAGGGTATGGCTCTCCCGCACATGGGGCCACAGCTTAACATCCCATCCGATGGACAGCGGCCTTTCCAAACCCATCGGTGTCCCCTACTGACCATGGGTAGGGCAAGGAATTTTGCGGAGATAAACCTCAACACTGACCCAGCTGGGACTCGAACCTGGGAACTGCAGATTACGAGCCTGGTGCACTACCGACTGAGCCACCCTGCCCCCAAAAGGTAGCTGGAAAATGCAACTTTTTGCTTTAAGAGATGAAAAATGATTTTGGATTGAATAGGCACCAAATGAATAATACTATTTAACTCTTCCAAATTATCCTTTAATTCAAATTTCCACTGTTAGAGGGTTATAAAGATGGGAATTAAAAATTCATTCTCTTTGAAAAATGAGTATCCTATATCAGAGGTGATGTGTATCCTTACACTATTAAGTGGAAAATGGCAATATGTTTCTTCGATCAAATAATATATTAAGTAATCAACTGTTGGGTTGTTTTACCTCCGAGTGGCACTTTTTTTGTACACCATGGGCTAAATGGCCAGGTCACATGGACCCTGAAGACTCAGAGAAGGTTGGGGGATGGGACCCACTGGAACAGCTGTTGGGAGACAGATGGTAGCCTCCTGTCAAGGCCATCCAGTGTGTTCTTTAACATGCACAGGGTATGGCTCTCCCACACACAGGGCCATGGCTTAATGTCCCATCCGACAGATAACTGTTACTTAAAATATTTATTCTTTTAACATAATGCAGTATTTTCATAAAATGTTGTTTGAATTACATTGTTTGAATGAAAGTGATATGACTAAATCAAAATGGATTTAGTCATGTCAACTGAATGAAAAAAAATAAATCCACCTCAAGCAGCTGCTTGCTACAGAGGTCTGACAGAAGCCTGTCAGTTTATATGCCATAGTAGAAGGTCTGTGAGGATGGCAGGACCTCAGCAGAAAAACAACACAAACATCAATGCCTTATGCGGGTCTCGAACCCAGGTCCCTTAGATGAGTAGTCAAGTGCGCTAACCACTCGGCCACAAGATGGACTTAAAATTTCAATTCAGAAAATGAAATTGTTTATTACATTTTTCACATGTAGCATCTTAAATAATTTTAATCCTCCCCACTTTCTTGCTAAAAATAAGCCTCACAAGAGGCAAAAAATCTGAAGCACTCAACTATCCAGCATTACATAACGAAGCAGTGCACAATCAGTCTCAGCTAATCCTATGTTTCCCATAATTTCCACCATGACACTAGAAACATACCTGGGGGAGGGGATCAGGTTGTCCGGCCCCCTTTGAAAATCTAGTCTTATATGAAATTTCAAACAGATATGGTTAAGATATCTCATAGTTTTTTTGCCATTAAAGTATTTGTCCAACACTAAAAACTCTGCATTCACAAATGGTTAAAATCAACAGTATTAATTTTAAGTTAATTCAATTATATATTTTGCAATGAAAATTTAAAGATAGTGAAACCAAAAGGAGTAAAAAAGAATTGAAAGTAAATAAAAGTTTGAACAAGTTACTAATTAAAATATTATTAGGATACCAAAGATATTTATATAAGCATCAAAGGGAGACTCAGACAAATCTATTCCCATGTGATCATCAAGTAGACTCAAGATAGCAATAAATAATGAGTCAAAACTAAGTGGAAATATATTTCATGCAGAAAAGTGAATTTAAGCAAAATATTTAGGTAAGAAACCCCCGTTTCTAAAGCTATTGTTAGAGGGGGGGGGGGAATTCGAGAGTTGTGATTTCAAGTTACATGGTCGATCTTGGGAACATAACTATTGTGTAAGTTGGGAGATCCTGTATTGAAGAAAATCTGTTTCTACAAAATGCTAAATTGTTACATGATATAAAACTTATAAGTATAGTGTACAAAAAAATTTGCTGCTGAGAAAATTACATCTAATTGAATATAATAATATTGCAACTATAAAAATTGTAAAATCTGGGGTAAAAAGGAGCATCTAGATTAAAGTTAACTGTTGAATGTGATATCATATCTTATACATTATCTGTAATAATGCTCAAATCTAGGATGGAGGGAGCATGTCCCCACCCCTACAATTAAGAATGCTAGTGCCATTTGGAATGACAGGTTCAGCATGCAGATCACAACCACGTCATTTCTGGAACCTCTGTGCACTGCTGGAGTCCGAATGGGCCTGTGTGCCTCTGGCAACCTTCCAGGGCCTCATTGCGTCCATGCTCTCACCACTATCATCCAGGCCAAGGGTGGTTATTCTCATTATTAGGTAGGTGGTCATATTATTCTGATATGACTGTATATATATCACATTCAATTTACCATTTAGTAACTGTATTACTTATCATAAAAATTTCTACATCTGTTTCAATTACATTATTTCCTTTCTTCATGATTGCGCAAGGTAAAAAATTGATATTTTTATAAGAAATTAAGGAACTACTCTACACAAGGGCACACTACCACTCTGTGTGCCCATAGGCACACAAGGTGTAACTCCAGGCCTGGCATGGCATAACATGACAGTGGAGGTGGCAAAACGACTTAAATTTTTTATATCAATAAATTTCATTTTACATAAGTTAATAAAACTGACTTTGAATGTATATTTTAATAAATTACTATAATTCAGCTAGTTTTTCTTCTTAACCAAAAAATTAGATAAAATTTTATAAATGAAAACCAGCCATAAAAGTAGTGGAGTTAGGGGGTCCATAAGGTTTCACTCCAAGTTACACCACTAGAAGAGGTGATCATTAGTGGAAAGAAATAATACAAATATATACTAAAACAGAACTAAACATGGAATGTGGTATAATTCTCCACCACAATTCCAGCTTTTTCTTTAACCATAAAATTCAATTTTTAATAAAAAGATAAATTACGACCATACTTGTAACATGTCGGTTAAAAAAAAAATCCCGCATATTGTCTCAAATTCATCTTAAGGTAAGCTTACCTGTATAACCCTAACACAGCACTTAAAGAAAGAAAACCATTTAACTACTGAAGCAATTTTTCAAAAATAGAGTTGATTATATACATAAAATTATTGTTGAAACCAATCTGTTTCAACTGCGTTAGAACTTATGTTTTAACTTAACGTCGAATTTATTTCTGCATTATTTTACATTCATCTTACAACTTGAAAACATATTAATACCTGAATATTGTTTTTTGTCGCTACCAACGATTTTGTTTAATCTTGCTTCCGAATTATCTAAAATCTTTCTCCGTCTGATTTCTCTTCTACGACTTATTTCATTAACCTCCGCCATTCTACAGCTGCGGTGACTGAAGTTGCCAGATTAGTCATCAAGAAAGAGGCTCATGGTTACGGCTTAACTTTATAAAACTTGTAATCTTACCAATTACAAGAAAAAGAGTTAGAAACCAAGATACCAAATTAAGATTAATAATCAAATTGCCAAACAAGTGCTGGAAGTGAAATTCATTTATCTTACCATTGATTCTCTCCCTTCCTGTAATTCTCACATTAAAATTCTGGTGGAGAAGGGGAAGAAACATCTTCAACTACTAAAGTGTATGAGCAACACAGTATGGGGAAGTCATTCAGCTAACCTACTCGCAATGTATTATAACAATATAATTACACCTAAAATTCATTATGGAATATTTGTCTTTTAAAATCTAACCAAGGAAAATGTGAAGAAATTGGACACAATTCAAAATGCTTGTCTAAGGCAGAGTACAAGCCAACTCAAACCATGTCCACTTTCTCTTCAGTATGCAGAAACTGATGCAACCAATTTATCATTCAGAAGACAGTACTATTTAATCAAATATGCTAGAATCATTCTGAAGCTCCCAAAAAAGTCAATTAAGGACCAAATTCCAAAACAAAAAAAAAAGTGCAAATTGCAAAAGATATAAGAATTCATCTGCTTCACGAATCTATTGTATAGCATCAAAACAATAATCCATTCTACAGAAAAAAAAAAAAAAAACACCCTAGACTTGTATAAAACCTAAAATGAAAACATATATTCAAGGAATTAGAAAAAAATCAGATCAAGTTGCAGCTGCAATTCAAGCACTCACCCATTCTTGCATAACCAAAGATATCCAATTCATAAGCACAAATACACAGATTGTTCAATTAACAAAGAACTTAAAATTGCATCAGAAGCCATATTTATACCAGAGGACAATATAAGAAAAAAATTTTAAAATCAATATAGTAACTACCATCATAATTTCAGAACTAGCTTCTGTACCAAGTGTGAGAAAATAGGAACATTGTGATTCTAACTGATAGCAAATCATCTCTGAACTCTATCAACTATTCAGAATGTTCAATACATCCACACTAGGTGAATGAAATAATAGATAAAATGCATCATATATCCTTTTTCAACAATAATACATTATTTGTGCAATGGTCCACTGTCAGATCTTAGGTAATGAGATTGCTGATCTGCTGGCTGGGAACATTGGGAACCTACATAATTATATTGATATTCCTGCTCACCCAAAAGTTATCAACAACCCAATTAACAACTATTTAGAGCACAAGACAAATTCAAAATGGTAGCTAACCATAAACCAACCTTGAGAAAAAAAATTGATGAGAAAATTAGCATAATTAAAATCAATAATTTAACAAGACAGCAACGGATAAAAAATAACCAGAATTTGACCCGGCCACTGTCTCCTTAATGATAAACAGCATCTGTACCAGATTATAGATTCCCCTAACTGCAGCCTATAAAAGGTAAAACAAGATGTTTCCCACATTTTACTAAATTGTATGAAAAAAGAACAGGAAAGAAAAATATTCTCTGATGACGTTCAGAAACAATGGAACATCCAAGAACCCTCCCTTTGAAAGATTTTTGTCTCATAAAGATAAAAAAATTCAACTCAATCTACAAAAAATGCTTGAATTCTTGAAGAAAAGTGGTATATATATATCAACGAATATAATTTGTTTTTTATTCTCAAGCATTTTCGACTCAGAAAGTTGTTGACTGCTTGTTTGGCCATTAGGTCTAGCCGCTTCGTTGCGGTGTGCATATTGTACTGGTGAAAACAGTTTCAAAATGAAATATGCTACAGCTTTAATAACATTAAAGTGAAGAAATAAATTGTGAACTGAATTTCTAAAGGTGTGAAATAAAAATTATGAAGATTATAATTAAGAGTTGTAGCGATTTGTATCTTAAGAAAACATATGAGACTTCGAAGATAGAACTGCAGTTTATGTCACTTAGGCGCCATTTTTTAACGCAAAACAGTACTGTGTTTATATGTAATAATAATAAAATATAAGTCATATCATCGAGTAAGTTGAGCGATTTAAACAGTAGAAGTACAGAATTCAATACTTCCATTTTTGTTTCTTTTGCATTGTAGTTTTGTTTCATTTATACCAAATATTCTGTATCAGTGACTTTTAAGTGAAATGTTAACCTAAAATTGTGCTTATCCATTCTTTAACGAAAGTGTTTCTAAATATTTGTAGTTATGCATGGTTCATTATGTGTTGCAATAGCAGTATCTATAAATTAAATTCGTGTCCTCTTTTTTATAATTAGGGTATTTTTCACATTGAAAAAGTAGTCAATACTGAAAATTTTGCCTAATATTTAATTTAAAAGTGCAAAGCCGCCAACTGCAAGCCCCAAATAAGGTAAAATGGAATACATAATCCCTGAAAGGATATCTGCTTCTGCCCCAACTAAAATAATTCAGGAATTAATATGTAATGAGGATGGAAGTGCGTATGCTACCAATGTATCTGTTTCATGCAAACTGTTTCATATATAAAAAATATATGATGGCATGTTGTTCAAATAAGGTCCTGTATATTTATTCCACTCATTATATAAATAAGTAGAGCTTTTACCTTTGTAGGCCATTTCATTATTAGCTGTTTAAAAATGGAAACCATTATGTTGTTTATTTCAGAGCATAACAGAATAATTTAGTAAAAACTAAATAATAATAGATGATGATATGTAACGTATTCAGTTTTTTGCATTTTTTTTTTGGTTTGGGTAATATGTGTCTACTTTGCAAGTGGCATGTTCATTGAGCATAGCAATTGCAAATCCAAGATTTCACATTAGCTACTGTGGGAAGAAGTATATATCTTAATAATTTTGCTGGAAAAATAATGTAACCTTTCAGTGCACACTAACCAAATTTATAAGTAAAGATGCACTAAAATACGTGATTTTATTGAATAATTTCTATCTTGGCTATGTTTGCCCTACACAAATATGTACTGAGAGTCTTTTCACAATAAATTGAAATATTATTCTGAGCAAAAATTTTATTTTCAGATAGAAAGCCTCTTGACACACCTTTGCAAGTGGAAATATATATATAATTATTTGACAATTTTATATATATAATTTGAATATATATATTATATTGAATATATATAATACGGTATAAAATTTTGACAAATGTCTCAAAATCAAATACCTTTTCTTCAACACACTTCATATAACAGAGAGTTAAGAATTTCTGTTGTCCCAAACATAAGTTCAGACAACTGGTATGTTAAATAGCAGACAGTGATATTCCCAAAATATAGCTGTACTACTAGTATATTATTGCAAATCTGAGACTGATATACTAATTATGACCATCTTTCCTAGTGGCTCTGTTACTGCCCTGTGCTTCAGTGACGAGTTCTTGAACCCATATGTCAGGCCATTCTGGGAAGCCATTGGTCCAGATTTTATTATTGTGGATGACAACACACACCCTTCATCGAGCTCACGTGGTCGACGATTTTTTTTTTCAAAGAGGAAGATATTCGCTAAATGGAGTGGCCACCCAAATCTCCTGACCTCAATCCCATTAGGCATGTATGATATGCTCTAGAGAGACCCACTGGAGCTCGCCAGGCTCCTCCAAGAACACTCCATGAACGCAGAACAGCACTTGTCACAGAGTGGTCATTAATCCTTCTAGACCTCAATACCCTCGAAAACAGTATGAGTCGTTGCTTCAGCTGCAAGGCTTCAGGGGTGATCATACTCCACATTAACATACTGCATGTCGCATGTAACAGACTTTAAGTATTGCTCCATGGACTGCTCCTTCATGTCAATTGCATGATTAAGATTTTAACGCATGCACATTATATGGTTATAAATTTCTTCTCGATTTACATTTGTAATGTAGTAAACCTCTTTACCAAATTTCATTGCATTACCTTAACGAATTATTATAAATTACTTTGCACGAATTTTTACATTATCATCCGATTTTGAGCACCAGTGTAATTTCAAAGGAGCTGAGGAGGCAGAATTATTTGAGTGATAAGGCACTTGAGCTTATTTCAGAGAAAGAACTGCAGGAATGTCCTTAATCAATATCCTACTAGTCCTAATAGAAAGCATTACAGAGAACTTAATAAACGTGTAAAGGATCAGTTAGCTGCTGATAAGAATCTTTGGCTTGATGACTTGGCTAACAAAGCCGAGGAAGCAATTAGACAGCACAACAGCAGAGAGCTGTACCAGATAGTTAATGTTTTGTGTGGTAGAAAACGGACAGGTATACAGGGATTGAAGGATAAACAAGGTAAGGTTATAGAAGGTGGAGATTCTGTCATGGCTAGGTGGGCTGAACATTTCAGTGATGTTCTAAACAATGTGGTTAGTTCCACTTCCATTGTTTGCAATGATGATAGATGCATTGGTGGCTTTAATGTTGGCCCTATAACACAAATCTGAAGTTATTTTGGCTGTTTCTAAACTTACACTTCATAAATCCCCAGGTGTAGATGAAATTACTACGGAAATGCTTAGAGCTGGAAATGTTTCTGTTACCACTTGGATGACTGAAATTTTGAATATCTTTTATGATAAAGGCATGGTTCCTAGGATTTTACCAGAGCTATTGTTATCCCTATTTTCAAAAAAGGTGATTGCAGTTCTTGTGATAACTAGAGGGCTATCAACCTACTCTCTGTTCCAGGGAAAGTTCTTTGCATGATTGTACTTAATAGAATTAAGAATCTAGTTTACAGGCAATTGCGTGATGAGCAATGTGGATTCAGAAGTGGTATGGGATGTGTAGATAAGATATTTTCACTTAGGCAGATTCTTGAGAAATGTTTAGAGTTTCAGAAACCTTTGGTTGGTAGCTTTGTTGATTTCAAAAATGCATTTGACTCTATTGATCGTCATAATTTGGGGTTGATTGTGAGATCATATGGTATACCAGACAAGTTAGTTAACATAATGAAAGCTCTTTATAATAACACTTAGTCGTGTATGAGAGTTGGTAAGGCTTGTAGTAATTGGTTTAGTATTACTTCTGGTGTTCAACAAGGGTGCATTTAGTCTCCTTTTCTCTTTAGCTTGGTTATTGATTATGTTATGCGAAATTCACTTCAAGGGAAAGATTTTGGCCTTAAGTGGCTGGAGATACAAAAATTTCTGATTGAGATTATGCTGATTTAGCCCTTTTGGCAAATGATGTTGATGAGATGAACTCTTTCATTCGAGCTGTTGATGAAACTGGTAGTAGAATAGGTTTGGGTATAAACAGAGAGAAAACTAAAGTGATGAAAATTGGTCAGGCAGGCTGTGATTCAGTTAATCTGAATGGTTGCAGTCTTGAGCAGGGGTCACAGTTTAATTATCTTGGGAGCTATGTAACAGATACTGGTGATGTGCGGCATGAGATTAACAGACGAATAGGGATTGTTGCCAGGATTTTTAAGAATCTATGGAGAGTAGGCGTATACACCTAAAGATAAAATTAGACTGTATAATAGTTTGTTCTTTCTAGGGTTAGTTATGGTAGTGAAACTTGGACACTTTGTAAACAAGATATCAGGAAACTAGATGATTTTGATTCTAGATGCTTACACAGTATTTTGGGTATTAAGTGGTTCAACTTTGTAACAAATAATGAGATTAGGCAAAAAAGTTGGCAACCTCCTTTAAGCAGTATATTGTGCAGAGAGAGATTCCGTCAGTTATCGTATGGATAATTATAGATTGGCGAATAGTACCTAAAGGCCTGAGAAAGAGGGGGAGACTGAAGATGCGGTGGGCAGACATTGTCAAACAGGACCTTGTAAGAATTGGTGTGCAGTTGCCAGATGTAGTTCAGGACAGACTTACTTGGAGAACTAAATTGAACGTCTTGTTTGACCTTTGTAGCCCATGGCTGCTTGAGGATGACAATCATAATAAAATCTATTTACCCGTTTAGTCCAGGAAATTTCAGAAAAGGGTAGAGGGTATTAAAGACAAAGGTATAGTATTATTTGGACGAGTCCATTTCAAAATTTCAAAGGTTTTGGATGTCAAAGGGGTCGTTCTGCAACAGTATACGTTCAATATTTAGTTATCGAAACTGGAAAAATTAATAAATTAACTTGTTTAAATAAAAGTATAATCTGCAAAATGTCTAAATATTGAAATAATGATTAACCCCCCCACACACACACACACCCCGAAAAAAGCGTTCATCTTATACGAAATCTGAAACTTTCTTACTGCTTTGAAATCCAAAACAGGTGTCATTCTATAATTTTACTTTAGCTCCATATTATATCTCCACCACCAAAAGTAATTTAAAAAAAAAGTATATTTTATTCCATATAGAATGTCATTTTAACCTTTCCTGTTCCATGGAATATTTAGTAATTGGACAACCCTACTCAAGTGTTATTCTCAGAACCCACCCTGTTTCCCGTAGAAACTAAATTCCCAGACACCTGAAAACCAAACCCTGGCAAAAGTAATGGGCCGGCACTACTCTTTGTGCAACCCACGACATCGTTCATTGATGTCGAAAACTTAAATATTTCACGATTTGTTACTTTATTATTGTTATGATTAGATGCCCGACACAAAACATATAATATTGGCAAAAATTCAGGGCTATATTTAAATGGGAGTATGGTGGTTGAACTCCCTCTCTTCCAAATGTATGCATTACATTTTTCTTCATTTGAGATATTTTTTGTATGTTGTTCTACCTCTGAGTGGCACTTTTTTTTTCACACCATGGGCTAATTGACCAGGTCAAAAAGACCCCGGAGGCTCAGAGAAGGTTGGGGGAGGGGGGCCGCACTGTAATAGCAGTTGGGAGACAGATGATAGCCTCCCATCGCCATCCAGTGTCTTCTTTAAGGTGCACAGGGTATGGCTCTCCCACACGCGGGGCCACAGCTTAATGTCCCATTGGCCGGATGGTGGCCTTTGGGAACTTCAGATTATGAGCCTGGCACGCTATCAACTGAGCCACCCCTGCCCCATATTTTTTGTAACTTCTAAACTTTTAAGAATAGATGTAAACTATACCACTGATTTTTAGTTATTTACGGGTTGCCTTTTATTAATATTTATAAATCAATGAAAACACAGCTACTTTAAGTATAAATTTAATACACGATTTAAAGCTGTATTACATCAAAAATTATTTTAAAAAACTCAACATAAGGATGAGGTGTGCTTACAAGGCTCGGCAGCTCAAGCCGAATTGAGTCCCTTAGCTGTAAATCTAAGCTCTCAGCCTACTTTGTTATTTGACATATATACTTTGTTATTTGACTTATATAATTGTTTTAATCATCATTATCCTTTACTGTTATATAAAGGAGACTTAGAGATTGACAAAAAATAGTTACCAGCTTTCTTGGCTGGTACAGTGGCTAAGAACGACCTTTTACCAGATGATGGAATTAGCTGCCCAATGTTCACAGGAGTAGGACATTTCGTACTTCTTAGCTTACTAGTCCTTTTTGATGTGCACTACTTGATGTTGAAAAGCAACAGACCATTACCGAAGGATTAGATGTAAGTCACTGCTGCAATATTTGTAGACATTCCTTGATGTTAGGTATCAGCTTTGTCATACATTTTTCAACAGTTGTTAGCAGATATCACTTGGCTGTCCTTATTGTCTGTTGTTTATTACTGATGTCACTATGCCTTAACTGGTACCGATGGTTAAAAAGCTGCACAGCACTCATGCTTATTCAAGTTATTTAAAAGAACTTTAACTTTTAAAAAAGGACATTTAAGCCTAACTAATTAAAATATTGACTCCATAACTTCACGCGGAGCGACACGTTTCGCCAATTCACCTGTCATTGCCATCAAGCTCAACTCATAGAAGCGCGATCAGCTTTTATACCCATCTCGCTCGTGTCACTTCAGGTGCCATGACACATCACATGTCATGTGATATGTTTATAGGTACAGGTGATGCAAAAAAATTTTACCATGAGAATCTAGAACTCTCTTCGTAACTATCTGCCGCGAATCCTCTTGTGAAGGAAAGTTCTAGCCTCAAGTTAGCACAGACTTCCAAATATCATGGAGCCTTGATTTGGCTATTTTTTCAGTTGTAAATGCTTTTGATTCAAGATGACTACATCACTGTTGAATTGGCGAGGAGCTGTGGTGCATCATTTCATTACAGAACAGTCAATGTCAACAGCTTCCGAAGGAGGGGGAGAAGTTCACAGAAAAGCAAGATATTAAGTATAAGAAAAAAGTCCTGTAGACAAAAAATTGGTTGTCCCGAATATGACTTTAACCCATGCCATTCTAATCGCCGTAATTTATATGCATTGCCACAATTTCTGCTGATTCGCCAGTGGCGCCATTAACAGGGAATGAGGTAATGGTGGTAAATCACTGTCACTTACGTTCACAGCGCTTTGTCAATAATTTAGTAATAAAATATCGCAAGAAAGTCCTCTAGACAATACTGCAAATTAGTTGGAAAAGCAAATTGCTGTCCCGAGTGGCTCTAATTCAAGCTTGATAGAAGTATGCCAGGCATAGTAACCACTGCAATTTGTTGACTTGCCAGTGGAGTCGTCTTATAAGGTGGTGTAATTGTGTAGTCCCACGAGTCCCTACTTCTTTTGTGCAGTGCAGAAGGAATGTTATTGTGGTTTCTGTTTATACCTGATAAGGATTTTATGTTGATGCGGCCGATGGGTAAGAGAGGTCCTTTGTTTCCATGGAGCTGTAGGGATTTTAGTGAGCAGTTTACTAGTAGTTGCTACTTACGAATAAAGATTTCTTTCATTTATTATTTTTCAGGTTTTTTTTATGCTTGAAGTAATTTGGTTCCCCTTCATGACCAAACGAAATTTTTCAGCAAATTGTTGTAAACAGAACATTTTCAGTTTCCATTTTTTAGCTATCCATTTATGATTGGTTAGTTTTTAGAATAGTTTGCTCTTTTAGAATAAAATTTATTTTCGAATAAAGGGTTGTTTCTAATTTAGGGAGAAATCTTATTAGAATGATGGGAGGGGGAATAAGGTATATTGGTAAAGCAATTAACTTGGAAGAGGGGGAGGGAAATAATAAAACACGTTCAGATTAGTTTATAAGGCTTTTTTTTCGGTCTGTTACTGGAATGGTGAAGTATTTACTATTGGAAGACAGATGGTAGCCTACCATGTTTTTCGACATGCAGAGTATTGCTCTCTTGCACACAGGCCACAGCTTAAGGTCCCATCCAACGGACGGTAGCCTTTCCAAGCCCATCGGTGTCCCCTACTGACCATGCGCAGGACGGGAATTTTGCAGAGATAAATCTCAACACTGACCCAGATGGGACTCGAACCTGGAACTACAATTACAAGCCTGGCACGCTACCAACTGAGCCATCCCTCCCCAATGCTTCTAAGGGTAAGAGATGTAAAAAATTAATACTTATTTATATTTCATGCAGCCTTCAAGAAATTTATTAAAGACCTGTAAAACGGAGGGTGAAATATTGTAGTACACTGGAAATCCGGTCTCTCTCCCCACCCTTATTTTTCTGGCTGAAATTCTGAATCGGAAATAAATATTTGTGTGGATTTGTCATCCAAAAACAAAGTACGATTATTTACAAAAAAAAAAAAACTCAAGAAATACAAAACACTGCAGTGTCCAATGCTAGGTTTACAATTTTATTTTTTGGTTTACAAGTGTTCAACGGGATGTACTGATAGATACTTGCCACACACGTATGCAGTTATCAGTGTATCCAGCAAATAGAGTCTGTCCATCAGCAGACCATGCCATCGAAATGCATTGTGGTGGTTCAGCTTTTGTGCTATTGGTAATTACTTCAGGGCGCAGTTCATCAACCATGTTTTTGCCTTCCAAGTCCTGCCAAAAGGTTACAATGAAGTTAATATAAAAAAATCTCAAAACTGCACAGATATTTACTCAAATAATTAACTGTAGTATCAAAAGGACCACACGTAACCTATTAGCTGACAGAGTAACATCCTGCATCGAGGGAATTACACTTAATTACCTGACAAGTTACTAGACTTTGTGAATTTCTTACTTAATGTTTGTTTCAACAGATTATCTGTTAACATATAATTCAAGAAATAATTTTGTGGAATTCGAACCAATGCCTCCCAGTTATGTGTCAACAACAAGCATCACAAAAAGTTCAAAGTTTCACATAAAACTTACTTCCATTTCCAAGAAATTTCATTAGTTAATACCATTTTAATTAGCAGTGTCAAGAAAATATTAGTCAGACATAAAAGGAAGTGAATCTAGACTAAATATTGAGTCTTGAAGAGCAGTTTGAATTAAAGTTAAAAACGTAAGAAAACAAATTTCATTTTAAGCTCAATGGATTACTAAGGGGACTTTTTGCTTAATGATGTGAACTGACAATATAAAAACATCTTCGTGATAAACAGAAAAACAAGTGTGAAAGGAAAAACCATGACAGATAAAACACAGTTGATTTGTTTTGAGCAGGTCAGCTAAATTTAACACCCATAAGTCACAGCATTCTTTCACAAAATGTCAAGATATGTACTGAACTGATAAAAAAATTAGTTAAAATCAAGTTTAAAACAACTTAAAGTTCTCTGTCATTGAGCAATGAAATTATCATCATCAAATGTGTGTCCTCCCATCTTGTCAGCTATCCACCATTATCGAGTAAATTAACAGTATGCTAGTACAAAATTACAGAACTACTTGAAGATGACTATTTGAAATCACTATATGAGAATTTCTAAAAACTACCATAACATAATCTAGACAAGACTGAAAATAAAATGAACATATACTGATATAAGCTTTTTTCTAAAAAAAATATTTTGTGAAGAACAAAGATTAACATTTTAAATGCAGAACAGATGCAACATTTTTCTGGAAATATATTGTTGTTTCAAAGCTAAAATGAAGTTTTTAAGCAATGATTTTGCAACTTACTAATACTTATTCCATTGTAATAAACAGTATCAATACTCTCTTAATATGTGGCTACACTACTGAACTATTTTCCATACGAGTCATTTGTGCGAACTTTTTAATTTTTTTTATTCATTTTAATAACTGAGATATATGCACATTAAAGAATAAATCTAATTGCAATGAAAAAACAAACTTACCCATATTTTAATGCTTGGTCCAGTAGCCACACATAACCAATAACGATTGGGACTAAAACACAGAGCATTGATGATATCAGTATGGTCCAAAGTATACAAATGTTTCCCTTCATTTAAATCCCATAACATTGCTTTACAATCCTGCAAAATACCATAATAAAAATTACAATTAAGATACTTTTTTTTTTAGATTTTAGTTATTTCTTACAAATACAAATTTGAATGTTTAATCTTCAGTGATGTAGAACATTTAAATGGTATCTCAAAATGTGAAATAAAACTTCAATGTCATGGCTGTAAGCAGTTTATATCACAGAGGCTGACACTGTAGGGTAAACTGAAACATTTATATGTTCTAAAATCAAAATAGGTTGTCTGAAAATTAATGTTAAAGTTTTGAGAAGCAATATGGAGGAAAATAATATACATATTCAAGAAAGTAATATTTTAATTGAAAGTACGTCAAATAGTTTTGAACATAATTAGTGAATTTCCACATGTAGACCATTCGTGATCCTGCATATGTCCAATTGGTATTTCGTTTCTTGCCCTATATACATTGCCAATCTCTTGTTACTTGCCCAGTTGCTTCTTATTCTGGCATTCAAATAATGCGTCTCAAAAATTTTGTACATGTACACAATTCTTTACAAAGCCCCATAAGAAAAAATCAAGGGGTATCAAATCATAGAACTTCTCATGTCTTGTGAAATGTGGTGGTATGCAATCTTGTTGGAAAATTATGGTGGAAGCCCACAAAACTGAGTGGGGGAATGTGCAGGTACAATATTCAATTGTTGTGTATATTTGGAGTGTTTTCAGAAACTACCATTATTTGTCAGACAGCCTGTATGTACTTGTATATTTCAAGTCTTAAAAATTGTGGGATTTATTATTGATGACAGTTGGACTGGCAGCGAGGAACCTTTGTATTAGGTTTCATGTTCGAATTCTCTTACATTGCACGCTACTACTATTGATGACAGCATTATAATTACATATTCTCAAAATTAAAAAAATTCCCCCCCCCCCCCCCAAAAAAAAAATTTCCTTTCAAGTTTGGTTAAGCTATGAGCCTTACTTAAGTTACAAGACTGGCAATTACTGACTCCATTCAACATATAAATATTTACCATTGTCTGAAAAATATACTGAATCTAAATTAAGAAGCAAATCTCATTTTAAAAAGGGGAGTAAAAAAATAGAACAAACCTTTCCTCCAGATGCACACAATGATCCATCAGGAGACACTGTTACAGTATTTAAATATCCAGTGTGTCCAACATGGTTAGTTTTCAGCCTGCAGTTGGTAAGATTCCAAACCTTATGAAAAAAAAACACTTTAATTCCAGAATAAATTAATACTAAATGCTTAGCAACTAACATTACTGAAACCAAGAAATATAAACAAAGAGCAATCACAAATATTTTGAAGTTCTGACAACAATACAAAAAAAACAAACTACTTTCTTCCTTCATGAAAATCTACAATTTACATAATAAAGTAATAATAAATACTCCCTCAAATAGCTGCTTGCCACAGAGGTCTGAAAGGAGCCTGTCTGTTTCATAAGCCATAGTATGAAGTCTGTGGGATGGCAGGATTTCATCAGAAAAAATGGCACAAACATGAAACGAAACCTTATCTGGGGCTTGAACTCAGTCCCTTAGATCAGTAGACAAGTGTGCTAACCACTTGGCCAGGGAACAGCCAATTTACATAGAGGTAAAAATATAAATTACTCCTCAGAAAGACTGAACAAATCATCCTAATTCTAAAACTGCTGTTCAGACCAATGTGCTTTGGTATGAAATGCAAACAAAGTAATGTATTAAGTGGAAAAACATGATGTGAAACAGAACAGTAGAAGCTAGGAAACTCATTTCTAGGAGATGCCCCTACTCCATCAGTACAAAATAGCCTTTTGGTCATTCATAGGGAAATATGAAAACTTTCAATTTCAATAAATCTCTACCAAACAGTTGTGGTGGAAAATTATTTGCATCTGTCCTTATATAATAGATTTCAGTAATTAATCTTCAATTTATTTTGTTTTTTGATGAGTAATGACAGCCTTTGTAGTTAGGTTTACTAAATAGTTTCTTTGTACAGTGAGAGATTCGAGTTCCAATGTGGATTGGTAAGCTGCAAATCAAAGGTACATGGGTTGAGCCCCAATAAGGCATGGATATTTCTTTTCTTATGCTTCTTTCCTGCTGAGATATCAATTCCCACAGAACTCTACACTAAACAGGCTCTTGTTATAGACCTCTAGGGTAACTGCTGTTTGAATGGTAATTTTTTACCACATTTTAAAAACATGCCAGTGTTTCACTTTGTCACCTAAATTCTTTTGTATCTACAGATAAATCAAAATTTATTTTTGGGTTACTAGGTATTGATAAAATATTATGACTTTCCCAACAGCTTCAAGAGCACCCTTTAATGGTGGAAAATGAGCTATATAGGTACTAATAAAATGCTACTATTTATATTTTTCCAATCATCCATTAGTTTAAATCTGTCATTTAGAGGCATTAAAGAGATAAAAAACTTTATTCTCTTTGAAAACAAGCATCCCACATTTGACAGAGGCAATATATCGTTCTTCTATACTGGTAACCAAAAGTTAAGCAAAATATATCAATTCAGGAACATCTCAAAAACATGACAATGAAATGCTATGAGATATGGATGATAATGCATTTTTAAACCAGAAAATAAACAGTGAATCATAGATCAAACCAATTACATGATTTCCATGGATTAGGTAAATAAATCTAGAAGTATCCATAGCTAACAGACCTGTTTCAGCAGAACAGGCAGGTAATACAGTCCGATGATCCCTGAACAACTGTACAAACATCTCAACAGCTTCTCATACTGTTTACCAGGTTGGTTATGGGCAAACCAATGGTGGCAGTACATCCCACTTTTCCTGGGGAATAGAGGTTGGCTCAGTTGGTAGTGTCCAGGCTCATAATCTGCATTTCCCAGATTTAGGTTCCAACTGTTCCAGTGTTGAGATTTATCTTGACTAAACTTCACCCCACCCTCAGTCAGAAAGACATTGATAGGAAGTTAAGCTGTGGCCCCATGTACAGGAAAGCCACACACTGTTTGTTAAAGAATATACTGGATGACCTTGATGAGAAGCAGAAAGACAACACAAACATCCATGCCTTACCCAGGTCCCACAGATGAATACATAGCCAAGCACGCTAACCACTTGGTCATGGGAAGACTGTTAAATATTTCAAAACTTCAATAAAATATTTATGATACCTATTATCAAAAGTAATGGAAGCAATTTTACATACCACCATGGAGGTGACAAGTGATAGGAACTTTGTACATGAAAACTGATAGCTAATGACACACTCAAGCAGTCACTTATCGTTTAGGTTTGACATGCCTCAGTACAATTTGCCATAGACAAGACCTCTGCAGAATCACTACACATTCATGCTTTTTGCTAGAATTTCCAGCAAAATATTTTACCATCGTTGTGCAACTTGTTTTTTGCAGTGTACACAAATTTATTCCAATGGTCAGATGGTGTTTCGTTTTTAATTCCAGAAGATGTTTGGTCATGAAGGAACCTGGGGTTGAGTCCTGGATAAGGTTGGAAGTTTTCTTTCTGATGTGGTCTTTCTGTGGAGGTCCTACCCTCACAGATTTTTCTATGATATATTACATTAACAGGCTTTTGCCAGACCTCCACTGCAAGTGATTCTGCAGAGAAATTTTTTAAAACACTGTAATATTGATCTAAGGGACCTGGGGGTTTGAGCCCCAGGTAAGGCATGGATGTTTGTTTTTATGCAGAGGTCACGCCATCCCCACATACCTCTGTGGCCAGCAACTGCTTGAAGTAGTATTTTTACTAATATTATGATTTGGGTTGTTTTATCCCTGAGTGGAACTTGCTTGCTACACAATAAAATAATAAACCACATAAGGCCTTTCAAGGGGACTGGGAAGAAAATGGAGATATTAGCAGATGTAGAGATGACCACAGCTTAATTTCATCCAGCAGTTGCTTTTCAAGCCCTTTGTTGTTTTCTTCCTCACCGAGGGAAAGCAAAGAAAAACTTTAATGCCGACACTTGGTTTGAGCTTGAAAATCTTTTATAAAACTACTTGTTGGGATGTTCCTTGCCAAATGGCAGTATAATTCTAGAAGCACAATTAATTTAAATACAGCCATACTTTCTTTGCTTAAATTATAAGTGTCACAGGTTGTTACACCTGTACTAGTGGTTGGGTTGTTTTACCTATGAGTGGCACATTATTTTGCACACAATGGGCTATTAATCTAATCTAATAGGTCACAAGAAACCCAAAGGTTCAGAGAAGTTTCGGGGAGGGGACCCACTGGGCAGCTGTTGGGAGAGATGCTAGCCTTCCGTCAAGACCATCCAGCATGTGCTTTAATGTCCCATCCGACAGACAGCAGCCTTTCCAAGCTCATCAGTGGCAATGTGGTGGTGGTGGGGGGGGGGGGGATAATCTAAAAAGAGCACCAAATTTTTCTTTTACTGTATTAACACTTTGACATATTTGAAATATGTTTTAAAACACAAAATCTGTTTCAAGACATAAAATGGCTTACCTTAACATACTTGTCCCAGCCACAGGAAACAATTATCGGATTGCTGTTGTTTGGAGAAAATCTTACACACGATACCCAATCAGTATGACCATCTTCCTAATAAAACGTTTTAATTGCAAATTCAATATCTCATTAATATACATAGTGAATAACATAAAATGGAAAAATATTAACTGAAAATTACAGTTTATTAACAGCAAACAATTCAAACAATATTGCATAGTGCAGATATAGATCACCTGTTAAAAGAGGACAATTGAATTAATGTGATATTGCACATTAAGTACTGATTTCAATTATAAATAATCTAACTGAATTTATTACAAGTTTAATATATTGCATGAGCACTCCTCTCCCTTTGAAAAATCATGTTCTTGAACTCTTTTTAAGGTTCCTACAATGTGATAAGAAACAATCTGCATTTTCATCAGAAAAAGTTCTGGATGTTGTGATGTTTAAAAAACCCACCAATTATGAGACTTTCAATGTCACTGGATGTAATACAGGTTTCACATACTTAAATAAAATTATTCGAGTTTTTGCAGTGTGACAAAACATTTAGGACTTGATAAAAATGGGTTTCTTTTACTGTTTTCTCCTATTAACTCTTCTGTGAATTTAAATCTGTAGTGACAGTGCTGTAGAAAATAATTCTTCACATGTAAAAACTACATTAAAAATAAAGAGTAAATTCGTCACAAGTGTTACTCGATATTGTCCAATAATGGCTTCTGACTGGCTTCAAGATAGACTCAATATTTCAATACAATGTGTTAACTATTTTCTTACAGGTGTACTACAATGTAAACAATAAAATTAAAAAAAAATTAATTTGATTCATTTTTAGACCAACAGGAAGTTTTTAATTCTTTTTTTTTTGCTTTTTAGTTGTAAATTTACATTGGGACATATGTTCTTCCACTGTAGTAAGATTAAAAACATTATCTTTCCCTGCTTCACAGGGGAGATTTATACTTCATGTCACTCTTTACATAAGCTTTCATTTCAAACATAACTTCTTAGAATCCTTCACATGCTGGAGAGGTAGAGTAGAATAATCACTCACAAACATGGTTACGGACTGACACTTTCTGCACCATAACCCTCGATTTAATTTGTCCACTCCAAAATTGGTCACATGTTGAAAAGATACAAATATTTCTTAACTATAAGATTTATGGATATAATGAAGTTTTTCACTGTCCTTCCAAATTCATTATAAGTGGATTCAATTGTACAACAAAGCATGAAATATTTTAAAATAAACATACCTGAATTGTATATTTGCACTGAGCAAGAGTGTTCCATAGTTTAATAGTCTTATCACGAGATCCGGACACTATTTGTCGATTATCAGCAGAAAATGCAACGCTAAGAACATCTTTAGTATGGTCTTCAAATCTTCTGGTAGTTCTTCCACTGTAGTAAAGATTTAAGATAAATGAAAAGATTTAAAACACGAAATTAAACATTTTATTAAAGTAACTGCGGTATTTTTCCCCATAAGTATATAAACACCTCTACATATTTTCTACAACTAATAAGTAAAAATCTGCTTTTTCACTCTATTAGAAAAAAAGTTCTGAAATACTCAGTCTTTTGATATTTGAGGAAATATTTTGGCCATTGTCCTCAAAGCCCTTTTGGCTTTTTCATGAGCAGATACTTAATATTCTTAAAGCTGTATGCATTTGAGTTGTTGGTTGGTTGTTTTACCTCTGAGCAGCACTTTTTTGCACACCATGGGCTAAATGGCCAGGTCACATGAACCCCAAAGGCTCAGAGAAGGTTGGGGGAGGGGATCCACTGGAACAGCTGTTGGGAGACATGGTAGCCTCCTGTCAAGGCCATCCAGCATGTTCTTTATTGTGCACAGGGTATGGCTCTCCCGTACACAGGGCCACGGCTTAACATCTCATCTGACGGATGAGATGTCCCCTACTGACCATGGGTGGGGAGTTTTGTGGTAATAAATATCAACGCTGACCCAGCTGGGACTCAAACCTGGGAACTACAGATTATGAGCCTGGGGTGCTACCGACTGAGCCACCCCCAACCCTGTACGCATTTGAGTGAGATTTTTTGGCATAGCAAAAAAAATTAATGCAGAATGTGCCAAGTTTTTGACAAATTTTAAAATATAATAAAAAAAATATTAATTGCCAGGAAAAATGTGAAGTTAATTTTATTTGATGGGTACATAAAATTGCTTTTCATAATGCGACTAGATGTCAGTAATAGTATAAGGTTCATGCGACAGGTTTAAAATATGGTGCCTCAATAGGAAAAAAGCATGTTTGCTGGTTTTTCAAAACAAAATTGGAGATGCAGGTGCAATGAAACTTTTATATGAATTTTGGAAGAAAGCCATCAACTTATAGCAGTATCAGGTCATGGCAAAATAAGTTATTGGAAATGGAATGCTTGTGATCAGGTAAGATGTGGTCAGCCACGCATAAATGAGATGTTCAGTGAGAGCTTTTCTATGGGGTCCTAAATCAACTTGAGCTGCTGCTAGAGAAATGTAAAATTTTCGAACAATTATGCATAAAGTTTTCTATTGAAGACTGTGGATATTCCCCTATATAGTAGAGGCATTACAGGCTTTGGAAGTTAATGACAAACCATGGCATTTGTGCAGGAAATGCTCTCATAGGACAATGACGACAGATACCTGTGTAAAATCTTGTTTTTGGATGAAGCAATATTTCATGTATTTGAAAAGGTAAATCACATAATGGGAGAATTTGGTGTTCTAAGAATTCATATTATCGAGCACAGCAGGACAGCTCAAAAGTCAAAGATCCTCAGCAGTTTGCAGTGTCCATCCCCATTACTACAGATTAGGAAATAGGGTTTGAACAGTGTACCTGAAGGTCTCAGAAAAAGTGGGAGACCCAGGATATAGTGTGCCATGTCAGAGAGAACCATTTTAGAATTGGCCTGTGACAAAATGCAACAGCATAATATTTATTAATTACCAAATCAAAAATAATTTTCCCTATGTCTATTAACCCTTTCACTACCATCCAGGCCCAAAATGGGTTCAAATTTTAAAAGGATTCATTCAGTTAGTGCTATCCCCTTCTCTTCACTACCTCCTACTTGCAGTTTGGGGGTACTTTGGGCTGGTATGTAGCAAAAGGGTTAAAGCAAAAAGTCTACAGACATACAGACAACAATGAAAAAACAATATCTATTTTGTTTTTAGCTAAAAACACCAGCTTTACATTTCTGATTGAAACTTTTCAAACTAAGCTGTTGTTTATATTTATGGGAGCAATACCAAGTAATCATACCAAAAGTCATGGAACTTCTTAAATTTATCCAACAAAAATTGCAGATTTGCAAACTCTCTTTGAGGCAGTAGAAATGGTCATATAATAGCAATACACTGAAAGGACAATTTATTATATACACTTACCTAATAATGTGTGGGTCCACCTTTTGCCCTCACAACAGTAGCAACACGTCATGGAGTCTACTTACCAAGTGTTGAAAATGTTCAGGTGGTATTGAGGCCTGTGATTCCAGGGAACCCACACGTAAAGTGCCAATGGTGGGTTTGGGCTCAAATGCACCATTCTACTTTGTCCACAGATGCTCAATAGGGTTCAAATCTGGAGAGAGAGGGCTGCCATTCGAGGGTTGTTTACTCTCTGGAATGCTTTGCCAACCAGTCCTTTGCTAAACCAGAGTGATGAGACGAGGCATCGCATTGTTGAAAGAAGGTATCCCGCTGCAGAAAATGCGGCAACCATGAATGGTTGTAGGTGGTTGCTGAGTATGTCAACATAACCTTGATGGTCTCAATAGGTACAAAGAGCCCCAAAGTGGCCTACATAAACATTACACTGGACTGTAACACCATGATTTGAGAGTCCATAGCCTCATGTGGTCTATGCCACATATGCAGCCTTCTACCAGCATGTTGTAGTTGGAACTATGATTAGTCAGACCAAGCTACTCAATTCCAGCCTTCTGCCATCCACTGCAGTCTCACAGCCCAGTGACATGTTGCTAACAAGGTTCTCAATGTTGGTATCAGTTGCTATAACACAGTTGTGCCATTGTATGTCAAATGATCTTTGCACAAACCTTCATAGCTGCCTCGTCATGAATGCAGACATTATCTGCACTGTGGCCCTTCATTCCAACATTATGATAGAGGAGAGGTGGGTGCATCTTGAACATTAACAGCCCGATTATCACCATATTTTTCTCGGTGGCTGCAGGATTTTATGTAGTCCTGGAACACACACGGAAATCCAAGGAATTCTGCAGTCACTGATGTGGAACACGCCATCTTTCTCGCACTATGTGCCCATGATCAAACTTGCTCAGGTCACCATGTTTACCTATCATAACTGTTGCAGGTAACGCAAAGAAAACAAAGTTTTCTGTTGCTGCTGAGATAATGCTACTTTACTTCCAAATTGAGCCCTGCAGAGTGCTGCCCAAAAGCAATGGCCAGCTGACAATTGAATGTGTGCTGATCAGCTGCCTGAAAATTGGTTCCAAATTTAAGGAATTTTGATGTGAAGACAGTGTTCGCAGTTCCATAGTGGAATAAATTACAGAAATTTTGATAATTCTAAATTTTTGAGATTCTACCATATTTACTCTTTTTTTTACTTCATATTTTCAGTTTTTAAACTGTTTGCCCAACCCAAAAATTTTGGGAAATATACTTTATCACTGAATTGTATTCTCCAGCCAGTTTTACAGTAAGAATAAAAATTGGTAAAATATCTAATGGTAGTGAAACTTGGACGCTGTGTAAGCAAGATAACAAGAAACTAGATGCTTTTGATTCTAGATGTTTACGCAGTATCTTGGGTATTAGGTGGTTTAACTTTGTAACTAATGATGAGGTTAGGCAAAGGAGTCTGCAACCTCCTTTAAGCAGCATATTGTACAGAGAGAGACTCCGCTGGTTTGGCCATGTTGCCCGTATGGATAATTATAGATTGGCGAATAGGGTTTTGAACAGTGTGCCTAGAGGCCTCAGAAGGAGGGGGAGACCTAGGATGCGGTGGGCAATGTCAAACAGGACCTTGTTAGAATTGGTGTACAGTGGCCGGATGCAGCAGATGTAGCTCAGGACAGATATGCTTGGAGAATTAAACTGCGCGGTCTGGTTGGACCTCCGTAGCCCATGGCTGCTTGAGGATGATGATGATGAAAATACCTAATAAATTTATCTATTTTCATTCTTATGTATTAAACTTAATTTGTAACTACAAATTTCATCAATACAACTAAAACTGAATTTTCATAATTATCAAAATTTACTTACACAGTTAAATCCCAAAGGCGAAGAGTCTTATCCCAAGAACACGATAAAGCATATTGACCATCTGAAGACATAACCACATCTGTCACAAAATGTCCATGCCCTCGAAGCCTTTTTTGTGGAATGCCATAGTTTGTTTCATCACGTGTTAGTTTCCACATAATTAAAGTTTTGTCTATATTTCAAAATAATGTAAAATTTAATACACATGTGGTATATATATGCACAGGTCTTAAAAATACTGTATTTTATTAATTTTAAAACTCAATATATGGACATTTAATAAATACCTATTACATGACAACAAATAAGCTTTAAATTATTACTCTAATAAATCATATAATTTCATTGCTTGAAAAGTAACATTTATGCATTATTCACCTGTATTAAGATTTTACTCTCTTTGAAGCACATAAAGTTAGATATAGGAATATTGACGCCGAGAATTTGAAAAATCTGTGGAGATAGAGAGATCTCATAGAGAGCAGGGTAGTTTTGTGGAGATAAATCTCAATGCTGGCTCAGATGGGACTTAACCTGAGAATAGCAGATTACAAGCCTGGCATGCTACCGACTGAGCAATGCCAAACAGGACTTTTGTTAGAATTGGCTTATAGTGACCGAATAAAGCAGCTGTAGCTCAGGACAGATATGTTTGGGTCACCAAATTATGCAGTCTGGTTGAACTTCCATAGCTAATGGCTGCTTGAGGATTAGGTATACATTCTTTTTGGAAATGAGCATCTTATGACTTGCCAGGGGTAATATTTTATTCTTCTTGATTTTATAAGTTATCAAAGTGATCCTGCTCTTTGATCCAAAATATATAATGTTAGAAATTTTTAGTAAATGAGACATAATTAAACTAATGAATATGCTCATATTAAAAGCAAATTCTTACCTTCAAGGTGCATAGAGTAGCAATTATCATTGAATCAAGAGATATTTATAATTTTATGTATAAAAAGAAAACAAAATCTGTAAAAAGGGTTAATGGTTTCCCTTTATTTCTTATTTACCAGAAATAGGCCTGAGATTTCACAGCACCAATTGTCATAGTGATGATATACCATGATCAGAGAAAGAATCCAGTCAGCATAATCAAATATAAGTAGTAAAGGTGACTTCTGCACCTGGAGTGAAATGTTGATGAGGAAATGTCTATGCATCTATGAGCACAACATATGCTATGCATAGGACTGGAAGAGTTTTGAGATAGGGAAAGAAATTCCCACCAAAATAGTCTTTTGCTACAATGTAACTGTAACTTACTGGTTTCTAAACCATAAGGGTCAGTAGTTTACCTTTTTTACTAATTAAACCTAAGTTGCTTCATTTTGTTTTTTATTGTTCAGAATTAAACACTCTTTCATTTGGTGTGCAACATGACCTATATACACTTGCTGGATACTAACAAATAACAAAGCTCATTGTTAAAATATTTTAGATTATCCTATAAAATGTTATCTATCCTCGAGGAAAGCATGCAATTAACAGAGTGCTAAATACCATTCAATAGTGGTGGAGGAAGACATTAAGAACACAAAGTACATCAACACAAAATAAGAACATCCTAGATAGATGATCGGACAAATATTCTGATAGTACCTACATTTCTCTTGACTTTAAATTCATAGGTCTGGCTTGCACTGGATTGTTTGCATGAGTGGGGGAGGGGATAACCTTTTGACTTGCCGTAATGATTTGCTGTTTGTAAGACAGCGAGAAAGTGCAGCATATGGATGCTATGATATTGTTGAAATTGACCCTATTATTAAAATTAGAAACCAATAATCAATCATTCTGCATATTAATTTAAAAAGCTGCCCTTTTGAGAAAATGGTTCAGTAAGGCAGATCTCAGCATGCCTAATGGGAGGCAATGTCTTGCGGCAAGTGCACAACCCGAGTCTGGCAAGTGTTGAGATTTTATCAAAATTTAACTGAATCTCTATTAAGTGAAAAATTAACCAGCAGGCACCAGTCATCAAATACTAAGGGATTAACTAATATTTGTTTAATTTATATACAATAATGCTGTTTAAGTGTTAAATGCTCTTGGGCAGATGTTACTCTATATCACAAGTTGATTGATTTTTCATTGCTTCTTATGCATTGTTACTCTCTTACAATGTTTGAATAACATCATGCTTTTGTTGCCCTCCTAAGCATCCTAAGACTGGCTCATATTATCTTGTTATTGCCAATATTCACCCCTTGTCTTTCATGTTGTTGGCTTTCATGACATTGAATGACAGTCACCTCGCTGTTGCCACTGCTAATACTGTATTATCACATCTGCAGATGTGTGAACAATGTTATCATATCTGCTACATTAGCATTTTAGCTATGCTAAACCCTATGCTAGCAGGGTTTAGCATAGTTCTATGATGATGTATACCAGTCCTTTTCATTTTCTCGAAGGGAGATGCTGTTTATGGCCTTGGGGTTAGGATTCACTAATACCATGGAAAAGCATTTCATAATTTTGGTTGTTGAAGTCCACAGGTTATGTTGCTTATATCTTTTTCATTTGCCAGTCCACAGACTGCTTTCTACTCAAGACACTTTAACCAAAAGTGAACTATATTTAACATTCCACTAACCAAAATATAAATACAAAACTTTTAAAATTCAAGTCTGAAATGCTTTGCCTCAATCAAACTCTTGGGGGGAGGGGGGGGAGCTTCTGGCAATTAACTTTGTGAGGTTTTATTCCATTACAGAGTTTGATTCCACACTACTGGAAGGGCAAAGCCTCACTGTTATATAAGAGATCTTATATAACAATTAATTTGGGTCATTATTTTTAATTGATTTTCTAAGATTATTTGAGATAATACTGTATTATGTTTTTTTTTTATGTCTTGGTGTTCTGCTAACTGTTGTTCAAATGCTCTATATGTTTTGCCTATGCATTCAATTTTTCCTTCTAGTTTACTATCAGGATCTGGTATTTCTGTTATAAACTCCTCCTGTTGGGGGAAGTATATCTGTATCATTAATTACTAATTTTTTAGTAGTATTTGTTACAAATACTACTAAAAGCATGTCAAAGCATATTCAGCTAATGTGTTTTTATTGTTTGCGATACTCTTAGAATATAAATAAAATATAAATACTCCCTCAAAAGCAACTGCTTGCTGCAGAGGTCTGATAGGAGCCTATCAGTTTGATACATTATAGTAGGTCTGTGAGGATGGCTAGACCTCAGCATAAAGACAGCACAAACATCTATGCCTCACCTCGAACTCAGGTCCTCTTGGTCAGTAGCCAAGCACACTTACTACTCAGCCATAGGGGAAGCTATACATATGCTGCAGTTTCTGGGTTTGTTGAGCTGGAATAAATTGTGAGCTTTGTCGAACTTTATATTTTGCTGTTTTTGGATTTTATTTGCCAAAGTATCAGAGTATCCTGTTAGATTTTACAAATCATGTATATGCTGCAGTTCTTTTTTAGAATTATCTTATTAGAGGAGTATAGATGAACCAGTCAGGGCCTCCTGCAGACTAAACTACTTGTTGGACAGTCGCACCACTGCATACAGAATTGAGGTATTCTCTACCATACTGGTCTGAACTGCAGGCAGGAGTTAGTGAAGAGAAAAGAATAGCATTGATTGGATGAGTAATTTAAAATCTCGGCCGTTTTGGGCTGGTATGGTACTAAAAGGGTTAATGCTATAAAATTTATTCCAGTTGTTAATTTTAGATATTCCAAATAAGTTTCTTTCTCCACTTTTCTAATTTCTTATCCAGCTTTTCTAATTACTATTAAAAACATTTTATTTTCAGCTATTTCTAAAAATTGGCCATATTTCCTTTTGGATATTTGCAAAAATATAAGGATTACTTTGTTTTTTAAAAACATGAGGAATTTTAGGCAAAGTAAATTTTGTTTAGGGAGATTCTCAATTTTTGAAACTTTAGGTCTCTATATTTGAGATAATGCTGTATGTTTTTTCATTATGTCTTATTGGTGTTCTGCTAACTATTGTTAGAATGTTCTATATGTTTTGGGACTACTCCTTACAAGAATTGTATAGATATTTTCAATAATAAAATGCCAACTATTAAATTCACATAGAAATATGAATTAAATGGGGAACTGCCATACTTAGATATATTACACATAAACAATTAAAAATCAATCCAAAGTGAATGCACAGTATTCCCTGTTAAGATAGACATCAAACATTAATTAACAGATTCTGAAAAAATTCATCGCCGACACGGCGGGAATCAAACCCGCATCTCTCCAGATTCATGCCAGAATTAAAATGAATTACCACAGTATATCATAAACATACATTTACTCCCAATATTATCCCTTATCTCACCCTGCAAATTACAAGAAATCTGCAATAAATGCATACTTTATAAGAGATATTGATATTCTTCTAATAATTCCAAAAAGGAACTCCAACTTCAACCTGATTGAGCATATCCAGCATTATAGTAAAATCCAAAAAACAGCAAAACAAAGTAAAAAAAAAACTTACAACCTACTCCAGCTTAACAAACCCAGAAACTGCAATATTCTCATTGCTTCCCCTATATTCCAGGAGTATTGTAAACAATAAAAAACTTTAGCTAAGCACAATTTACATTACCATATACCATAACAAATACTATTATTAAAAATAGCCATTAATGATAGAGATAAACTCCCCCCTGCAGGTTTATAAACCAACAACAGTTTATAACATATAAATACCTGATCCCAAAAGCAAACTAGAGGAGGGAAAAATCAATACATTGCAAAACATAGAGCATTCAAACAATGGTTAGCAGAACACCAACAAGACAAAAAAACCTAATGCAGCATTATCTCAATCATAAAAAAAATCAATTAAAAGTAGATAATTTAGCACAAATCTATAGCAGCACCCCAACTAAGTTTCAATTGCAGTATACAGAAAAGAATGATCAATCTGCATAGAAATGACATATGAACAAGATTCCATCCCTTCTGGTGGAATGGAATCTCCTGTTGCACAGAGATGTCAAGACCAAAACTAACATTAGGGAAGATTCTTATTTAAAGTTTTGCTTTTAGATTTCGGTTAGTTGAATGTTAAATACATAACTAAATACTACATTTAACTTTTGGTTAAATGCTAAAGTATCTTAAGTGGAAAGCAGTCTACAGTACGGGAAACTAAGAGGATATAAGCAACGTAATCTGTGAACTTCAAAAACCAAAATTATGAAATGTTTTTCCGTGATGTTAATGAATCCTAATTACATGACCATAAACAGTGTTATCAGCAAGGCAACTATCAACTGACATCACCAAAGATAATGTTGAATATTGGCAACAAGATCTTCTGAGCCAGCCTTAGGATACTCTCTAACTCCTATAAGTTAAAAGCTTTTACAAGTAAATGCAAATGATGTAAAGAGAACTGATTGCATAAGAAGCAATGAAAATTACTTAACTTATGACTAATATCTGCTCAAGAGCATTTAGCACTTAAACACCATTATTATGTATAAATTAAACAAGTTTTAACATTTGCTGTGTGTTAATCAAATTTTGTTTGATATATTGCACATGCCACACTACAGAGGTATTAGAATTTTTTTTTTGAGAAAGTTCTTGGGTTGCCAAGTATTGGCACATCACAGGAAAAAGTTCTGCAGACAAGAAACACTTGAAATAATTAGTTGAAAAAATTGCAGCTTCTGACTGTTCAGTGGTACGCCAGGCATGCTTCTAGGAGGAGTGGGTCGTGTCCCACTCACAACAACCAATTTTTTTCCAACTAATTATTTTAAGTTATTGCTAATAATTAACAGATAATAACAGATATGTGGGTCATCCCATGGCCAAGTGGTTAGCATACTTGGCTACTGATCTAAGGGATCTGGGTTCGAGCCCCAGGTAAGGCATGGTTGTTCGTATTGTTTTTCTGCTGAGGTCCCACCATCCTCCTGTCAGACCTCTGTGGCAAGCTTGAGGGGGTATTTTTTTATGTCACAAATAAGGTCTGTGATGTAGATGAAATCTAAGTAGAAAGACACAAAAAATATAAATTTCTTATATGGAGTTTGAACACTGTCCTTCTGATCTGCAGCCATGCTAATCACTAGCAACTGGATAAAAAATGATTTTTTTTGCTAGAAATTAGTTATATGCCAACAAGTTTCTACAGTCACAAGTATACAACCTGTTACTCCTTGTTAGTGGCTGCAATGCACTGTACCTAGGCTGGAATGCCCATGAGCTGATTAAGTATGTCACTTTCACCAGGGCATTTTAGCATAGGAGTTAAGTAAATGTAATTGTTGTGTTCAGTGCAGTGTTCGAAAACTTTAGTATAATGAAGTAACAATGTTTTTGAATAACTAACAATTTTAAAATATTTATAACCATAAAACATAACAAATAATGAAAAACATAATTTCATTATTTTCACTGTTTTTGCATTGATACATTTCAGATTTTTCCTTTATAACATATACTTAGAAACTTGTGTGAAAAATTTATTACTTACCATGATTATATAAAAATAATGCTAAGTGTAATGTGAACTAGTTGCTCAAAAGTCTTAAGTTAAACAGCATAATCATGGATGAAATATTTTTAAACAAGCTGATATGTAGTTCAAATTATTGTTTTTATGATCAATGCACAAAGACTTTCAGTGACTGCTCAATGACACATTTGAAAAAAAATTGTGAAGCAGCTGTCTCAACCACCTTCTTCGCAACTGGTGCTCAGAGTAAGAGCTTGCTTTATGATGGCCAGATAAGAGCTGGAGTTCAAAAGAAAGGTCGAGACTCCAATGATGCAGAAGTAAAACAAGGTAATTATAATAGGGTGAAAATCCTACTATATTAAAATTCCATGTGATTGGCTTAGGCATTTAAAAAAGGAATTATGTAGGTGGGATAATTTGAGTATAGGATAGAGAATTGGAGGAAGAGACTTAACTTCTTGACAATAGTTGAAACTTTTGGTTTTGATCTTCCCACCAAACCTTCGACCACCTCCCCACATGAAATATTTTCATTGTGTAAATCTGTTAACAATCAACCTCACCTTGTCATATGTTGAGAAAAATAAAGGAGTTAATTCTCATGTTTCAATCAAGCAGTGACATAGCTCCTTTAAGATACTGCATAGAGTTAAAAATGTAATGTTTTCAATTTCTTTACTTATATTTATTCAGTAGATTATTTGTATATTATTTGAAGTATATTTCAGAGAAAACTAATTTAATTATTTTGCATGCGTTCCTCTGCAGGAAAGCATTGATAAAAATATTTCAATGTCATCAAACGACTCGACAAATAATATAATTTGCTGGAAATCTTGATGAAATCAAAAAATTGCAGGTGAAACTAAGTAAAATTTCAATTTAATGAAATGAATTTGTGAGAGCAAAGAGAATTTTGACAAAAGAAAATATTTCTCATTACTGAACAAAATCAAGACAAAGCATTGTAAATGACTTGCAAGAATTGTTCTAGTAGTACCTGCAACTCAGGTATCTGCAAAGTTTTTTTTTATGCTTAAATGGATTCTCTCTACCAAAATAAATAGAAGATATTTTACTTATAATGATAAATAGAATAGTAGAATAACATTTATTGCACTATATCAATATTTTTGAAGAACGAATTTTTTAAAATTTTCATTGACTATGTGTTTTATGATGTTAATATTTCTGAAGGAATTTCACTTTTTATTTAAATTTCCTCAAGTAATTTTAGCAACTTGTTTTAAAAACATTAATCTGTGCGCAAAAAGCATTATAGTACTAAGAATTATGATCACATACTTATGCTCAGAAATTTTTATTAATAATGCTTATTTTATTCTGAACATTTCCTAGAAATCTGGTATAAATTTCTTCAGTCAGGGACATATTCAGGAAACTGGAGGCCTGGATGAGGGAGGCATCCATTTCTTAATCCTCCTGGTGTTATGCATTTATTCTTCTCTCTGCTATATGTTAGAATTAGGCTTAAGCAATAGCTGTGTATTGATGCTACAATTTCAACTAATAAATCAGCACTTCAGCGTTGATTTAAATTTTAGAGGAAAAATTGTCTTGAGCCGGGTGGGATACGAACCCATGACCTCCTGATAACATGTCAGGTGCTCTGGACCATTGAGCTACCGGCCACCGATCAAGAACTCCTCAAATTAGCGCTATGAACATTTCTTTTATGTCACATATATGCGCTATTCTGGGCAGTTTAGCCACAAACGGTCTTCAACTTTCCAACAGATGGAAGCATATGATTACAAGTATGCAGATAATAAATAATGAAATAAACTTGACGAAACTCATTATTTATTTAGTGTCCTATCTGCACACAATTACCTTAATCTGTGCCCCTAACAAGCTCAGTATTTGGGGTTATGATTTTGCCACTAATCACTTTGCAGACCCCCCCCCCTAAAAAAATGCCAATTAGAAGTAAAACAACTTAATTGGGAAGTACTGCATATTGTCTTTAGCAACAACTTTTAGGGGTTTTTTTTTAACCTCAAATAAGCCTTTTAATATCATGGGTCATCCCACCTCAAATCAACCAAAATTTTAGAAAAAGTTCACCACCCAATCACCTTTGGCATATAAGATAGTACACATAAAATGTCTAATTTTCCGAAATATTTTGAGTAAAAAAAAATTTGTAAGGAGTTATAGTCGTTTAACCTAAGGAGGAAAAAATATACAAATCGCGATTGTGACTAAAGGTTTCTTTTTTTGCTTCTATGGTAGATGAGAACAAACTTGGTGTACTGATGTAGATTTGCCTTATTGATTCATTAAAAAAAAAACGGAATTGAAAAATTTAATATAATTTTGAAAAGAAATTGAAAAATTGAAATTTTAAAATGAAAAAAAGTGAAAAATGAAAATTTTAAAATATGAAACTGATATGTGTTGTACGTTATACTCCATAGAAACATGAAATTTGGAGTATGATCATTTCTTTGATAACAAGGAAAAAAATATTGAATTTGTACAAATGTTATCGCTAAATGATGCACTTCAGGGGACTGCACTGATGCTCTTGCACACAGAGATGCTATCAATGTGTTTACTGCTTTGAGGCCGAAGCTGCTGCTTGCACTCAAGCACGACTTTGTAACTCCAATTAGCATTTGGCTGCTACTTACAGCTATAATGCTGCTATTGATAAAAGTTCATATCCTTTTTTACAGAGGAGCAAATGAAAAAGCCCAATATTTAGAGGGAACAAATTTAACAATACAGATGCTGAGTGATACATAGAGTGACCAGATTGCAATCAGTAAAAACAAGGACATGTTATTAAATGTTCCGACTTCAGTTATGCTTTATTTTTAATCAACTGTTCTATAATTATTAATGAGTGCTTAATGGGATAATGTAGTCCAAATGAGCAAAGATGCTCCTTCGAATTTAATGAGCAGAAAAAATTGTGCATACACAAGTTTGAATTTAGTTCATTTTAATGAAGTCATATTCATTGCTTGATGAAATAAATATTATCGGAAAATACGTTGATAATAAAGAATTTAGTCACAAATAATTAGAATATAATCATTTAAACTGAAAAGGGTTAAGTTAACGACATAGTGATCAAGAGAATTGATTTTATATTTTAATATATTTTAGAAGTACCAAGTGTATTATTTTTGTGAAGTCTAGTAAATGAAAACAATTAGTTTCTATTATTGGATTAAACCATCTGGCGCCTGTTTATAACTTGCACAGTTCTTCAGATATCAGCAAAAAAATTTTTCCTCAAAGATTGAAAAAAATGGAGCTATTACACCATCAACTTTAATGTTTCAGAATATTTTTTTCCTTAATTATTATAAAACAGTTGACCAAAATTAAAGCATCAGAACATTTAATAACATGTTTTTACTGATCGCAATCTAGTCACCCTATGTATCACTCAACATCTGTATTGCTAAATTTGTTCCCTCTAAATATTGGGATTTTTCGTTTATGCTCTGTAAAAAAAGGATATGAAATTTTTTCAATGGCAACATTATAGCATTATGCTAGTTGGAGTTACAAAGTTGTGCTTGAGTGCAAAAGCAGCAACATCAGCCTCGAAGCAGTAAACGCACCGGTAGCCTCTCCTTGCACAAGATCAGTGAAGTAAGCCATTCATTCATGACTCCTTTCCTCTGTGAATAGATTTAATACAATATGAAAAAAATAAAATACAAATAATACATATCTAAATATAAAAAATATATAAAAATAATACATATCTAAATATAAAAATAATATAATACAAAAACAATAATTTCTATATGAAAAATATTGTAACGGTCAAAAGGTTTGGTTTACTTTCTGTAATGCAAAATTCAATTTTTTTTTTTACCAATCTTGTATTTTAGTGGTTTATTATTTTGTGAAAAAAAAAACAACAGTAGTCAGTCATATTTTCCCAACCTGGTGACTGGTCCAAACAAGTTATTTACCAAAAAAAAGCTTGTGGCATGGAGAATATATTTATACTATGTTATAAAATTAAATAACATAATTATAATATTATATATATTTACATAAAGCTTAAAATTTAATAAAATAACTTTGTATTAACCAAAAATTTACCTCATACTTCCCCCTTTCCTTCTCCTCCCTACAAAAATAAAGAGTGGGGGAATGAAGTGTTCAAATGATTTCACTTTTATATCTTCCAAACGCAAAAGTCTGGATGAACAAGTTATATGCTAAATGAAAATGTGTGATGTTTGGCAGTGTCATAGGCTTTAAAAAATATTCCTCACTCCCCCCCAAAAAAAATTGAGCAAAAGACAGAGCAGCCAGTTATAAAGCTGATGAAAAAATAATAAGAACCATCAAAAGCCATCAACTTAGCCTTTATAGTTTTGACAGAAAAAGCTACGCTACGAAACAAACGATTCTTTGAAAATGAATGGATCGACTAAGTAAGTCATTTATTAAATAACTCCTTTTTAGTGATGAGATAAATGATCATCAAAAGCCATTAGTACTTTGCAATTCCAACTCAACAGCAATTCTTTGAAAGAATCAGTTCAACTCATGATAGATTATTTTTTCACTAATTAACTGAAAAACTACAGAAGCAAAAACTATTGCAGTTAAATTTCACCTTTTTTTCATACAAAGTTCTGTTAGAAGGAGCCGAAAGAATCAGACTGAACAAATTGGCCATACTGACTCAATGATGGAGTCGAATCAGCAGTACTGACTCAATGGCTCAAATGAATCCTTTGACTCCTTCGTTTCCAAATGAGTCGAATTAGAATTAACAAATCGGCGGTACTAACTCACACAAATCCTTTGACTCCTTTTATTCACAAACAAGTCGTCAGAAAATGAACGAATCAGCTGTAGTGATTCAATGGCTCAAACAAATCCTTTTACTCTTTTCGTTCATGAACGAATTGAATTAGAATGAACGTATTGGCCATACTGACACAATTGGCTCAAATGAATCATTTCGTTCCTGAATCAGAGGGACTGACTCACCAACTCTTCCACACTAACTCACGATTTTTTTTGATTCCTCTGACTCTGCGAATGATAAGTTGTTTGCGGGACTCTTTTCGGAAAAAAGGTGCAGAGGAGGCAGAATTATCTGAGTGATAATGCAGTTGAGCTTATTTCAGAAAGAAAGAACTGCAGGAATGTCCTTAATCAATACCCTACTAGTCCTAATAGAAAGCATTACACATAGCTTAATAAACGTGTAAAGGGTCAGTAAGCTGCTGATAAGAATCTTTGGCTTGATGGCTTGCCTGACAAAGCTGAGGAAGCAGTTAGGCAGCACAATAGCAGAGAGCTCTACCAGATAATTAATGTTTTGTGTGGCAGAAAACGGACAGGTATACAGGGATTGAAGGATAAACATGGTAAGGTTATAGAAGGTGAGGATACTGTCATGGCTAGGTGGGCTGCACATTTCAGTGATATTCTAAACAATGTGGTTAGTTCTATTCCCATTGTTTGCAATGATTATAGATGCATTGATGGCTTTAATGTTGGCCCTATAACACAATCTGAAGTTATTTTGGCTATCTCTAAACTTAAACTTCATAAATCCCCAGGGGTAGATGAAATTACTACAGAAATGCTCAGAGCTGGGAATATTTTGGTTACCACTTGGATGACTGAAATTCTGAATATCTTTTATGATAAAGGCATAGTTCCTAAGGATTTTACCAGAGCTATTGTTATCCCTATTTTCAAAAAAGGTGATTGCAGTTCTTATGATAACTAGAGGGGTATCAGCCTACTCTCTGTTCCAGGGAAAGAATCTGGTTGACAGTCAATTGCGTGATGAGCAATGTGGATTCAGAAGTGGTAGGGGATGTGTGGATCAGATATTTTCACTTAGGCAGATTCTTGAGAAATGTTTAGAGTTTCAGAAACCTTTGGTTGCTAGTTTTGATTTCAAAAAGGCTTTCGACTCTGTTGATCGACATAATTTGTGGTTGATTGTGAGATCATATGGTATACCAGACAAGTTAGTTAACATAATGAAAGCTCTCTATAATAACACTGAGTAGTGTGTGAGAGTTGGTAAGGCTTGTAGCAATTGGTTTAGCATTACTTCTGGTGTTCGATGAAACTGATGAGCTGTTGATGAAACTGGTAGTAGAGTAGGTTTGGTTATAAACAGAGAAAAAAGTGATGAAAATTGGTCAGGCAGGCTGTGATTCAGTTAATCTGAATGGTTGAAGTCTTGAGCAGGTGTCACAGTTAAATTACCTTGAAAGCTATGTAACAGATACTGGTGATATGCGGCATGAGATTAACAGACGAATAGGGATTGCTGCCGGGACTTTTAAGAATCTATGGAGAGTGTGGAGAAATAAGGCGTATACATCTAAAGACTAAAATTAGACTGTATAATAGTTTGGTTCTTTCTAGGGTTAGTTATGGTAGTGAAACTTGGACGCTGTGTAAACAAGATAACAGGAAACTAGATGCTTTTGATTCTAGATGCTTACGCAGTATCTTGGGTATTAGGTGGTTTAACTTTGTAACTAATAATGAGGTTAGGCAAAGGAGTTTGCAACCTCCTTTAAGCAGCATATTGTGCAGAGAGAGACTACGCTGGTTTGGCCATGTTGTTGTTACGGATAATTATAGATTGGCGAATAGGGTTATGAACAGTGTGCCTAGAGGCCTCAGGAGGGGGAGACCTAGGATGCAGTGGGCAGACAATGTCAAACAGGACCTTGTTAGAATTGGTGTGCAGTGGCCAGATGCAGTAGATGTAGCTCAGGACAGACTTGGAGAACTAAATTGCACGGTCTGGTTGGACCTTCGTAGCCCATGGCTGCTTGAAGATGATGATGAATTTCTCCAAATAAAGCATTTGATAAAGGCTGTTGTCATATTTTTAGGCTTTGAATAGTTTTTTTTAATGTCCATTGTTCTATAATATAGCTTGCTAGATTTTTCATGTGATATTTTAACAACCGGTAAATGAAACCATTTTGAACAAATCTCTTGAAGTTGTGTTTCAATTTCTATGTGTTAACAAAAAAGTTTAAGAACAATCAAGATAAGACTGGAAAGCTCTCGAACACAAAGTAAAAGATTTAGTAATGTACAAAAATTAAGAGTTATTTGTCTACAATTTTAAAAATTTATCTACAAAGTATATTGTTTTCAAAATGTGGTGAAATATAATAATTTTGTTATTCAAATTAAATTTTTCTACATTAATTAGTGTCTATATTTATAACAAATTACCTACTAGATTACACTGAACAGCAACTGATTCGAATCACTCGGGGAATCAAATGAGTCAAATGAACGAATCTTTTGAATGACTCTTTTAAGTGAGTCAATTCAAAAGAATCTAATCTTTGAAGTCATTTTGCCCATCACTACCCTGAAGTGCATTATTAGTGATAACATTGGTACAAATTTAATATTTTTTTTCTCTTTTTCAAAGAAATGACCATACTACAAATTTCATACAACATTTCTATGGAGTATAATGTACAGCATCTCAGTTTTCACCACAACATCACTTTTCACATTTTAAAATTTGCAGTTTTCAAATTTTTTTTCAAAGCCATATTAGATTTTTCAAATTCTATTAATGAATTAATAAGGCAAATCTACACCAGTACACCAAGTTTGGTTTTCTCATCTACCATAGAAGCAAAGGAAAACCTTTAGTCACAAGCACAATTTGTATAATTCCCCCTTAGGTTAAATAATTATGTAACTCCTTACAAAAATTTTTTTGACTCAAAATATTTTGAAGAATTGGGCGTCTCACATGTACTAATATTTATGCCAAAATCACTGAAATCTGTGATGGATGGTGAACTGACCTGGTTGAATTGACATAGAATGACCCTCATGACTTCATGGTGTCTCACGTACATCTTTTTTTTATTAGGCTTCTGGCATTTTTTCCAAATGTGGAACCAGTGTTTAGCAATATGTATCATTACAAAGCAATGTATTTAGCAAACTATTTAGTCTTGGCATTTAATATTCAGCTAAACATACATTAGATTCTTGGTTCAATACCTCAACAAGAAATTTTTTAAGTCTTGCAGAAAAATCATTAAACACAAATTGCACTGAAGATTTTTTGTTTTCTTACTAGTTCCTTTCTTCACTGCCAGTGGGTCAGAACTCATTGTTTTAAACCTGTGGTCAACAGAACAGATTAATATTTTCACCACCTGCAACATAAGATTGGGTTGTTTTACCTATGAGCAGCTCACTCTTTACCTCTGAAGGCTCAGAGGTTTCAGGAGGTGACCCACTGGAGCAGCTACTGGAAGATGGTAGCCTCCCGTCAAGGCCATCCAGCATGTTCTTTAACATGCACAGGGTATGGCACTTCTGTACAAAGGGCCATAGCTAAATGTCCCATCCGGCAGACAGTGGCCTTTCCTGCAGCATAAGAGAACACTTCAAATACATATGAATCTCTTCAACATAGTGTTTTTGTCAGTTGCACCCAAACACATATCAACAAAGAGGCAATTTAGCTAGAGAGGGACGAGTACAAAATTGCTGTGTAGGTAATCAAGTTTAACCAGGGACATGAATTATTACAGAAATTTGTTCTTTTGGTCTGGAATTAGTTTCTATTTACTAATATATATTCCCCTTTATTTCATCCAAGCGCCCGTGGAATGTTACAAAACAAAATGGTGTTTGGGATTGCATAATTCATTTATACAATTTATTGGTTATGGGCAACTTAATTTGACCTATATAAGTTTATATTCCTCAATCTTATTAATGAAACAAACGAAACTTAGGACAAATGGCATTATACGACACAATGTAGCACACATTATATTCTGAATATCTGAAATCGAAGGCTGAATAATCGAAAAGTGAATTACCTCGAGAAGATGACAATATCATATCAGGGAACTTCGGATTCGTAGCAATTTGGCTCACCCAACCATTATGGCCACGTAAAGTGCCTCTTAAATATAATTGTTCCGTCATTCTGACTGCAATTCTTTTTACCTTCTATCAGATGTTAAAAGATTATAATTCACATTAATTGCGAGCTACAAAGCTAAACTTCACACAGGATCAACAAGATGCTGCCACCTGAAAACTTTAAACTTTCTAGAACTACGTGGTTTTTAGCGGTTTTTAGTTTCTAGCCTAGCTTCTAGTGAAAAGAGTGGCCCTATAAAGGAAAAAAAAGGATCCATGTCCCCTGCAAATGATCCGTGCAAACTGCAAAAAATTGTGAACTGCAAAAAAAAATGTCACTGCAAAAAATCCGTGTCCCTGGCAAACAGGATCCATGTCCCCCCAACCTGTGCTCTGTTAGTGCGTTAGTTAATTTAGCAGATTGAATATCTGTTTCGCCAATACATACAAGAAGGTGGAGCAGGGTGGAGTAACAAACAATATTTTGTTACTTCAAACATGGAAATGGTTCCCTTTCTGTTGCTGTTATTTGTTCTCAGTATATTCAATCTACTGATTATATTACAATGCAATCAATACATTAATTTACAAATATAGTTAAAAGCGGTTCCTTCATACATTTAGCCCAAAAATAAAAGGTTTTACCGAAAAAGCTAAGAATATGCTTAACATTAACTTTTCAATTTTGATCTCCTGTGTTAACTACCAACTCAGAAGACGTTGAAAGCTATGGCAATATTTTGCATTTGGGCATTTGACCGAATTCGTTGATTGGGAGAAATAATTTCCACGGATTTATATGGGGGGTGAAAGAAAGTTTGAAATCAAATCCTTGTTTCTTTTACTGTGAAAAGAAACGTTGAAGAGAATTTTTGAAGAGTAACTTAAACAATATTTTGTTACTTCAAACATGGAAATGGTTCCCTTTCTGTTGCTGTTATTTGTTCTCAGTATATTCAATCTACTGATTATATTACAACGCAATCAATACATTAATTTACAAATATAGTTAAAAGCGGTTCGTTCATACATTTAGGACTGGTTTTACTGAAAAAGCTAAGAATATGCTTAACATTAACTTTCCAATTTTGAGCTACTGTGTTAACTACCAACTCAGAAGACGTGGAAAGCTATGGCAATATTTTGCATTTGGGCATTTGACCAAATTCGTTGATTCGAAATTTTGTTGATTGGAAGAAATAATTTCCACGGATTTATATGGGGTGGGTGGGTGAAAGAAAGTTAGAAATCAATCCTTACGTTTCTTTTACTATGAAAAGAAACTTTGAAGAGAATTTAATGATCATAGCTTTTATCTTTTAAGAGAAATAAGCTCACCAGACAAAAAATTAGTCATGTCCCGCCGTAAGAGGGTTACGTCCATTCTACAGCAACAGAGAGCGCACCAGTAATAAACGCGTCTTACAAATAGCTGTGCTGTGCGCTACGGGGTTCATACAGTGACAAGATGTGTTTGTCTGCCACGTGTATGTTAATCGCTCTGTGAAACATGGGTCGCGCCAAAGATGTGAATGAGTGGCCAAAAGGTGTTATTGTGTTCGGGCAAGACAAAGGGCATAATATACAAGAAGTTGCTGCCTTTGCAGGTGTGTGGAAACGTACTGTCCAAAGGTCTTCCAGCAGTGGCGTACATCGCGTCCACCGTTAATCGCCATCAGAACTGTGGCAGAAAGACTGTGCTCACCAATAGGGACCACCACAGTGTGTCACGCACTGTTAGGGCAAACCGAAGTAGGAATTGCTCCAGTCAGTCAATGCAGGCCTACAACAAGCTGTTTCCGAATGAACACTCCAAAAGGAACTGCATGCCATGGATATCTGAAGCAGAGTAGCATGGAAGATCCTATGTTAACAGCTCTGCACAAGGCTGCACAACTATTGTGGGTGGGGCGCCACAAAGAATGGACTGTCGACTTTTGGAAGCGTGTAATCTGGTCAGATGAGTAACTTTTTTTTGCTTGTACTCGAATGATGCGAGGCAACGGGTACAAAGAAGCTTTCCATGGGAATTGTGTGCAAGCTTCTGTTCAAGCTGCAGAAGACTCTATGAAGTTTTAAGGGTGTTTTACGTACGAGAAAATGGGTCCTTTGGTTGCGGTGACATCTCACGTGAACCAGAAGGGCTATATGGAGATACTGGACGACCACATGATGCCTTTTGTGCAGCATATACACAGTGAACACCAGAAGGATACCCCAGTCTTCCAAGATGACAATTGTCACATGTGCAGGGCTTGAAGTGTGTCGGATTGGCACAATGTGTATTCTGAAGCCTTCGAAAATCTCGAATGGCCCACCAAATCCACTGATTTGAATGCCATAGAAAACTAGTGAAGCGCTGTCCCAGCCATTCCGGCCAATCTGGTCGAACTGCAACATTTGCTGCTGGAAGAGTGGATGAATATTGATGTGCACTACATCTGCACACTGGTGGCATCCATGCCAAGCAGGATTTCGCCTGTTCTTCGGTCCCATGGAGACGTTTTGTACTATAAGGTCACATTCAGCCATTGGTGACTAATACTTTTGTCTGGTGATCTTATCTTCAGTTTCTTATGATAGGGAGGGGAATGTTTGTAGAGAAGGAAAAGAAATATTTCAGGCCAAACTCTGCTTTAGTTATTGCTTAGAGTAGTGGTTCTCATCGTGGGGTATGCAGTAAAATTTTTTGGGGGTACGCCGTGAGAGCTCAAAAGTCGCTAAAAAAAGGTTTTTCACCGATTACCAAGTAAAATGTTTATAATTTTATAAGATTTGTTAAATTGTTTATGTTTCTTTTTGTTTTTATCGATATATGCAATTTATGAATACAAAATTTAATGTGTAGATATATGTTTTATTTTATTCCCATTGTTATACTATAACTATAGTTTTATCTATCTATACAAGGGGTACGCCAATTACATACACATTTGCAGGATGTACGTGAAGCATAAAAGATTGAGAACCACTGGCTTAGAGGATGCCATATAGAAAGGAAAAATTCTTCATCAGGCAGACTCCCAAATGTAGTGTACTTTTTAAAATAAATTCAATCTCCAAATTCAAAAAAGAGGAGAGAAATCAAATACACTTATTTGATCACATTCTTCGTTTTACTTTTTGCTTGTCATTGTTCAGTTTGTTTGTTGGTGTTTTTGCTTGTTAAGACAATTATTATTCGACCTCTTTTGAATGTGAGGGCCAAGCTTAATGTTATGTGCCAATTAAAAGTTTTTGGCATAGGGTACAGAATTGTCATAGGCTACAGAAAATTTCATTCAATCATTCGTTATCTCTGGAATACAAGGGCAGAGGATGACAAGTTATTCTGCAAATAAAAGCTTGTGACATGGAAGTGCCGTAACTTATAAGAATTTAATCCCCCTGTTATCTTTCCCCTCCCCTCTCAAAAATGGAGGGGGTTAAATATATGCAGAATTGTTCTACCTACATCTTTGAAATCGAGGGTGGAGCATAATAAGTTGTGTGCAAATTTAATCTTGTGACATCCGGAGTGTTATGGGATATAAGAATATAGCCTCTGTGTTTTCTTTGCCCCTAAACAATTCAAAAATGTGCAGGTTGGTTTAATATATCTTTCGAATGCAATGGCTCACAGTTACAAGTTAGGTATCAAAGATAGCTTTTTATGTGAGGACTGTCTTTGTGTATATTACTTTTGCCCCCCCCTCCCGCATGTTTCTTACTCCAAAAAGGTGACAGAAATTTAGAAGCAGGGGTCGACCCAATGACTTTTATCTCAAATTAAATCTCGTGGTGTGTACATTGTTATCGGCTCACTCAAATTAGGATGCCTCAGCTTTCCCCCAAAAGGGGGATGAGAGAGGTGCTCAATGTTTAATAATCATATATCAAACAAAAGTTTCTGAAGTATCTGATTCTTTATCAAATGTGAGCACAATATTAGACAAGTATTAGATCCCAGCACAAAGTCCCAGCTAGGTCAGCATTAGGATTTATCTCTGCAAAACTCCTCGCCCTGCCCTCGGTCAGTAGAGAACACAAATGGGCTTGAAAAGACTGCCGTCCGTCGGATGGGATGTTAAGCAGTGGCGCCATGTGCGGGAAAGCCATACCCTGCGCATGCTAAAGAACACAATGGATGGTCTTGACAGGAGGCTACCATCTGACTCCCAACAGCTGTTCCAGTGGGTCCTTTCCCCCAGCCTTTTCTTTAGTTTGGTTATTGATTATGTAATGCGAAATTCACTGCAAGGGAAAGATTTTGGCCTTAAATGGTCTAGAGAACTGAATATTTCTGATTTAGAATATGTTGATGATTTAGCCCTTTTGATAAATAATGTTGATGAGATGAATCTTTCATTTGAGCTGTTGATGAGACTGGTAGTAGAGTAGGTTTGGTTATAAAAAGAGAGAACACTAAAGTGATGAAAACTGGTCAGGCAGGCTGTCGTTCAGTTGATCTGAATGGTTGCACTCTTGAGAAGGTGTCACAGTTTAATTATCTTGGGAGCTATATAACAGATACTTATGATGTGCGACATGAGATTAACAAGCGAATAGGGATTGCCTCTGGGACTTTTAGGAATCTATGGAGAGTGTGGAGAAATAAGACTACAGACTTAAAGACTAAAATTAGACTGAACAATAGTTTGGTTCTTTCTAGGGTTAATTATGGTAGTGAAACATGGACGTTTTGTAAGCAAGACAACAGGAAACTTGATGCTTTTGATTCTAGATGCTAATTCAGAGATATCATTCAGAGACCAGATTGAAATCCAAGAAAATCAAAACGAAAAAACCTTAGATTTTTAAGTTCCGTACTGTAACAGTTTAAGTGCGGGAAAATAGAGGTCACTGAACACAAAGTTTATGAAGTCACTCTTAACATTAATATCAAGTTTAGAGGAAAAACTGTTCTTGAGCCAGGTAAGGATCCGAACCTATGAACTCCTGATAACATATCAGGTGCTAAGGCCACCAATCTACATCTCCTCTGACTGATGTTATGAGCAGTATAAAATTCAAATATATGTGTCACTTGAAGTAACGGTTATGAACAGTGTGCCTAAAGGCCTCAGAAAGAGGATGAGACCTAGGATGTGGTGGGCTGACGTCAAACAGGACCTTGTTAGAATTGGTGTGCAATGGCATGATGCAGCAGATGTAGATCAGGACAGATCTGCTTGGAGAACTAAATTCACAGTCTGGTTAGACCTCCATAGCCCATGGTTGTTTGATGATGACGACGACGACGACGATGATGATGAATTACTAATAAAATACTATTTGCATTTTTCCCATCATCCACTAGTTCAAATTAATACTTATGAGGAATGAAAGAGTAGAGAAAGGAAAAACTTCATTCTCTATGAAAACGAGATTCTCAAATGCTCCAGAGGCGATATGCATTCTTCTAGTTTATTAATTAAGAATGAACTAGAGACCGTTTGGCCTCGAGGTAAGTTTTTGTGACTGGCTTACTGGGAAATGTCCCAGTGTCCTGATAGTCCACTATACCACTGATGGGTTAGGTCTATGAGGTAACATTACTAGGGTTTGATTCAATTGTTTTACCTCTGAGCGGCACTCTGTTTGCTTGCACACAATGAGCTAAATGGCCAAGTCACAAGGACTCTGAAAGCTCAGAAAATGTTTGGAGGAGGGAAACCACTGGACAGCTGTTAGGAGACAGATGAGAGCTTTGCGTCAAGGCCATCCAATGTGTTTATTAAGGCGCATAGGTTATGGCTCTCTTGCACCTGGGATCATGGTTTTACGTCCCATCCAACGGTATTTCCAAGACCATCAGTGTCCCCAACTAACCGATGGCAGGGTAAGGAGTTTTGTGGAGATAAACCTGAATGCTGGTTTATTTGGGACTCAAACTTAGGAACTACAGATTATGAGCCTGGCACGCTACTGACTAATCTATTCCCATCTCTAACATTGCTAGGAAAGCCACTCCCATTCGAATAGTACTAAGGGCCATGCACAATGTCATATGGGCAGTGCCTTGCATACCAATTTGGAAAAACCGTGAAGATTGCTACAAAATATTGAACGAAATAATTAAGATGAGCTAGATATTAGTTTCTATTTTAATTTCATTTAGTTATTTCTAGTGTATTAATTGAAATGGGAAGAATAAATTCATACTTAGAGATTTAATTTTTTTTAAAAGGACAACAACTAAGAAGCGAAAAATTGTTTTTCTTCGATTTTAATGTATTGCACCCAAAGTTTAGAAGAAACTTTCTTATGCTTTAAATATGAGAATAATGCCCAAATTTACTTGCTTGAAGAAACCTTGCTAAATGCATTATTCTGAATCAAACCAATATCTTGGAAAAAAATAACAGTAGGAGGGGTAAGGGGAGGTGTTGTTAAGTGGGAATTGATACAGAACAGCGTTCCACTAATTATCCTCAATGCTATTTTTAATGGTTTAAATAAAAAAATAAATAATAACTAAATAAAAAATAAATCGACAAGAACATAAATTAAATGAATGACGAATATAATTTAAATTTCAGAATTTATTCAAATCAAAATTCACAGTAAATACACACACGTATTCGAGCAGCCGAACTCTTACTTGAAACCAAAAGTTGGGGACAACATCAACTTATATGAGGCTAACTATGGTATAATGAGAAGGAAGGGATGGGTATGGGTGAGACGTGATCAGTTTCCTCTTGAAAACATTTAATAACTGAAACGGCGGTAAAAAAATGTAATGAACCTATATGTTACTTGCATTTCATAATATTTTTAACATGATTAAATGAAAGTGAAAATGTATTAATTTCTTTAGAGAAAACAATAATTGACAGTGGCAGTTGCCCCACTCATTGAGGTAGTAACACTAGAGACAGGACTCCGATTCCCGTAGCATTGACCGCCATGATCACAGACGGCTGTCTGCTGACTGCTTAGTGAGGCAAGAAACCCATGATGCCTTGCGAAATGGCTGCAAACAACGATGAAGGTTATTTAAAAATGCTTAAGAAATGATTTAAACAAGGCAGAACTTTGCTGTTTTTTGTTTTTTATTTCAATGAGGTTATTCCAGTGTAGGAATTGAAACAAAATAGATTTAATTTATACACACTTATTGATTTATATCGGATGAAAAGCGAAGATGCTGGAAACTGCTTCTCTTTCAAATCGAGGTTTTGTATGAAAATTTAAAAAAAAATTCGATATGCTCTTAATACATAACTTATAAGAATTTAATCCCCCTGTTATCTTTCCACTCCCCCCCTCAAAAATTGGAGGGGATCAGATATGTGTAGAATTGTTCTACTACATCTTTGAAATCGAGGGTGGAGCACAATATGTTGTGTGCCAAATTAAATCTTGTGACATCCGGAGTGTTATGGGATATAAGAATATAGCCTCTGTGTTTTCTTTGCCCCTAACCAATTAAAAAATGTGCAGTTTGTTTTAATATATCTTTATAAAAGCTGAACTAAATTGACTGTAAACTTAGCAGACTTTCATTTGAGCCCGTTTAAAAGAGGAACAATGGTAAACATATTTTAAAATCTAATACATGATCAAATCTTTCAGCTTAAATGAAAGTCCTCAAAATTTATAGATATTAATAGTTCAAATCCGCGACCCATTTAAAAAAACATGAAAAATCACATTTATTTTCTTCTTTCATTAAAAAATATTAATTTCTATTAAAAATTAAAATAAATAATCAGATAGCGTAAAATTTTTTTTAAATTCAGCTGAGACAGGAAATCAAATCTCCTCCCAATAAATGACACAATTTAATTTCATGCTATAAAAAAACCCAAATATTTTAAGTTTGTTATTCAGCTGAAGCATAAAGAAATTTAAGCCCCCTCCCACACAAATGGCATAATTGAAATTTATTGTTATGAAAAAACTAATATTGTAAACTTTTATATCAGCTAAGGCAGAAGGAAATCCAAGGTCACACACACAAATGACATAATTGAAATTGCATGCTATACATATAAAAAATAACAATTAAAATTTCATTTCAAAATCTTCCCCCCCCCCTCCAGGGCCAGATTAAGGCCAACTGATGCCCTAAGCACAGCCCAACAATGGTGCCCACCTTGGCCCTTCCAATGCTATACTGACAAGACATTAAGACTCAATAAATGTCGAAGATACTTACTAATGAAATTTTAGTCACTCACCATACCAATGAAAGCGTTTTTTTAACAATTCAAATTAAAGTCAAACACAGCAGATAAAAGACAATTATGAAAAATTCGACTAAAGTCAAGTTAAACAATATGAGAGTTAAGGGCATCACAGCTAGGGGAAAAACTCTATGGTGCCCCTCTTTCCTTGGTGCCCTAAGCACGTGCTTATTTTGCTTAATGGTTAATATGGCGCTCCCCCCCCTCCCACACACACAAATGACGTGGTTGAAATTTCATGCAAGAAAAACCAAATATTCTAAACTTTTATATCAGCTGAGGCAGAAGGAAATCCAAGGTCACACACACACACACAAATGACATAATTGAAATTAAATGTATATATATAAAAAACAATGATTTACACTTTCTCTCATTTCAACTAAGGCAGAAGGAAAGGCAAGACCCCCTCCCACAAACGACATGATTGAAATTTCGTGCAACAAAATACAAATATTGTAAACTTTTATATCAGCTAAGGTAGAAGGAAATCCAAGGTCACACACACAAATAACATAATTGAAATTTCATGCTATAATAAGAAAGAAAACAAAAGTGCAAACTATTTTCATTTCAGCTGAGTCAGTAGGAAATTCATATCACACACACAGAATATAAGAAATGAAGTTACTGCAAAGTATATTTTTGTCACTGTATTTTGTGCAAATTTAGATGTTTGCTGTAATACGACGCCTTTTAATTTTTTTGTCATTTGTGTCTCTAAATGGTGAATCTAATTTTAGCATATTCTTTTGTAATGTTTCTTTTTCATATTGTAAGCATGATTGTCAACTTCCACATCCAATTCCCTATTACTGATATGACTAACTAGTGATATGAACACCAACATGCATTGAAGCCTATGTAGGACATTGACATGAATTTTTTAATTAGGTATGAAATGGTTGTCGTTGAGAATATAAAGTTTTCTCCTGGTAGACACTGTTCAGTAATTTTTGCAATGCACACACACACTATGAGAAGGGCGAGAAAACCTCAATTTTTAATATTAACCTTTAAAGTGACAGAAGCTGATTAATCAGTTTCCAAAAATCATTCCGAAAGAACCTAGAACAAACGTTTTTATGCTTCCCTACCATTTTTTTCCAGAATTAAATGCTTTCTCCTTTGATATGTAATATGGACTATTTCATTCATTTGTTTTTCATAATAAGGCACAAAAGTTGTTTCTTAAAGAAAAAAAAATGTCTTTGTAAGGGTTAATAAGTGCAGGCTGCATTAGGTCAGTCAATTAATGCTAATTTACATTCTATGCAAGAAATTTTTCCTAATTGTTTTGCTATAAAGACAGTTTGTAACATTTTTCAATTTCAGAGAAAAGAGAAACAATGACCTTCATTGCTTTACTGTGACTGCTTGATATTATCCAAGTGAGAAAAACATAAAAATGTCACTGGATATTTCGTTATTGCTACCAATGATTTTAATTTTATTAAAAGTTAAACAATTGCCATTTTCCTTATTAATTATCAGCCAGTTAATTATTAACTGAATGTGTGCACTTTGGAACTAAAGATCATTAGGTTATTATAGTTTCCCTCTTTTGCTCTTATAGCTTAAAAAAATTTAAATATGATCCTGGTTGAATTTGTAAGTAAAAATATATTTTGAGCCAGACAAACAAACTGTTAAAAAAATAACCTATGGGGATTTTCCAGCTATATAAAATTTTAATATAAACATTTAAATGAGAGTTTCAGAAGCAATATCTGAATTTGTATCATTAGCATTATTACCATAATCTACATATCCACAATAGGATTTGCCATTGAACAGTATTTGTTTCCTAATTGACTTCTCAAATAATAAAGTGAATACTATATGCTTCTGCTTACTATCAGTAATATTTTCCATGCAGAAAATTTCAATAAATTCAGGAAGGCCATCTACAGATCTGCACCAAGCTAAAATTGTGGAGCTATTGGGGAAGAAGTTTTTCTCTTACAAATTCATAAGCCTTTTTAAAAATAAAAATAAAAAAACTCAATTTTTAATAAGCCTTTGGAGGATGAAAATATAATATCATGGTAAACCTATTTACCTTTTGGTAGTAAAATTTGCCATTGCTTCTTTCAGTATTTTTGCTGTGAATTTTTGAACAGGTTTAAAGTTATATGTAGAAACACACGCTTTGGTGCCCCAATGTCATCTTGATGAGCTTTTGAGCCTTAAACAAATTTAATATTTCTTTTAAAAAAGAGTCTGATTGCTTGACTCTTATCTGGCAATGATGTCACCATAGCATTTTCTTTAACTTTGGATTTCATTTTGCACTCACATCAACTTTCTCTTAAAATTTCTAGGACTCTTCTCTCTTACACAGCATGAGTGATCATTTTTATAGGCAATATCTATTCTCATTGCAATTTCTATCATATCTTCTACAAGTGTATCTCAATACAGGCATTTGTTACAAATGTGAATAAAGTTGGTACAGCATCATTAATTAATCCTAATATGCAATTTTCTGCAGTTTTATTTTTAAGACAGTATAGTGCTGGGAACAGATAGTACTAGCTACTTTTTAAAGGTAGATCGTGGAGTTTCAACCACAATTGACAAGCCTTAGCATTTAAACTCGTAAAATATTTTATCAAATATGAAGAGCAAATTTTTACGCTTCATTTATTACATGCAAAATTATAAAATCCGTACTTCAGGCGTTTTGTTTGAAAAAAAAAATTTTGGCAAAATAAGAATGTAAAGCAGAAGTGTCATAAAATTAATGTCTAAGTTCAATATTTCTTTTAGAAACAAAATTCGCGAAAATATTTTATAAATTTCATGCTGTTTCAATCTGTAAATCGACTTCTTTTCATATGTAAATATTATTAGTATCATTTATGAAAAAAATCGTGAACTACATTTGATATTATACTAGGAGAGAACGATATTTTAAATGCTTTATTTACTTTTACGCCTCTCTGCTTTAACAATTTAAATTTAAAAGCATTTCACAATATTCGTAAATTACTAACCTATGAAATGTGGAATTGCTGCTTTTATAGGATTTTTCGGTAGTTAGTACACAATTCATGTAAATCTAAGAGCGTTGTGAAAGGTTTGTTTACGCTAATCAAACACGCCTCTATCTCTGCCTCACTGAAGAGTAGGCTTAAGATTTTGTACATGTTCATGGCGTCCGTTGCCAGTTCTGTCTCTTGTAATACTACCTCAATGGCCCCACTTACTCCTGGAAAAACTGATAACAAAGTAAGAGTATCAAAAATCAATATCGTTTTTTTTCTTAACCAAAGGCAATCTTGAATATTTTTACGTTTTCTTTTGTTTTCAGAAGCATTTGATATATTTTTATTTATTAATGTTGAAAAAACCCTTTTTATATCATTTTAGATTAATAAATTTTCCTTTTTTTTTTGTCTTGGTTTCAGGCATACTTGGTTGAATATGGAATGATTTTCATGGTTGATATTCAGTCGTTACTCACCAGTACGGCCGTATCTGTTATTAAAATATTGAAATACTTCGGTACCGCTTGTAAAAAAGTATAATAATTACAATAAGCTGTAAAACTTCTACTTTCGCATATAAACTGACAGGCTCCTGTCAGACGTCTGTGACAAGTGGCTGCTTGAGGAGGTATTTATTTATTATTTATTTAAGGGAATCACCAGGTTATCATTAACCTAGAATTACGTAATTGCTACTGCTTCTAAATAGTTTGGTTTTTACTTTGGTTGTTCCGTTGATATTACCGTAGTGATTGCTAAATATTTTGAAAATCGCCCTTGATGATTGCTATATGCCTAAATATTTCTACCCTCAAAAACTGATTCGTTAACCCTCGGCTAAGTGTTCAAAACCCTGTAGAGAATGTCTCTAAACGGAATGGAACAGAGGACAATCTCTCGCCCTAGAAAAGAAGTTCTGCAGACGCCCATATTCTAAAATATTATACTTGAAAAAATATTCTGTTTCTATCAAGTCACTCGCAACCCCCTCCCGTCCACACACACTTTCTAATTTTTTCTTGATACATGACTTTTAAGGCATACATTAATAGAAGATTGGGATGTTGGTGGTGGAAAATTTTAATAACTAGAATGAAGGAAAAAAAAACAATCTATTTCGCATATTTTGCAAGTGTTTTTAAAAAGGCCACTTGAGTAAAGAGAAAGAAACATCTAGTTCATTATTTCCCAAGAATGTCTGAACCAAATACTCAAAGAATTGTTTTCCAAGTTCAGTCTATTAACTATTCCCCCCATGGAAAAAAGGAAATAACAAATGTTTAAAATTTAAAAGCATCGTGTCAGTTCTTTTACTGATAAAATATTCCCCTGTGAAAGGTTAATTTTATTTGTAGCATTCAAATGCAGTGCACCATCGAACTAAGTTCCGCTATTGAAACTCTTCTATTTGTCTTTTTATGGAGTAATGTTAGTATTTGGGCATTGATTGAGTCATGATTATGGCAGTCTTGCCAGTGCACTCTCTATTAATGTTACCTCGTTGGGTAAGGTAAGCAGCTTTTCCAAACACAATACAGAATGTACACATTAAAAGTGCAAAGCTTTCATGATGCGAATATTAGTATAAGTGATACAATTCTATCAGTTAAAGAAGACATATTGGTATGCACATGACTTGAACTTGAAGTGCAATAAAATGCACTCATGTCACAAAGAAATCTCACACTGAAGTGTATTAACTATATGGAAATAACTTGATGTGAACTATGAAGTGTTGCATACCGCATGTCTCAGGGGTGCTTTTTTTAAAATTTAGTTTATTAGTTATCTAAGAACATTTGACCTGCCCTCTAAATTTGAATTGACAATGCAACGATATAAATAAGGAAAATATTTCGACCCAGTTACTTGGAGATAGATTTGCTCCTAATTCTTTGGAGATAAAAGTATTGCAACACGTATAGTGGACTGATATATACTGGTGATCTGCTAAACTTCTCTGTAACGAGATAAGTATGTAAAAAGTCCAAAAGGCATAAAACTTTAGGATTTGCATGATGACACTTTCTGTCACATATTCTTTTTCAGACAAGTAGCTTGCTGTTGGCCATAGAGGCCTTGCCCTGCACTCCCGAATTTTCAATATGGTAAAAAAACTGAAAGATAAGATATTAATAAGCAATTTTTTTGTATGATTTAGTCGTTGTTAACCTATTTTTCCATATCTTGGATATGATTAATGTATATAATTTAAGAAGAGTAAATACAAGATTTTTCACTTGTATCGAATTTTACCTTTCCATTGGTCTTTTAACTCTTACTGAAATTTTGCTTGAACTTCTCCCATGCTCCATCGAAAATGTATTTTTACAACGCGTTTACTCTTTATAATAGTTTAAGCAGAGGGTTTAGAACTAATATTGACAGCTTTGCGTAAATATCCAAATTTAAGTGTCATCTATCATAAGATGTTTTAACTCTTCGTAAAAGTGATATTAAAAATAGTATTATCTGGTCTGATCCTTTAATGGTGTGTATTAATTGATTACATTTATCTCGCTTCCACCGTTCAAATAGCAGTAAAGAATCGTAAAACCCACCCTGCAAATAGCGAGTGGTATCTTCGAGTGGTATGGAAGAGTATAATTTCTGCAAATTTCTCGTACTGGGATCCAGATTAAAATACTGGATTATCGTAATGTTTGTGATTGTTCACTAATCTTACAAAAGTGCAATTCTCAAAAAAATGTTTCCCAAATTCCCACAGTAGGATGCAAAACATATTAGTCATAAGCCCATCATGGCAATTAAGAAAAGATTTTTATCTAGTTTCTGCTATTTCAGAAAGGGCTGTTGAATGATGAGGTTATCAACCATACAACCGTTGAACCTTGCTGCCAGAAAAAGTGTAATAGTTTTTATGGATAATATGACGTCATCTCCTTTTTAACAATGAATGGTGGCCATCTTGTAGTGTATGAGTACCGGTGTACGAAAGAATTATAGTTTATTAAAATATTAGAAACCACTGAATAAATTTTAATTTTGCACAATTTTTTTGAACACTGGTAACTGTCTCTTACAAGGAAGGGGCCCAGATAGAAGCAAATAGTGCATTGTTGCGATATGGAAGATAAAGCTGCTTTGAAAGAACTAGATTCGTGGATAGAACAGCTGAACGAATGCAAACAGTTGACAGAGAATCAAGTCAAGACTTTGTGTGAAAAGGTATATTTATATTTTAGGAATTAAAATTTGCATATGAAATATGCCGTCTAACGTAATATTTTATGCATTTCTAAAAATAATTTGCTGTGGGTTTGTTTCAAAATTTTTTTGATTTTATGTGTAATAATATCCTAAATTTTAAAATTGTGTTTTCACTTAACAAAAAATTTATTAAACATAAGTTATTTTATTTCTCAAGCTTAGATAGTACAATGTAAAATTGTATATTTTATACAGTGGTATAACCAGAGGGGAAGGGGTGTATATGCCTAAGAGGACTTTGAATATATTTTGAATATATCCTTCTGTTTCAATGATATATGTATTGTGTGCTCTCTGTCTGCAAAAGGCTTTCCCATTTGACTTGAGCATGTCAATACTCCACCACAGGAAGTTTTTGGGTATGACATTGATTATATAGGCCATATATAGCGAAATATAAGTGATATTCTACTAATGATATGCATATTTAAATAGGTAAAATGTAAGCAGTTTTGAAACAAATTATGTAAGAATCATTTTTTTTTTAAAGAATAGTTTGAGCACTAACTGTAAAGCAAATGGACAGAAGGAAGGGAAGAGCTCCAAGTAGTATTTGGTGGAAGTAATACAATGTAAGTTTGAAATTATGTTGGACTAGGTTGTTTTACCTCTGAGCAGCACTTTTTTTGCACACCATAGGCTAAATGGCCAGCTCACATGGACCCCGAAGACTCGGAGAAGGTTGGGGGAGGGGACCCACTGGAACAGCTGTTAGGAGACGGATGGTAGTCTCCCGTCAAGGCCATCCAGCGTGTTCTTTAACGTGCACCGGGTATGGCACTCCTGCACATGGGACCAAGGCTTAACGCCCCATCTGATGGATGATGGCCTTTCCAAGCCCATCGGTGTCCTCTATGGACCATGGACAGGGTGGGGAGTTTTGCGGAGATAAGTCTTAATGCTGGCCTAGCTGGGATTCGAACCTGGAAGCTACAGATTATGAGCCTGGCACGCTACCGACTGAGCCATCCCCACCTCTGAAATTGTGTTGGAGTGTATTTCAATGATATATGTATTGTGTGACTCTCTGTATCACTGTCACATTAGCTCATTGATGAGCAATATTTTTAGAAAGCAGACTATACTTCAAAATCCCATGCTCTTTGAAGACTGCAGTGAAAAATTATGGGCCATATTTGTGAATTTGTCTTCATGAAAAAGTAGAAGTTCATCAATATGAAATTTAAGATCAATTAAAAATAACTTAAAATTCCCTGTTGTTGAGCAATAAAGTTTTAAAGTTTATCCTTCAAACTATTTGCATGTTAAAATTTTTAGGAGAAAACTCGAAATCTTTTCAGAGCAAAGACAGCACTCCATCTTCAGTGAAGCGATGCTATGTGGTGACATTAGGTCTGTTTAGACAAAGAGCTTCTTTACACATGTCGTGAAGGGTGATTCCATTGTCTAGGTTGCAGGTGGAGACAAACGAGTTCATTATTTCAATAACCTCGTGGACTATGGTTCTGCAAGGTTCAATATCAGATTCTGAACAAATGTTTGTCAGTTTGAGATTGTTTCATATAAATATTCCAAGCAGATGATGCTGATTAAAGTTTAACTGGAATATAATAAAAATATATGTAATAAAATTGCTGTAATAATTTTAAATGTAATCAAAGGTTTCTTAATTTTTGTTATCTTATTTTCAAAGAAAATGAGGTAATAGTTTTGCTTTGTCATCTGTCTGTCCATCTGTAGACATCAAACTTTTTTGTTTACAGAGATAAATTGAAAATTCTTTTTGTGTTGGATAGGTATTGATGAAATATGATATGCACTTTCTGAATCTCTCTAAAGCTATAATTATGCTCTCTAGCAGTGGAAAAAGTTGAAAATTCCTAAATTTTGAACAAATATTGCAAACGATGTATTTATGCTAGAAATTTGAAATTTTGTGGTGGAATGTGACGGTCACGAAGTTTCCATTGCCAACAGTGAATTGACCCCTTAGACCCAGATTTGGAAAACATAACTTTCAGTTTTAGCAGATAATTGTTTGTTTTTAGAGAGCAATGAAAAATTCTTTTTGGATTAGATAGGAATTGATAAAATTATGTGATTCACACTTTTTAAATCTTCCAAAAACTATAATTGCACCCTTTAATGGTAGAAAAATTTGCAAACTCCAAAATTTCAAACAAATATTGTGAACAACGTATTTAAGATAGAAATTTTAAATATTGGTGGTGTAATGTAAATGCCATGATGTTTTCTTTGGCAACAATGAATTGACCTCTTAGACCCAGGGGTGGGGGATGGGAAAAGACGATTTTTTGTTTTTAGCAGATAATTGTTTGTATTTAGAGATAAACGAATAAATATTTTTTAGTATTAGATAGGTATTGATAAAATGTTATGATTTGCGCTTTTGGAATCTTTTGAACACTATAATTGTGTCCTCTAAGGCTGAAAAAAGATTGAAAATTCCAAAATTTCAAACGAATATTGCAATGATGTATTAAAGATAGAAATATGAAATTTTGGTGGTGGAATGTGAACGTCATGAAGTTTCCATTGGAAACAATGAAAACAATAATTGGAAAATTCTTTTTTGATTTGTACTAATTAAATATATTATAATTTGCATTTTTCAGATACTTAGTAGTTTTAATATATTTTCTTTACAGATCACTGAAATAATGAACTGGCACAGCTGTTATCAAGTTTTGCAAATAATATGTATAGAATAGAAATTTCAAAAATTAGTGGTAGTTTTTACGAGATGTTCCACTGAGAGTAATAATCTACCCTAGGTGTGGGTAGATTATTACTCTCAGTGGTGTGGGTAGTGTTAGATTATTACTCTCAGTGTCTCAGTGGTGTGGGTAGATTATTACTCTCAGTTATTTACTCTCTAGTAATCTTCCTAGGTGTGGAAAATGCAACTTTTTAGATTTAAGAATTAGAAGACAAATACTTTTATGTTGTATAATTATTAATGAAATACTATTTGCATTTTTCCCATCATCTACTAGCTCAAAATAAAACTTTTAAGGAATGAAACAGTAGGTAAATCAACAAATATTTTGCAGAAAAATTTTCACTTATATATGGGACTTGAACCCACATCTCTCCGGAAACATGCCAGAGTATTCTACCATTGAAGTAATGCCAGCTCTGTCTTTTTCTGCAAATTTAAGACTTTAAACTCTTCATCAAAATTTTTGGGCACTGTTGGCACCATCTATGATCTTGGGTGGCAATAATTTTTCTGCAAAATATTTATTGATTTATCAACGTCAAAAAGTCAACAGCTGTGATTGTTATCTACGTTTCAATAATTAATAACCCTAAATAGTGTGATGAGACTTTATTATTTATTTCCATCTTACTCAGTGCAATATAAAAAGTAATAGTTGCCACCCGAGATCATAGATGGTGCCAACAGTTGGCGCGAAAATCTCGGTGAAGAGTTTAAGTCTTAAATTAGCAGAAAGACATCTGGCATTATTTCAATGGTAGGATACTCTGGCATGTTTCTGGAGAAATGTGGATTCAAGTCCCGTATGTTGGCAAAATTTTTCGCAAAATATTTCTTGATTTAGGTAAAGGAAAAACTTCTTTATCTTTGAAAGCAAGATTCTCATATGTGCTAGAGGCGATATGTGCCGTTCTAGTTACATTTATTGTGCATGTTTAAGTAAGCATTTTTAAATATACAGTTACTTTAAAGCTGCTAACATAATATTTCAGATTCCTACTCCACTTCTTTCAGCTCCTTCATAACTTTCACTTTGCAAGGATAAAATTTTTTACTTTTCAACAGTTACATTGGTAATATTTTTTTTGTGCTGAAAGTTTTGTAAGTGATTCACAAAGATTCAGTTGCATAAAATGAAATAAATAAATAAATAAAAAACTTAAAAACATACTTATCTTCCTATATGCACCTTAAAAAGTAGAAAATAAATCTAAAATATATTGATGGTGCAATAAGTTACTGTCTTTGTATTCATTTCAAAAGAAGAGCAATGCAATCTTGTTGAGTAGGTAAATCAGCACCTTATCTTCCTTTCAAGTGAATATGAATTTACTGATTGATTGCACCATTGATATGTTTTAGGTTTATTTTCTACTTTTTACAGTGCATTATAGGAAGATAGGTATTTTTAAAATTTTAAAATTTATTTATACTTTTGTCTTTGTTACTAAATACACCCACCTTCTGAAATTTCATTTGATATATGACTCGTGAACATCAGCCACATTTTTTCTCTTCCCCTTTTTTGGAGCCTTATTTTGAGATAGCCCATGATATTACAGACCTCGCAAGCTTTAATTTGAGACATAACTCATTAAGATCAATCACCTCCTAAATGCACCAATCACTCAATGGACTATTTGTGAAACAGTGAACTTATAATACACGTGAATCAAAGAACCAAAAAGTGCTGTGATAAATCTGGTAAAAGAAACTGAAAATAAGAACCTCCGACTCCAGATCTGGAAACATCTCTGAAGAAATGGATTTTGGCAATATTCCTAAACAGTGTCTAAAAGTATTTATAATCTTGTATCTAACCAATGCAGATGTATACCTTTAAACTGCTGTAGAACTTTCATAGTGCATTATTGCAAAACTTGTCTAAATATTATGGCAAAAAATGTTCCATTACTGCCTTCATTAAGTCTCCTTAACCCTACAAATCCTTGCTATGCCACTATTATTTGCCATATTTAAACCACCTAATACCCAAGTTGCTATGAAATCATCTGAGATTAAAAGTATCAAGCTTCATATCATCTTGCTCTAGACCAGGCATATATGATCTGCCACTCTTGAGCACTGCAGTTCTTGTAGAGCTTTAAAAAGTGTTTGCCAATGCATCCTTTATTAGTGCTCATGATACAGAATTTCATCTGCTATTACCAATAATGCTAGAAACACTGAAGAATTGCAAACAACTAGTATAAAAAGAACCAATATTTTATGTTATTAAATAAGGCAGCCTGAGTTTGTATTGAACTGAAGTCTCTTTCACCCAAACATATGCATGGAGAGCACAATTTATTATACATACTGCACCCATCCACAAACCTGCTTTTGTCAGAATAATGCAACCTGCTAAAACCCCTTGTGGACTATGAATAGGTCAGATACCTACCTGCTATATAGCATGTTTGTGACTGTTATGATGGCTAAACAATGCAACCTGAGTGATTTTGATAGTGCGAGGAAGACCAGATGGTAATGGCCAATTTCCCATTAAACCTTTAAACTTCAAACAAGTTTTAAGTTAAATTTTGATTTTTAACTCTTAAGTTGAAATGTAATCATTCATTAATTGGAAATTGGCCATTGCCATCTAGCTTTGAAATTCATACAGTGTCAGGTAGCATAATAGATAGCAAATATAAATGGCATTACTATCTGTTAAGTGAATCAAAAGATGCATAGTAGATTTATAACATTTAAGTGTCCATCTTGTAAATGGACTGAAGTGAGCCCTTTTGACGACACCTGAAGTACAACCTGCAGGAGTTAACCAGCAGACCAGTGGAAGGTAACAATTGGTGCGTCATTGAACAGCAACGGGATACTCTTTCAGAAAGCTATAAATTAGCTGAGATCAGGTACTATCTATCTGCTTCAATGGGCAGGCTACTATCAATATTATTCAATAGTAAGACCATAGGTATTGGATGTAATATCAAAACAGATACCTGGTTTATGTAAATATAAATGTAAACAGTCTACCTATTTTAGTTGTAAGATAGTAGATAGATCTATGTGCTGAAACTCTGTGCCAGTATAGTTTATAATATCTTATATATGTTATAACTATAAGGCTAATAAGATAATACATTTAAGCTATCCATTTTATCAGTGTTCTGTGTTAATGCAAAATATACTGAAGTAAACATACAATTGCTGATATGTTAGTATAATAGCTAAAAATATGTAAATGCAGCTGACCTCTGTTTGGAACATTGACCCCTCATACCGAGGTCATCTATCCCCTGACATATATTCAGTGTAAACTGTTAAAACTATTAAAATATTATCCTTGGGAATCAAGGCAGGGGTGGCTCGATTGTGTGCCAGACTTGTAATCTGCAGTTCCCAGATTCAAGTTCAGCCTGGGCCAGCATCGAGATTTATATCTGCAACACTCCTTGCTCTGCCCTCGGTGAGTAGGGGACACTAATGGGCTTTTAAAGCCTGCCGTCCATCAGATTGGACATTAAGCTGTGGCCCCTTAGGCGAGAAAGCCATACCCTGTGCAGTTAAAGAACATGCTGGGTAACCCTGATGGGAGGCTACCATCTGTTTCCCAACAGCTGTCCAGTGGGTCCTCTCCCAAACATTATTGAATTTTCTCTATATCACTGCAATTAGTGGAAAAGCTCATACACACCCATTTCCTATGCTTCCTACATGCACATAAAAACACAACAGCACCATACAAAAGTTCCCACAATTATGTATAAATAAAGCTCCAACAAAAAAAAAACTCTAAAATTCTATATCCCCAACTTTAAAATCCTACTTTCTCCAACCCCTCAATAGAGGGCCCACATGTACTACCACCCACCCCTCTAAAGTATGTTAACATCTGTACCTGCTGCAAAATAATTACTTCGCCTGATGATGCACTTGAGCAACAATGCGAAATGCATAGTGAATATGCAGTAGCATATAATATTCACACTCCCGGAAAAGTTCAGACATAAACTATGAATTTAAAAATACGTTGGTTGACATGTGCACCAAATTGATGTCAAACTGGCACCAGCACTCAGAGAACAAAAAATAAAGAATATAAGTGAATGCACATCTGAATTATACTACCCACCACAGGATGTACACTCATCTACCCATCTGAAATCATTGCAAGGAAGAAACCAAGGTAATATTGTGATGCCCCCTCATTCACTTTTACTTTACCTTAACCAGTTTTGCTTAATTTACGTTATATTTATCATTTTGGGCATTTTTTTCTTTTTATTTCCTTTTTGACATCACAGTGCTCATTTCCAAGAGTTAGGAGTTGCGCATGCGCAACTCCGAACTTTCGATTGTCACCCGCTAAAGCGCGTGCACAAGGACATGGCCACTCTCGCTTCATACCTTGCGCTGCTCGTCAATTTATGCAAATGTCTTTCCCAGCATGGAACATGGCACGTGTGGGATTTGTACCTCTTGTTATAACCTGGTGACATGTTGTCACAGTAGCACAGAAGATAGTAGAGAGAGTAGTAGAGCTCAGCACAGTTTAGAGATCAGTTTTAGTTTGGAGTTTGCTGAAGATGTTTGTAGTAAGAAATGATGTAGTATCTTCTTTATTGAAGTTTTGGTGAGTGCTTTTTGGAAATAAATTGTTTGTTATTAAACCTTTTGAATCTTTACTAATTTTTTTCTCTTGAGCAGCGTTAGGTTTTGATTAGCATTAACATAAAATTTTGACAATCATTTAATATTTTTGAATTCTTACTCATTAACGCTCGCTGGTATTTCAAACCCTAATTAAACTTTATTTTTGGCAAATTGTCAATTATTGCCTGGCGCCTGACTCAGCTATTCGGAACCTAAAAATAATTGGATCAAAGGGTCCAAACTTTAAAAGTATTTCATTTCTTTGGAGTGTTACAATATCTAGATGATAATCCCATCCAATTGTCTCAACTTTTCCACTAATTACAGTGATATAGAGAAAATTCAATAATTTTTGATCATTTACTATGTGACTTAAACATTTACCTCCCCAAAATCTTCTCTGAGCCCTCGGGGTCCTTGGGATTTGACCATTTAGTCCATTGTGTGCAAAAAAGTGCCACTCAGAGGTCCTCAGGAATCTCTTCATTTCAAATCTTAATGCCAGTATACCTTATCTATAGTCTGTAGTTTTTTTATTATAAAGAAGTAATATAATCTTGTTCTTAAGTCTAGTATTATAATCAAGTCTTATTTACTAAGACTTAATTTTTTTACGTTAACTAAGTCTTATAAGTTTTAGTTATTAGTTAGCTGAAAAAATTTAGTTTCTCTATGAGAGGGATTTTAACCCACACTTCCCAGTTATATGATAGATGTGCTGACCAATAACTCTATTAGCAACTAACCTTTTCTTCAGATAATGTGATATACAGTTTCTCAAATATTGGTTGAATTGCTTGTGGCACCATCTATATGAATCAACCAATATTGGGGAAGCTGTATAAGACACATTAGCTGAAGAAAAGGTTAGCTGCTGATAGTGTAGTGGTCAGCACTCCTAACATGTAACTAGGCAACATGGGTTTAAATCCCACTCATGGTGAAACTAAATTTTGTCAACTATTTCATGAGTCCATGTCTACAGGACATCTGTAATATTTTACAATTGTCTTAGTTCTTTCCAAGCAATAATTTACATTTTCTTCACTATGCACAAAAAATTTTTGATAACATATTTATATCCATTATATATATATATATTCAATATTTCATTTTTTGTGAGCAAATGTGCTAGATTTCTGTAATTTAATCTTAGAATGTATCTCATAATTCTGTTTTGTAAACAAAATATACTATTTTAATTTGCAAAACTGTTATCTTCCCAAACACTGATTCAGTGGATGTATGCGAGTACAATTTTTATAATGATAAAAAGGTTTAAATACTTTTTTAATTAAATTCTTATGGATTTTTCTTTTTTTTTTCCCTAGGCAAAAGAAATTTTAGCAAAAGAATCTAATGTTCAGGAAGTCAAATGTCCTGTCACAGTGTGTGGTGATGTTCATGGGCAGTTCCATGATCTTATGGAATTGTTTCGAATTGGGGGCAAGTCTCCAGACACCAACTATCTTTTTATGGGTGATTATGTAGATAGAGGTTATTATTCAGTGGAAACTGTTACACTGCTTGTTGCTCTGAAGGTAAATAATATTTATATGCCTATATTCTTTATTAGATATATAAGGGAAACATTTACATTTGTTTCTGATTAAGTTCAATAGTTGACAATAAAAGCAATGCATTAGAAGACAAGCATTTCATTTGCTCCATGAATGACTGAATCTATGCTGTTCAGTGGGAGATAAAATTCCTGTTACTATAGTGCTTAATATTTTTATAATTTGTTCTGAAAGTTAATAGATCAAAGTTTGAAACGAAAAATTACCTTTTAATATTCATCATATAGGTTGATGAAATCTGTTAAATAATCTTGTAACAAAATCACTTTGGACATTTCAACAAACAGTATTGGGTATTTTCAATGAAATGCATTCTTAATTGTTGCATTAACAGTTTGCTCATTAATCAATCAGAAAAAGTTTTTTCTCTATAATTTAAGGAAATGCACATGATTTAGCAAATTAATTTGGTTCTTCATCTACATTTTATTACCTTTTCAGTTTTAAGCTTTTTTGTTTCTATTTAAATAATTATTTGATACAGATACGTTTTATGCAATCATGAAATGATATTCCTTCAGTCTTAATTACATACATAACTGAAACTAAAACTTTTGTTTCTGGGAACATCATTATGTTAACCTAGAAGAGGCAGCAGTATCTTAATTAGAAACAGGTGTGGAGTAAATTGAAGCCTTCAAGTAAACCAGACTGCCTGCAGAAGCTTCAGTGTGCAGAAGTTAAATTGGGTTAGTAAAGTACATAGTAGTTTAACAAATTGGATATTTAACACAATTATACTGTAAATATACTATACTTGTATAAGCTTATTTGTTTAGCCCATTTAATGTTTAGTGCAAACAAGTGTGCACTAACTGAACCAAATGCAGTCTCATATCTGTTGGGAATTGTGGTTCCCAAGATAATATGCTCTAAGAGTTTATTTCCCTCCCACCCCCATAAAAATAAAATTCAGTTCATAAAATTTCAAAATTGTTTAAAAAAAGTTTAAATTGGCTGATTTTTATGGGGGGGGGGAATAAACTCTTAGAGCATATTTATATATTATCAAATATATATTAAATATCATTATATGGGTTATTCCATGTCAATTCAACCAGGCCTATTCACCGCCCATCACAGATTTCAACGATCTTTGGCATAAATGTTAGTACACATAAGATGTCTAATTGTCCAAAATATTTTGAGCCAAAATGTTTTCATAAGGAGTTATAATTGTTTAACCTAAGGGAAAAATATACAAATTGCGACAAGGTTTTTCTTTTTTTTGTTTTTGCCTCTGTGGTAGATGAGAAGATCAAACTTGATGTACTGATGTAATTTCCTTATCAAGTCAATTAAAAAATCAAATTTGAAAAATTTTATACAGTTTTGAAAACAAATTGAAAAGAACTGAAAATTTTAAAATGTGAAAAAAAAAATGTGACTCTATATACAAAAAATTAAAACTGACATGTTGTACATTATACTCCATAGAAACATCGTATGAAATTTGTAGTATGGTCATTTCTTTGATAACAAGATATTGCTAGTGATGCACTTCAGGGGACCACACTGACACTCTTGCACATGCACACTGGAGAGGCTATTGATGTGCTGTTTGCACTGCAGCATGACTGTAATTCCAACCACTTCAACTAGCATTCGGCTGCTACTTGTAGCTATAATGCCATTGATAAAAGTTCATATCCTTTTTAACAGACAAGCAAACAAAAAGTCCAATATTTAGAGGGAAAAAATATAGCAATACAAATGTTGAGTGATACATAGGGTGACCAGATTGTTATCAGTAAAAACCAGGACAAGTTATTAATTAAATATTCCGACTTCAGTTTGTATAACTTGAAAACAGTAAATTATGCTTTATTTTTGGTCAACTGTTCTATAATAATTAAGGAAAAAATTGATTCCAAAATATGAAAACTGATGATGTAACCGTGATTACTGCCTTTTTTTTTTAATCTTTGAGAAAAAAATATTTCTTTGCAGATATTATCTTAAGAAGAGTGCAAGGCAGTAGCTGGCACCAGATAATTTAACCCTTTAACATCCAGAACAGTCCAAAATGGCTGAGATTTAAAATGGACTAGTCCAAATAGTGTTATTTCTTGTCTCTACTACTCTCTAACCTTTTCTCAGATTTCTTGGGTGTTAAAGGGTTAATCCAATAATAGAAATTATAATTGTTTTCATTTACTATACTTCACAAAAGTAATTCAAGTTGCATAATACTCTAACTTTGGTACTTCTAAAATATATTAAAATATGAAATCAATTCTCTTGATCATTTTTTTTTATTTGTGGAAACAAAAGTTTATTACGAAATTCCATAGAGAAGATGTATGAGGAAGGTGAGACCTCAGCACAAATACTATTACAGAAAGAAAACATACATTTCTTATCAAGGGTTCGAGCACGGGTGAATCCCTTTGAGCAATTGACTGAGTAGTTAGCATCCATGGCTACTGATCAAAAGGATGTGGGTTAAAACCTTGAAAAAGGAATGGAAGTTTCTTTTTGGCCTTGCCTTTCTGCTTAGGTCTCACCTTTTCACAGATATCTACCACATATTCAACTGACAAGCTCTTGTCAGACCTCTCTGGCTATCAGCTGCTTGGGGATAAGTTCATATTTATTTTTATTAATATTATTAGAAGAAGTTCTGTTTCATGAATCTGACAATTCAAGGATTAAATATGTATTTCATTTAGTGTGAATTAGACATTTTTTTTAGTGTGAATAAAACTTGTTTCTATTGCAGGTACGTTACAGAGAAAGAATCACTATTCTTAGGGGTAATCATGAGAGTAGACAAATAACACAAGTATATGGATTTTATGACGAGTGCCTCCGAAAATATGGCAATGCAAATGTATGGAAATATTTCACAGATCTCTTTGATTATCTACCTCTCACAGCTTTAGTAGATGGCCAGGTAATAATCAGTAATTTTCTTTCTGCAAACATGATTGTATTTCAAAAGTTTCATTCAAATTAATTTAAAATTAAAATAATTTTTTGTAATTATTTTAAATCAAATTGGTTTCACTGAATATAAGAAATTTTATATTCATAAAAGTTTTTAATTTTGATATTTTAGATTATAAATTTATAGGGCAGTTTGGTACCAATTTATTTCACTTTAAAAAAAATCTACACTGAATTAATACAAAAAAGCCATCTCATGATAGGGGAAAAAATATTATTATAAGAACTGATAATCTGTTCTTGAGTTTGTTAGGGAAAGGAATCATTAGTTCCATTACACCTTTGCTATTTACTTAAAGCAATTTATGAAGATTTTACTTTCTGCAATAACAATATAAATTTAATCTAAATTTATAGTACTACATATTCTTATATACCACGTGCAACAATGAACAGTGTTATATTCACTATTTTAGATTTCAAAGCAAAAATAATTGATACATCTACAGTATATTCACCAACATTCTATTTGATTTCTTAACTAAGCATCATGCAAATAATTTTGGATTAACTTACTAAATTAGTTTTTTTAGTTTAATTTAATTTTATTTCTTATTGAATCTTTATAAATTCATGGCTTGTGTTATGAAAGGCAAGCATGTGATATAAACTTTTTCCACAAGCATTTGATGTATGCACCTTTTGTAACATATATTTCCCAGTGATGGTCCAATTCTGTTTCTTGTGAAGAATCTTGCAGACTGCTGCGATTGTTGCAGTTCATGATTGCATGTTCTTGAATAGTGAAAAAAAGTTTCATTAATTTATTAAACCTAGAAATGGATTCATCATCTCTTTCTTTTTTTTATTGTTCTACCAGTCTTGACAAAAGAGGTATGTTGTATGGGGTGGGGTGGCTCAGTCGGTAGCATGCGAGGCTCGTAATCTGCAGTTCCTTGGTTTGAGTCTCAGCTGGGTCAGCGTTGAGATTTACCTCCCAAAACTCCCCACCCTGTCCTCGGTCAGTAGGGGACACCAATGGGCTTGAAAAGGCCACAGTCTGTCAGATGGGATGTTAAACCGTGGCCCTGTGTGTGGGAGAGCCATACTCTGTGCACATTAAAGAACATGCTGGATGGCCTTGACGGGAGGCTACCATCTGTCTTCCAACAGCAGTTCCAGTGGGTCCCCTTCCCCAACCTTTTCTGAGCCTTCGGGCTCTTTGTAACTTGGCCATTTAGCCCATTGTGTGCAAAAAAAGTGCTGCTCAGAGGTAAAACAACCAACTAACCAAGGTATATCATGTATGCATCATAATCCTTGAGGACAGTTTCTTGTAGTATTTTCTATGGAATTTGCATTAAACATTGGTTGTGAGTTGCATTTCATAGAACCACAGCATTTATTGTGCTTTCTCATCTGATGAAATCGTCATTATGGTTACTACCCCTGTAACAATGCTAAGCAACATAAAGTGATGTGCTGTGTTGCCTTATCTGAGCCAGTTGTTAAAATTTTTGAATATTGGCATGCTAGTAGCAACAAGCAGAGTTCAAAGAGCACAGGAAGATATATCTATTAATCAATGAGCTATATGGAATTTGTTTTAAATTATTTTATTTGACATTATATCACATATATTTTCAGTAAAAATGATGATAAAAAATGTGAAACTATAGTAATTTAATTTTTTTACACCACTCAGTTTTTTTTGGAGTTACCCAGATAGTAAACATTTGTGAGCTGGTTGTTAAACATTTGGCAGCACATTCTTAAACATAACTTTAACTAGTGGTAGCTGCGAAAAACTTAGATTAATTATAATAGCATACATCAGTGCAGGTTTAAATTGTATTAATAGGTACCAAATAAATATTTGAAGTTGTTAAGGAAGTTTGTAGTCACCCATTTTAGTAGTTAATATGCCAGCTTAATTTAGAAATGTGTCAATATATACATAATAGTACTTTTTATGAAAGATGAGCTGAAATCTTAATTATTGAGTTTTCTGTTATAATATTTGTAAATATGTAACAACACATAGCTATTAATTTCAGTATATTATAATTTATTTTGATTGCAGATATTTTGCTTGCATGGAGGATTGTCACCATCTATAGATACTTTAGATCACATTAGAGCTCTTGATCGTCTTCAAGAAGTGCCACATGAGGTAATTTGTTTTTCTTATTGAATAGTGTATGAATTTAAAATACAGGTAAATCCTGTTAAAACTCAATCCGATAGAATGCAATTCCACTTATAATGCAATGGAAGTGTGGCTCCCGTTTTGTTTTTTTGTCATATGAAACATAATTTTTTACTCGAGAACTACATATTGGTTTCCTTACATAGTTTTGTGTACATATGGGCAATATGTCAATTTAAAAACACCAACATAACTAACAATACAACTATGTGGAAAGTTAAAAATAATAACAAAATGTGTGTGTTAATCATAAAAACTTTATTACTGGTTTTATATACTTTATCGTATGTCAAGACATGATTGAAACAATGCAATAGATCATATTAATTTAATTTTCCATATAATAATATTGCTTACTTGATTTTTCCAATTTTTTGTGAATCCTTCTATTGCAATTTATAGCATGCAAAAAAGCAGCAAAGACAAGTTTATATAGTTGGTCGATGTATGAATTTTAAATGATGAAATTTAGCTTGAATTTTTGCTAACGCAATCCTGTTTATATCGCGATGCGATTTTTGGACCCCAAGCACTGCATTATAACAGATTTACCTGTATTTAGTATTCATTTATGTGTAATAGGGAATATTCTTATTGCTAGAATAAATATTAATTTTACATTTAGTTCAGGACAGTTACAATTTAACCTGGGTAGAATTTGTAAAAACTGGAGTTTTGCTTATGTGTAAAGCTTCAGATCTTGTGTAATGTAATAAAAGTCCCAACCCATATGTCTTAACAAATTATCACTTCTGATATGGTTCACATTTTTTTTTATCTATCTCTGATACAAATGGACTGATATGAATAGTTTTACATTATAATTTTTATAATATTATTGCAAATTAAAATGGATGACCACTGAGTATGAGTTCAAGTAAAAATTGGTCAATAAAAATTACAATACAATTCAATTTATTATTAAAGAATGGATAAAATCATTTATAAACAAACTAAGTTAACCAGCACAAAACTGTATAATAATACAAAGATAAGCTTTCAGAAGAATCTGTTAAATAACTATACACAAAACTGCAACTAAGTGTACTGGTTTTTTTAGAACTAATTCTTTTCATATGTTGATCACCATGCACAAGACCAATATTTTCCTTTTTATACACCAAAGTTTTTTTGCACCTTTTTATATCAATCCTGCGTAATATCCAGTGTATCATCAACATGGGTAAAGGAAAGCAGTCTTAAATAAGTCCTACCCAGGATTGATACAATCCTGGGTAAAGGAAAGCAGTCAAGTTATATCATTTAATATGCGGTAATCTACACAAATCAGGTAGATCCATCCTTTTTCTTGACAAGAACCATTGGTGATGTCCTGGGATTCGATGATGGTGCTATAATGTCTTGAACTTCCATGTCCCTTATGAGTTGTTCTGTCTCCTCCTGACACAAATCAGGTAGTTCCATCCTTTTTCTTGACAAGAACCATTGGTGATGTCCAGGGATTCGATGATGGTGCTATAATGTCTTGAACTTCCATGTCCCTTATGAGTTGTTCTGTCTCCTCCTGTTTTGCCAATGGAAGTCTTCCTGCTGGTAGATGGACTAGAGGAGAATCACTAGTGTTGATCTTATGTTCTGCCAGGTTAGTGTGACCATAATCATTTGATGTAGCAGAAAAAATATCGAAAAACTCTTTCAGTAAGTTCTTGGCCTTAGCAGCTTGGTCTTTAGTTAATATTCTTCTTGTTTCTCTTCATAAGTCAGTAAGATGAGATGGGATGTCTGTATGATATTGGTTTGAATCAGTAACTTCTATTTTGTTTATACTTGTTACCCAGGTTAACAGGTTCACATTGCTAATTCTTCACCCTTTTTCAATATTCTATTGGATTTGTTACAGTTTATCACTGATAGGAATCTGTTCTTTATCTACATTGACTAAAGTCCTTGCAACCAGGATACCATGAGCCAAAGCTCCTTTACCAGAGGCATCAGTGACTGCCAATCGAAAGGCTGCAGAAGTCTTTGCCCGATGTCCATGAACTATAATTTCACTTTGTGCTGGGATTTCTGGGTCTTCCATCACTAATACTGTGGTCACACTTGAGAAAGAATCAGATGTTCGGCTAAGCAGAGAGCTCTCTTCTGTCTTATAGATGAGTAGACTGTCACTGGGTCTAATGCTGAATCCATGCTTTTTAGGAAATCAAGGCCAAATATGCATTCATTGTAGATGTCAGCGATGTAAACAGGATAGCGTACCAGACAACTATCAACTCTGATGTTGAGTTCTATCTTTCCATGCACGATCTCCAGTGGCTGTTTGTAGGGTTATATTAGGCTGTCTAGCATTCCAGTTTTGGTGAGGTATTATCTTCTTTATTATGTCTGTTCTGAGTAAAGTTACATTTCCACCAGTGTCTACTATCATACGGCAAGGCACTCCATTCATGGTTTCATCAGCTACCAATCCGTTATCTCCACCATGTAGTGTTGAAACGTGGGCGACTTCCCCTAGGGCCAACCAATCAACAGCCAGCCTTTGCCCTTCATTTTGCTTATGCTGGTTCTTTTGTCTTTTGGACATGCTTGAACTTTGTACCTACCAGTTTTTACAGTTGGCTCGAATGTGTCCAGTCTTCCCACAGTTCCAACACTGTATGTTTGTAGAAGTTCTTAGAGAGGAACCTTTAATCTCTTTCAAAACAGATAGTATTGCTTTGGTTAGTTTTTGCATTTCACTATCCTTTTCTGTAGTTTTTTCTGCATTCACAAATCGCTCAGGAGGAAAGCCTGGAGCACTTGTACTTCATGGCATGTACCACAGCTGACTTTAAGGGTTATCCTTCCAACATCCTCAGAGATTGTTAAGTCTCAGGGTCAGCAATAGCATCAATATATTGTAATTGAGCTAAGTTATCTTGAATTTCTGGTGGACAGTTACTATAAACCAATCTAGCTAAACACTCAATATCACTAGCAAGTTCTTGCAGAGATTCGTCACTCTTCTGCATACGATGTTTAAATTGAGTCATATAGTATTGTATTAAATAACTATTGCCAAACCTGAGTTCTAATGCAGAAACCAGACTTTGATAATCAAGTCGTTTTTCTTCTGGAATAGACTAAAATTTTTGCAGCAGAATTTCTTAAGGAAGCTGCAAGAAAACTGGCCTTCCAGAATTCATTCCACTCATTAGCTCTAGGGATGACTTCAAACTGTGTTTTGAAGACTGTCCAAGATGATTGACCATCATATATGGATGGTTTAGTTGTATTTCTAGCGATATGTGTAAAAACATTGTCACTAAAATTACCATTATTACAAGAAGAAGGTAACATTTCATTTCTTAAAATCTGAAAGTGGTATTCACAATCAGTTTTTACACTGTCAATTTCACTCTTTAAACTATCACACTGTCTGTTAAGTTTGGTTTTAATATCCTTACACTGATCAGTGATTTTACTGATTTTTTTTATTCAGATCATTATTCTGATCAGTAATCTTACCAATTTGAGAAGCTACTTCAGCTCTCAACTCAGCTCTCAATTCATTACTTTGTCTAGCAAGGTCACTAATTTTACTGTTTATGTCATTATTTTGACTAGCAAGTTCATCAATTTTACCTCTTATATCAGTCATCAACTTTACTAACTCATCCATACTTCTAGTAAAAGGCATTCAATAAATTGTCTACACTCCTGGCACGAAATGTTGCAAATTAAAATGGATGACCACTGAGCGTGAGTTCAAGTAAAAAATGGTCAATGAAAATTGTAATACAATGCAATTTATTACAAAAGAATGGATAAAATCATTTATAAACAAAGTCAACCAGCACGGAACTCTATAATAATACAAAGATAAGCTTTCAGAAGAATCTATTAAATTCCTAAATAACTATACACAAAACTGCGACTAAGTGTACTGGTTTTTTTAGAACCAATTCTTTCCATATGTTGATCACCATGCACAAGACGACAATATTTTCCTTTTTATACACCAGCTTACCAATATAATCCATACCAATAAAGTAGTCAATCTCTGACGTTCACACTAAATAAAAACATTTATTCATTAAACTATCGTGCACAGACTCTTAATTATGCTTCCTTTTGGATCTCACAACTTCAACAACACACTTCTATCTTTCTTATATTTCAGATCAGTTCTATGTTCTAATTTGTTGATTAATTAATTCTCATGCAGAAGTACACACAAGCATTCATGACACGCCCATCACAAACTCATTGCAGCACGTTCATCTGTCGTAACAATATGTTTTATGTATTTTGCTAAAAAAATAGATGTATGACATATAGATCTCGAGTTATAGACAATTTTATCAATGTTCCCAAAATTTTTTGGTATTAAATTCTGAATTTTAAAAAAAGAATTATTATCTTATTTTTGAAATTTTACATTTTCGATAATTGTGATTAATGTAACATCTCTAGACACACTGGTGGGCAAAGTTAATGGATAATGTATCTCAAAAAGCATATAAGGGAATGGCATGAAATGTGGTGTAAATGTAAATTTTGCAATTCGGTAGAAAAACTGTGTATATATTAAACCAGTGTGACTGAGAAGGTAAATTCAGGTCTCTGTAAAAGAGTGCATGGCTCCAGTTGCCATTCATTTCTGTTTCAGCAACCTGGCATTGACTTGATTAAGAATTTGATTTCACCATGCAAGATTGACTTTGTATATGTGATTGTATGTGGTGGAGAATAATGGATAGTCAACCCTAGAGTGAGCTATCCAGGGCCATGGGTGTACCACAAAATATCCTATCAAGGTTTCCAATACAATTTCAAGAAATAGGAAAATTTAGTCATTTACCAGGACAAGACTATCCCAGGGATACAACTGCTCAGGATGACCCTATCTGTCTTTAACAGCAAGACAACACAGGGAAATAAGTTTATAAAAATTGTCTGTGAGCTGTCAGAATCCATAGAGATGTTAGTTTTAAGACATATTGTGTACAGGAAGCTGCATGAACAAAGTTTGTACGTGTAGAGAATAATTGTGTTTCCCCCTCATGCTCTTAAACAGCAAAGCTCATTTAAAGTGGTGCAGACAATAACACTTTTAAAGTCTAGGCTGTGGGCAAATGTATTCTTCACAAATGAATACATATTCTGTTTGAACTAGTGTTCAAACTGAATCTGGACTTATCTGTGATATATGTGTTCATCTAGAGAAAACAAAAACTTGCTATAACCATGGTAGCATGAGAGAAAAGGACCATTTTGGTGGAGGTAGTGTGATGGGCTGGCATTCAAGGAGGTACTTTGTTTAGTGATAGAGAGATTAGAATCTGTCACCTATGTTGGGGGGTTTTCAGAGGTTCTCACAACTGTTATATGGATGATAACAGTTCCCCCTCATGCTCTAACACTTTATTATATGGATGATATGCTCTTCACCACATGACTCATGTAGTCAATGTGTTCTACAAAAGGGAAGATGATAGAATGGAGTGGCCAGTCAGAACCCTGGGTATGAACTTGATTGATCATGTTTGGGACTATCCATGGAGGCAAATTTCAGAATATCAGCCTCCTACCAAAACCTTTTATGAGCTCATATCTGCTCTTATGGAGGAAAGTTTTTAATACTATAAAACCTTAACAACAGCTTTGTTGTCAACAGTATCAGAATACGTTGCACAATTAGTGTGATCGTTAGGAGTGATCATATGCTTTATTAACCTGTCCTGTCCCGTAATTCCAGAACCTCTATTTCAGAAATTCATGCTCTCATATGCAACATTCATATATCAGCATATTATATGAGTTCATTATTATCCCACTGTTATTATGTTAGTAGTGTCACAATACCTTTCCATATGGCATTTAATTGTATATGCTGAAACCATTTTGAGTTATGTACAGTTTTGTCCATTATCCTTTAATTTTGAGCACTAATGTATTTACGTTTTTATGATGTACACTAAACTGAATTAGTGTAATCACAGGTATCCATGATGGTAGTTTGCCTTAAAGCAATATAATGCTTAAAACAGGTTTAGGTAAAGTGTATAGTGCTCTAAGTATTACACCTTAAATTACACAATATTGGAGTGGAGGCTAAGTTTATGCCACAATTTTCTGCATCATATTGGCAAGAAATTGTGTAATGAAATCATGTATTTTAATAGAATATTCCACAGTCTTCCTTCTACTTTCCCCCCAAAAAAACTATGTGAGATATCAAAAGTGGTTTTAAAATTTATTACCAAATGCAATGGTGCATGATGCACTTATTAGTATTTTTTTTAACTAAATACATTCATGTTAGAAAAATAAGAATTTAGAAATTTAATATATAACTCCTACCAATAGGTAGCATTGGTAGAAAAAAACAAATGATTTGTAACAGGTATGTAAAAAAAAACACACACACAAATTATTGGATTATCTGTCTAATTTTAAAATAAACAGACATAAAAATTTAATACCATTCAAATAAACCTTTCTTCACAAGGTATGTCTCTTCATGGTAGGTTGTACAAGTTTTTAAAGAACATTGTCAACATATTCTTATTTAGCTATACTGTAGCAAATTTACTGCATCTGAATCCTCTATATTAGCCACACATTGGTCAGCAAAGTAGGTAACTTCTCTTGCATTTTTGATGCAGCTAACTTTAAATGTAGAAGATGGTCTGGAATAGTATGTTTTAATGGTGCAATAGAGATCAGAGCATAAACCTGATAGTGACCATCCTCAATATTTTCGAAGTAGCTAATTTCCATGCTACTGTTGAACTTGAAGATAAACTCTCATAGAATGTTGATGTGTCGGGGCATAACAAAAGATAAAATATAAAAGTTCAAAAAGTAGTGTGCTGAAGGAAGCTCTCATCAACTGGTTAAAAAATTTGAAGATCATTGATCTAGTGGCAACAGAAATCAAAGTTTGTTGAATAGCATACAAAGATGTATCTATTAATCAGCAAACCACATGGAATTTAAATTACTATATTGTAACCTTGTTTTATTCCATATATATTTTCAATAAAAATTTATAATAAAAAAGTACAGTATTTCTGATTTAATTTTTTTTTGCATCATTTAGATTTTCTCAGTAGAGTGAGCCGGTTATTAAACATTTGCAAGCCGGTTGTTAAACATTTGGCAGCACATCCCTGCCAAAGAGTTACATGAGGTTCCACCATGAAGATAAAGCAAAAGCACTTCACCAGCTCTAGGTACTTCATTTGAAGAACCGTCAAGTTTGTTATCATATAGATCTGTGTTTTGTATTAAGATTCTTGTTTTCTTCAAGATTCTTAGATTTTCTCCTTGCCAAATGATGCTGATGTGTTGTTGCACTGGTTATTTCATTTAGAGATGAAATACAATTTCTGAGCTTATAATTTTTTTGAATCAGCTGAATTTTGAAAAGTTTGGTTGCATTTTACTTCTAGGATTCAAACAATAAACAGAAACTTGCTGGCTTGACAAATTTCTCTTTATTGTTAAAATTCTAGTAGTACTTCTTGTTATTGGTCCTTCTGATATGTACAAGTGTGTTAATGAACTTTTGCCACAGTTGTTTTCTTCTTTGTTGGCAACAAATGGCTTTGTGAACCATTAAAGTATTTACTGTGTCTTCAACCTGGAATACACCAATGCCCGTGTTACATAAGTGGCTCATCAATTTTGTTGTAAGTTAGGCTGTGAAGATTCTTATGTTTAAATTTCAAGAGTAAATTTAATAGCAATTTCACTGTTTAAGATAGTAATTTAAAAATATTATACCTGTCCAGACTTGTGAATTGATCCTACAATCCCTATGCATTGAGTCTCAAACTAAAATCATATAGAGGCCAAAGCAGTTACTTTTCACTATATGGTGAGCCACATTTTATTATAAGCAATAATAAGCAAAGCATAATTATTTATGTTATTGTTCAGTATCTAAATGTTGCATACTTTTTAATACCAAAACATAAATCAAAATTTCATTTGTAGTGTCTTCATATTTGGCTGAATGTATCCATGTTCTCCTTACTCACATGAGATAGTTTCAGTCACCAAACTAGTAAGCCACAGTTTTCTACCCATGAGTATCATAGAACATGCTGTTTATAAGCTACACAAAATGACTTTGTGGGCTGTGTGTTGGAGATCCCTGCCCTATGCACAGTATTGGATTACACCAAATGCAATGGAAGTCAGTCCTTGGAGCGAAAGTCATTCTTTACTATCATGGTTGTGTTTATAATACAAAGTCCTAGTAGTTCAGTGGGAGTACTATGCTGACAGTTGGAGTTAAATAAGATGCCTTTAGTGTTAAGCATTTGATTTGATTAGGCTGGCTCACTCGCTTTTTATTAACAACATATTACCACTTCATGGAATGATGAAGCTGGTATGCAATCAGATGATTGATACAGTGATATAACAATAAAGTGAATACTTGTCTTTAACCCTTCCAGGACCCATGTCCATTACACAAGTTGACAGAATCCGAAATAAGAGACTGACGATGCCTATATCTGTTTTTAGTACAACACCTGAAACTTAAAATTTTTATTTTAGATTTGCAGTTCCAAAAATTTTTTATGTACAATTATTCATGCTTGAAAAATAATACTTTTTCCACTTGATGCACATTTTATTAAACTGTGATATGAATGATTTATTAAAGCCATCTGATTGCCATTTCTTAGAAGTGATATGCAATTTTGCTGATTTGTTCATTAACATTACTCTATACTGAAGCAATCCCCTTATTTAAGCTCGCAAGCTTGATTTGAGCAATTATAAGAAAATTTTCCTTAAAGTTTCAAAAATCTCATGAAAATCACCAAAAAATTGAAGTTTTTGAAGTAATTACAAAGCATGTACATGTGTTTTTTCTTGGTTTACACTCTTTTTGCCTTAAGCCTATTTCAGTATTCCTAGAAATATTTTTATAATTTATAACATATATCCCAGCATTCTTTGCATTGTTCACACTGTTGAAATTGAAACTATAACTAAAAGCTTTCTTAGCCAGAGCTTGTTGTTCAAGCTGGCTACAGCAAAAACTAGCTCACAAAATCGTGACAGAGAAAGATGCAGGTGTCTAATTGTTTGCTCACACTTATGAGGAGCTGTGTGTTAACTGGCTGCATGGTAGATTGCTTTTACATGGTTAATTTAAGAGCAAATAATTCCTCCCCACATATTGGATATCATCTCCATCCATACGGTTAGTATTTTATTTACTTTTTTATAATTAAACCTTAGTTTTCATTTCTGTAGATTTACTTCCATAAATTATTGATTTTTTGTTCAGTCGATCTATTGATCGATTATTATCGTTTTTTTGCAGTTATGCTACATCGGATGGCCAGCTTGCAACTTGTTGGCTATGGATATTTTATTTAACATCACAATACATTATGTGTAAATTTTTCTTTTATTATTACATCTTCCAGTCAAAAATCTATCTTTTATTGTTTCCTAAAAACGAATGAAGTCTCAGATATGGAAATGAAAAGGACTTGCTAGGCACAGAAATCAGTCCTGTGGGAAGGCATTAATAGGTGACTGTAATTTCAAGCATTAATAATGTATTTTTATAAGATATGTTTAAGAAAATTTTCAAACAGCAAATTTTAATAAGAAAAATTGAAGTTTCAGGTGTAGTAAAAATTGATATAGGTATTTTCAGTCTCTCATTTCGGATTCTGCCAACTTGTGTTTGGGACCTGGGCCCTGGAAAGGTTAAAAAAAAAAGTGCTGAATGGTCTAGATGGGAGGCTTCCATCTATCTTCTGAAAGTTATCTACTGGATTCTCTATCTAACTCCGAATCCTTATGGTCCTTGTGACTTGACTGTTTAGGCCATTACATGTGCAAAAGTGCCACTCAGAAGTAAACAATCCCCTCTCTTGTCTTTTTTCCTCTTTGGCAACTGATATTAATGCATAGCTAGTAGCAGAGAACACTAGCTGTTGTTCTGGATTTCTTTTTGATATGAAATAGCTTGTCATGTGCCTGTTCATAGGCCAAATAAGAAAGACCCCCCCCCCCCCCATGTACAAATGGCATTGAGCCTGCTCACAGGCTCATTCCTGGCAAATTGCCAAGAGTATTGTTTGTAATTCTAATCATTCCTCATAGTAATGTCAAATTTGAGAGGTTTTAACTAGCTCAACCAGTTTCATATTATCAGAGTAATTAACATTATTCAGTTCAACTGTGATTTTCAACTTTTGTTCCTCATGGAAATTTAAAATCAATTTGGAAATAATATTTTACAGTTAACAAAATAGAGTTATAAAAGGAGTCTGAATGCAGCAATGATAACACACATACACATACACTGAGATGCCAGTTTATTAGGTACACCTACTTTAGCAGTGTGTTGTGCCTCCTTTGGCCTTCAGAACAGCTTGCTTTCATTGGGGACATGGAACTGGGAGAGCATTCCTCATGGAATGCTCTCCCAGTTCCATGCCCCCAATGGCTGGAGATACGAATGGGCTGCAGATATGAAAAAATTGGGCTGGAGATACGAAAATTTCTGATTTAGATTATGCTGATGATTTAGCCCTTTTGGCAAATGATGTTGATGAGATGAACTCTTTCATTTGAGATGTTGATGAAACTGGTAGTAGAGTAGGTTTGGTTATAAACAGAGAAAAAACTAAAGTGATGAAAATTGGTCAGACAGGCTGTGATTCAGTTAATCTGAAATGGTTGCAGTCTTGAGCAGGTGTCACAGTTTAACTATCTTGGGAGCTATGTAACAGATAATGGTGATGTGTGGCATGAGATTAACAGACGAATAGGGATTGCTGCCAGGACTTTTAAGAATCTATGGAGAGTGTGGAGAAATAGGTGTATACACCTAAAAACTAAAATTAGACTGTATAATAGTTTGGTTCTTTCTAGGGTTAGTTATGGTAGTGAAACTTGGACACTTTGTAAACAAGATAACAGGAAACTAGATGCTTTTGATTCCAGATGCTTACGCAGTATCTTGGGCATTAGGTGTTCAACTTTGTAACTAATGATGAGGTTAGGTAAAGGAGTTTGCAACCTCCTTTAAGCAGCATATTGTGCAGAGAGAGACTCTGCTGATTTGGCCATGTTGCCCGTATGAATAATTGTAGATTGGCGAATAGGGTTATGAACAGTGTACCTAAAGGCCTCAGAAAGAGGGGGAGACCTAGGATGTGGTGAGCAGACAATGTCAAACAGGACCTTATTAGAATTGGTGTGCAGTGGCCAGATGCAGTAGATGTATCTCAGGACAGACTTGCTTGGAGAACTAAATTGCACAGTCTGGTTGGACCTCCATAGCCAATGGCTGCTTGAGGATGGATGGATGGTAGACATCATAGTTTCCTGCACAGGAATGGGTGGACCCAGGATTTCCCAGCAGAACATTGCCCAAAACATTACACTTTCTCCACTGCCTCGTTTTCATCCTATGGTTCATCCTGGTGCCAACACATCCCCAGATGTGGTATCCATTTTTACTCTGCATTTGTCCCCCTTTACCCTTTACCCAGCTTTGGTTGACTCGTGATAACATCATATTGCTAAAACTATCGTATGAGTGAATGCAGTGTCGTAAAAATTGGCATTGGTGGTAATTGAAAATCATTGTAATGAGCAGATCATCATAAAGTGAAATGTCGTAAAGCAGGTTATTACTGTACATCCTTTCATGGCAATGATTTCCCCTTTAGTAGTGCCTTCTTTCAGCAGGATAATGTTCCATGCCACACTTCCCGGATTGTTTGAGAATGATCATAGAACATGAGGAAAACTTCCAAGTATTGCCCTGGCCTCCAAATTCCCCAGACATCAATCCAGTCAAGCATCCGTGTTTGTGTTGGAACAGCATATTTGATCTGTGGTGGCTCAACCAAGTAACTTACAAGAGTTAAAGGGTCTGCTGGTAATGTAACACCTTTAGAAATCTTGTAGCGTCCGTGCCTCGCTGGGTAAGATCTCTTTCAACAGCACCTGGAGGACCAACATCATATTAGGCAGGTGGTCATAATGTTTTGCCATATATTTCGTACCAGATTTGTTTCACAAAACACAAGTGATATTAATTAAAGGAAGATATGCAAGTACATCATCCATACAAACTATATGTAACTAGGCATGTAATCAAACATTGGACAATTAACTGGCCATTATTATTAATTAACAAGCCCTTGTCCATTCATTAACTGGCCATTGTTAAAAATAATGTGCCATCTGATTTCTCACTCAAACTACATTGTTGTAATGCACAATTGAAATTAAAGTTTAATTTTTTTCTTTTAACACAACAAATTTTAAAACTAGTACAATTGTAATGTTTTTTAAAAATCTTTTGGGACAAGTGGCTTGAAATTAGTATGTATGGTCACCTTGCCCAAATTTTTCTGACTTTTAAATCCCTTTCAATTTTTTTAAGATTTGCAAGGGACCCTTTAGGAAGTTTAGCTATAAAAGACAATTATTGAACAAAACATTTAGACTTACTATAGTTAACTGATGCAATAAAAATGCATATTTTACTGTTTAATTTTTAGCAGTAGTATACAAAACAGTTGATTACAATGAAATAATTTTAGTAATCTGACATTGAAATGATATTTTGATAATGAAAAGCAAAAATATATGGTTTATTGTAGACAGTTAAATGCTTTTATCTAGTTCACATTTAGTCAGTTTAACATTGTTTCCACATCAGTGTAAATTGAATTGGGTTATTGGGTTGTTTAACCTCTGAGCTGCACATTAGCACAAAATAGGCTAAATGGCCAGGTTGCAAGAATCTCAAGAGCTCAGAGAATATTGGAAGTGGATCCATGAGATAGTTGTTATTAGATAGTAGCCTCCTGTCAAAGCTATCCAGTGTGTTCTTTCGCATGTTCAAGGTGTGGCTATCCCGCATACAGGGCCACTGTTACGTCAACACCCCATCTGACGGACGGTAGCCTTTCAAATACTATTGGTGTCTGTTTTCAACCTGGCGAGGAGGGTTAGCAGAGATAAATCTCAATGTTGACACAGGTGGGATTCAAACCTGGGAAGGGCAAATTGTGGGCCTGGCATGCTACTGACTGCTCCTCCCCCCTCAGAGTAGAAAAAAATCATGTTTGCATAAGTAAGTTGTAGAAAAAATATCAGTTATTTCAATGATAAAGAAAAACAGATCAGTGGTTCCAACCAGTGTACCGCATCCAAGGTCCAGGGGTGTCGTGAAAATATAAGAAAAAAAAATATTACATAATAATTTCTATTTAATACTTTATTTGCAATTTTTATTATGTATTTGGTCATTTTATCAAATGTTGAGTTTAATATTCATTTTTGTTTAAATAAATTGAATTTTATGTAATAAAATAAAAAATTGACTTTTTACACTGGGTGTGTCACAGGAAATGGACTATTTCAGAACTGTGTTGCCGAGAGAAAACATAGTAACTAAGTTTTAATTACTATGTTTTCTCCCAACTTCTTATATGCAGTAAGGTAATAAAATATTCTTTAAACTGATTGAAGGAATGGATTTTAATGTTCATAATCTTAATTTAGATCTGAGTAAGATCCATATTTTCTCAGCTTTTATGATTTTTATGTAAGTACAGAGGATTTATGAATTAGTATATTTCATTTAGGGACCGATGTGTGATTTGTTGTGGTCTGATCCTGATGACCGTGGAGGATGGGGAATATCTCCACGTGGAGCAGGATACACATTTGGTCAAGATATATCTGAGACTTTTAATCACAGCAATGGACTGACACTTGTTGCAAGGGCTCACCAGCTGGTTATGGAGGTAAGTATTAGTTTTTGGCATTTTTTTCCCTATATTTCTGTTTCTAAAATAGTTTTTCCAATCACAGCTTGTGGTGACACTGTGGTTTCTTTGTCTGGGTTCGAATCCCAGAACAGTATAGTTATGCGTTAATACAATTTTCAGTTTTATGAGAAGTCAGGACAAGCCTGATAAGAGCTTGTAGGTTTTCTCTGTCCTTTGTATAGGGGAGTCCTTCTGCTCTTTTTTTTTTTAATTTACATCAGAATCTTATCTTTACAACTCTGTGTAAGGTTTTATTTTGCTAACTACCATGGAATATGTTTTAAACATGTAGTGGTATGTGCTTGTAGTGCTATCTAATGCTACAAGCATATGTTGCTCATGGAATCAAACTGTTACCTGGAATTGAACTAAGCTTGTGGTAGCCCAGTGGGGAAGACAACCTGACACATTTTCAGGAGGTCACAAGTTCAGTTCCCATTCCTTCCGAAACTCGTTTTTTCCAGCTAAAGCTTAAATTATTATTAAGTGTAGTACTAATTTACCAACTAGAAGAATAACACATCTATAGAGTGCTTGTTTTCAAAGTCAGTGAAGTTTTCCCTTTTCTGATATTAGCACTCTCTAACAGTGGACATTTGAACTAATGGATGATTAAGAAAATACAAATAGTAATATTTCATTAATAAATCCAACCCCCCAAAAGAATTTTTCATTTATCCTTTAAATTTAATATGTGTTTTTCCATCTCCTTCCAAGAAGTAAGGGGGCAAAGTATTGCAAAGCTTTTGTGACTATCATATTCATATCACCAAAAGTTAGAACCTGTAGCAAGAATAGATTGTTTACAATATTTTGGTCCTGTAAAGTTTAAATTCAAATTATTGGAAGACTTCAAATCTGTTAAAGGTAATAAATTAATAATACATGTTCAACTCCAAAAATTTTTTCATTTAGCTGTTAATACTAAAAAGGTGATTATAAGGGATGACAAAGGGAAAACCATAGCTTGTTTTTTCAAAAATGAGCTAAAAATGCAAGTAGTCATGAGATGACACCGAAAAATAGAAGATATATATATATTTGAATAAAACAATATGTATGTAATGCTATATGCATATAATAAAATCTAATTTTGATAGACATCACTCTATTTCCTAATTTTGTTCTAGTTTTCCTTGGATGCTGTAGTATAGCTTACAGGTGTATATTATAATTGAGAATGGTTCTTCCTTTTATTTTACTAATATAACGCTCACAGATGAAGATTAGTTTAGGATTGGCCCTTTTACAGCATTGAATTGCTACCCTGTTGAGTTGAATGGGCAAAATTTGAAGTGCAGATTTAAAAATGCAGATACACATTTTGAAGAAAGAACTTCTACATAGTTTGTGCTGTAGAAAAAAAAGAATTGGTGGTCATCAAAATATAGTAAAAAAGAGGGAAAAGGAAGTAAATTTGAATAATCTTTAGAGCTATCTTTTTAAATTATATTTTCTTCATTTTTTCATTTCTTTTTATTTTGAGATAACACATTTGAATATATTGAAATTTTGAATATTTAAATGATATATATATATATTATAATGCTCTTCATGAAAATTAGAACACTGAGAAGGAATAGAGTAAGGTCCTGGACTTGTATGGGGTATGTTTAGCACCTACTGCTGAAGAAGTGATTAGAGATTCAAAGTTATTGGTGTAGTAGTGTTGGCTACAGGTCAAAGAGAACATTCTGGAAAAGGTGTGACTGGACCCTTCCCACAGGTATTTAAAGGGGTGGTAGCTGTGTTCAGCTTGTCAGTTCTTATGCAAGTGTTCTTAAGATATGTCATGCAGACTGGTGTCAGCTCCATATCTCCAGCTGAGTGAGTTCGACAGAAGGAATATTGTTGACATGAGAGAAGGCAATCTTTTATTTCAAGAAATTGTGGCTCATATGGGATATAGTGTATCAGTTATGCATTGAATATGCAGAAAATGATTCGAAGATGGGCAATGAACACATCAGGAAGGTTCTGGACCTCATCCACAGACAACCCGATGGGAAGATCGCCATCTTCAGAGGTTGGCTATAACAGATTGCTTTGCCCCATCTACTGCCTTGACCCAAAAATGGAGGTCAGTAAGGCATTTTTCCATTGTTGGCAGTAACAGTTCAATACCATTTGTTGCAATTCGGAATGCACACTCAACAGCCATTGCTAAGACTTCCTCTGACTCCTGCACATTAAAGAACATGCTGGATGGCCTTGACGGGAGGCTACCATCTGTCTCCCAACAGCTGTTCCAGTGGTTTCCCTCCCCCAACCTTCTCTGAGCCTTCGGGGGTCCTTGTGACCTGGCCATTTAGCCCATGGTGTGCAAAAAAGTTCCGCTCAGAGGTAAAACAACCCAATCCTCTGATACCCCAACACAAAGCAGCCAGACTGCAGTGGTGCATTGATGGCATTGGCACAACAAATGATACATCATGTTTTTGTCTGTTCAAATCCAATGGAGGAATCCTCATCTGCTAATAGGTTGGCGAGAGGCACTGATTTGAATGAGGCATGCACCAACAATGCATGGGATTATTGTGTGGGGTGTAATCAGTTCCGAAAGCAAATCCTCCCTAGTACTGATCCACCTCATTACCAATGCTCATTACATCCAGGACATTTTACAGCCAATAGCTCTTCTGTACTTATAGACTGTCCCACACTGTATATTTCAGCAAAACATTGCAAAATCCCATGCAGCAGCTGCCACTGTTGAATACTGATGCAAAAAATGTGCAAATCTTTCCGTGGTTTGCTAGATCCTCAGATTTGTCGCCCATCAAAAATGTATGAGATATGGTCAAAGTTTGTGGCAATACCAGCACATCCCAGCAAATGTAGAACTTTGGGTACGGTTGTCACAATCCAGCATCAAACATTTGACTCCATGCCTCATTGTGTACATCAGATCATACAAGCAAGGAATGAATACCACCATTATTAAACAATTCAGTATGTAACTCCAATTGCCTCCATATTGTAATCATTTATTACTACAATAAAGCTACATTGAACACCCAAATATGAACGTGTTGTGATTGGTCCTTCTTGGTGTTCTGATTTTCATGAACACCAGTGTATTTAGACTGCAGTCCAGTACACTGGTGTTCACAAGAACTTTTAAGATCTGTGCACAAGAGCTTTTCATCTTGCATATTAGTCATAGACTTTCAATGCATTTACAGTATGTAAAACATACTATGAAAATAATGATTTGTTGTGAAATATTTTCACTAGGTTTTAGTTATATAATATGTATACTTGAATTTCCTTCTGGAAGTGGGATTATGAAAGAAAGAATGCAGTTTTTTTTATTCTCTTGAAGTGTTTCTCTGTAACAGGTAGAACACTTGAAAACATTTAAATTCCTAATTAACCGTACTTAATGTCTAATATTCTACACATTAGCAAAAGAACGATAAATTCATAAAATTAATATTTACTTTGCTTCACAAAGTATAGCAGAAGTAGTAAATTTAAATGTGCTCTGCAAAGCATAATACAATATAGGGAAGTTTATAACTGTGGAAATCTGATCCTGTGGATGAAGGATAATCTGTTAATGTCATTTCATCCTATAACTTGGAAACATGTTGAGATATTAACTCCAAAAGAAAGAAAAAAATTATTACTATAATTAAAGCCCTTGCTGCTGTAACTATGATCATGTCTGTAGAACAACAATGGAGCCAACAGCTTCACTCTTGACTGCACTTCAGCATTATCAAGAAAATTGTTAAATTGTCTACTCGTTATATTACAAAACGTAAAATTTATCTTGGGAGAAATTTTTTTTTTTTTGTCATTGAAAATGGCCATCTCAAAACTTCACTACATATACACTGAAAACAATTTATTATACACACTGCATTCTTCCACAAACCTGCTACAAACTCCATCACAATAATGTGGCCAATCAAAATTGCTTGTGGGCTATAAATAGGTCAGATACCTACCTGCTGTATAATGTACCTGTAACTGTTATGATGGGTAATCACTTCAACCTGAGCAAATTAAAACATGGGAAGATGGTATGAGGAAGATAGGGTGATCCATATCCACAATTGTATAATGTCTGGGATTTCCATATATGACTGTCACACATGTGTACTAGGACTACATCAAAACTGGAAAATCCTGCAGCCACCAGGGAAAATATGACTCTAACCAAGCCATTGATGTTTGAGGTGAGTACCACCTCCCCTGTATTGAATGTTGAAATAGGGGGCCACACTGCAGATGATAACATCAGCATTAAATGACAGAGCAGCTACAGAGGTTTGTGCAAAGACCATTAGAAGTACAATGGCATGAGGTTGCAGTCGGCTAAGGAACATCACCAATGGACCATGGAAGACTGGAAATGGGTATCTTAGTTCAACAAATTAAGGTTACGACTACAGTATATTGATGGAAGGTTGTGTGTGTGTGTGGTATAGACCACACGCGGGCTTTGAGCCCCAACTTAAAGTTGGAGTGTTACAGGCCAGTGGAGGTCATGCAGGCCACTTAATTAATTCATAACTGTGGGTCCTTGTGTTTAGAAGAGATAGTAGAATGATTTTCATATTTCTCCTTTTTGTAGAGCGAAAGAAAGCAATGAGGATGATAAATTTTAATAACTCATAAAACTCTACAAGCTTCCATTTGACATACAACTTGTCATGTTTAGCCCTCACATTCGAAAGATATAGTAGAAGAATCTATATATATTTCCCCTTTTTCTGGGGGGGGGGGGGGGAAAGAAACACTTGGAGGGATTTTTTTTTTATAACCTGTGACATTCCTTACAAGCTTTCATTTGATGCACAGCCTATTACTTTTGGTTCTTGCATTCTGAAGATGTAATGGAACAATCATTTTCATATTTCCTTTTTTAAGGGGAAGAAAGCATATGGGTAAAGTTTTTTTTTTTTTTAATAGCCTATGACACTCTCCACATCACACACGGGGTGGGGGTGGCTCAGTCGGTAGCACGCCAGGCTCGTAATCTGTAGTTCCCAGATTCGAGTCCAGCTGGGTCAGTGTTGAGATTTATCTCCGCAAAATTCCCCGCCCTGCCCACGGTCAGTAGGGGACACCGTTGGGCTTGGAAAGGTCGCCGTCCGTTGGATGGGACATTAAGCCGTGGCCCCGTGTGCGGGAGAGCCATACCCTGTGCACGTTAAAGAACACGTTGGATGGCCTTGACGGGAGGCTACCATCTGTCTCCCAACAGCTGTTCCAGTGGGTTCCCTCCCCCAACCTTCTCTGAGCCTTCGGGGTCCATGTGACCTGGCCATTTAGCCCATGGTGTGCAAAAAAGTGCCGCTCAGAGGTAAAACAACCCAACCCCACATCACAAGCATTCATTTGACACATAAGTCATTAAGTTTGTCCATTGTGTTCAAAATATATGGTGGAACAACTGTTTCAACAAACTTGCAAACCAACAAATCAGTATTTCTAATTCACATGTAAGAAAATAAGCTAGACCAAACTCTAAAAAAAAGCTAGTTTTTTTATTGTTTAAGAATCAACATTGTTTTCTTAGATAGTAACTTTTGTGTTGCAGTGAAGCTACATTCAAGTTTTAGGCAGGTGAAATCTCTGAATTTTGTAAAATTGAAACATAATTTAAAAGTAAAATGGACTTAGAAATTTAATATAAGCAAAATTTTAATTATTAAAACACAAAAATAAAACAGGAGACACCAGAATTTTTATTTAAAAAAAGACAAATTAAAAATTTTCCAAACTAAAGAGCTGCTAAAAAAAAAGGCTAGGTCAGCAACACTGTGACAAATGACAAGTGAAAAGCATGGTGTTGAAAGATTGGGATAATGCTATGGTGTGCTGAGCATTTCACAGATATTTTGAAGAATCAGTATGGTTGTTTTTACTACCATTGTATTGATGTATTTCTGGCTTTAATGTTGGCCCTGCATTTCAATCTGAAGTTATATCAGCTATCTGTAAAACTACACAATTCACCAGTAGTAGATGAAATTATTACTGGGATGCTTAGAGCTTATCATGAATCTTTGGCATATGCTAGATTGAAATATTGATGTTTACTATGCAAAAGGTGTTCTTAAGGATTTACTAGGATTATTTTTTTCAAAAAAAATAGGGATTATTATCCCTATTTTTCTAAATATGCAAATTAAAATGTATTTATCTTTCTCTATGTGCACTAAGAAGTAAAAGATAAACATGACAATGAAATTACTAGCAGAATTAAGATTAATTTCAAAGGAAAATGGAGTACCAGTAATTTTTTTTCTATTGGTAAGAGAAAACAATTTTGTTATCCCATTTTCCTTTAAAGTCTCTCGTGGTGGCCAAATGTTTAGAGTATTTGTCTACTGGTTGAAGGGAGTGTGGGTTCAAGCTCCAGATAAGGTGTGGATATTTCTTTTATGTGTTGTCCTTCTATTGAGGTCTCACATTTAGTAAAGATCTTTGTGGCATATTAAACTGATAGGCTCCTGTTAGACCTCTGTGCCAAGCAGATGCTTGAGGGGTAATTTTTTTTCTTTGAAGTTAATATGAATCATCATTACCATGCTTTACTTTTTTCCTAAGAATTTTATACTCGGATTTACTTAAAACAGAATAATTATATATTTCTATATTTTTCTTGTATAGTGTTGTTGAAAGTTTCACCAATCACTATACTGTTCACTTTCATTTGTGGTATTGACATTACAAATCCATTATACATATTATTTTTCAAGAAAAATCAAATGACAGCAACTCAAGGAATGCTTTCCATGAAACTTTAATTTAGAAACATTAAAAGAAGGGAAGAGCTAAACATTCTGGTGCAAAACAAATTCACTGTAATGGTCTACTTAAAGTATATGAAAACAGATAAAGTATTTAGAATAAGATTACAAAAATACTTCAGAATAAATAATAAAAGTTATATGAAGTTGATAATTTAGTGGGTAGGAATTGACTGAAACACAAAAAACAGGTGTGTTCTGGACTTTTTGTCACCACTGTAAGTTTTGTGATAAATATAGAGAAAACTGAAGTAGTGAAAGTGGGTCAGGCAGGCGGCACTTCCTTCGTTTTGAATGGAGCAACTGAATCTAATTATGGAACCATAGGTGGATACATGATTTGCCTCCTCATCCACGGAATGTGGGAAGAATGTAACATTTTTGCTTTAAGAGGTAAATTTAAAATTCTTTTTGGTTGCATAGATATTAGTAAAATATGCAATTCACATATTTTGAACCTTCCATTAGTTTGAGTTTCTACTATTAGAAGTGAAGAAAGAATGGCAAAAGTTTTGCTTGGCGATCAATATTCCATGTTCACTAGAGGAGACTGACTTTTTAGCTGTGACAAAATATCATTTGCAGATAAATGGGAAGAATTAAAACTAATACTAAATGAAAATTTTTACTATTGATAGTTAAAAACAATGACTGTTTTTCATGCAATTGGGTTTGCATTGATCATCATCATCATTTGCCTTTTGTGAAAGAGATTTCATTTAATGAATGCATAATGCTAAAATCCTTGTATATATATACTATATGGGTGGGTGGAGAGTAAGATGAAACTGCTAGTTAAGCCTAATGATGGCGTAATTATTGGTTTACATCAGTTAATCAGAGAGTGTGTATGGGGTGTTATATTCCTTTTGGGAAAAATCCTTTATTATTCATTAATTCATTTAATTTACATTAACAAAAATGTTAATTTTTTTTAAACCCTTTCAAAAATTCTTCCTAATTTTGGCTACACCTCTGGTTTGCAGTGATAATAATATTAATATCCCTGAATTTTTATAATCTATAAAGAATTATATGTGTTTACTTGAAGTGATCAAAATCCCAAAAATTAAAGCAATGTAACTTCAAATGTAAAAATCCTTTAATTGACATTTCTGATTGTTATAAAAAAGTTATTTCTTAATTTATGTTTTTTTAGTACATCTATCGCTTGATCAGTTAGATTATTTTGGTTTTACACTGTCAGAAAAATATAACCAATTGCTCTTTGCATGGTTATAGATTTAATATTACGTGGTACAGATTGAGTTTTTTTAATGTATGTAGATATAAAACATATTATGAAGTAGCAGTAGTATAGTGTCAAGAGAGATTATTAGACTGTCATCCCAAAGTAAAAATCAGCTAAATGGTTTTAATTGATATGATTTATTTTCAAACATAACAGATAGTAGTAAATTCCCGTATTAATAAAATCATTATCTGTAACAAGTTATATTTATATTCTTTCATTAATATTATATTCTTGCAATTGTAGTGCAATCTGTCTTGCAATAGCTTAATGTAAGTCTGTTATGAATCAGCAGTTGAGATGTTTCCAGACTGAATTTTTCAGACTAGTAAAAACAGTGTTTTATCTCATTTTTGGCACCAAGCTTAATTCTGTGGACTATTTTATTGTCTTAATTCAGCTGATTTTTAAGCACATTGTTTCATAAAATATTATCTAAATGTTAATTTTACAAAATAAATTACTGAGTGTTGGTGCAAAATGCTTAATTTTTATTTATATTCAGTTCATACATATTTTTCTTCCAAATTTGATAGCGTACATCTACATTAATGTCGAATATTTTTCATGACCAAAAAGAAATGTATGAAAAATTAATCTAAGCTTATCTGAATTAGTGCAAACAAAGTACAAAATAATATTACATTAATACTTATTATTATTGCTGAACTGATATTTAAGATAAATATGTCTGAATGAAACTTTAATGTAGGCTTTATTCGTAATAAGGATTTTGTTGGAATCATATCCCCCCTTTTCTCCATGTGTTGTTGGTTTTAATTTACACAATGATTTCCCAGAAACCTATCTGCCATCTAAATTGAGGAATGGATGTATTCCCTGTGTATTCCTTATCTTTTTTTGTAAAACATAATTAGCAAACCTATAATACTGACATTGGTCATGGCCATATATATACAACAGTTTGTTAACATTCAACTTGAAAAAATGTGTGTGTTTTTTTTGCCCACTTTTTGGATCCTGTACTTTCATTCCCTTGCTCTCATTTTTGGTCTTCTGAACCTTCTGTACCATCCTTTTTGGTCAAATAGAGTTGGGCAACCATAATTGTTGCTTCCACAATATGCCCAAATCTGTAATATTGTCAGAGCAACATTTCCTAAACATACTATTTTGTTTCTGCAAAAATTTTAAGCACTTAATCTATAAAAGTTTGGTACCCATCAACCTTTATGTTTGGAAAAGTGTTTTGGCAATTTTTTCATTACCCTGTATAGGGTTTGTAGATTAGTATTAGGGCCTTTGCATTGTCTGGAAACTAAAGTTATCATTAAATATATTTATTATATACAAAATGTATGTAGTAAATAACTAGAACTAATTAAACAAAATCTTACCTTTAAATAATTGATAATATCTGTTAAAGTCAGTTTTATCTTTAATTTTTTTTTGGTGGTGGTGATGGTGGTGAATATGTACATAAAAAAGCCTGCAAGTGATTGAAATAGAAAATATTATCAGTTGTTGCTAAAATAAAGTTATTATTATGGAAATATTTGACACCCAAACGTGTATTTTATCATAGACCAAAGAGTTCATATTGAATTTATACCTAAAGAGTGACAATGTGTTAAATTAATCTTGGTAAGAGAAAAAAAAACATTCCCTGTCTAGAAGAAAATCCCAAAAGTTTGCATATAATAATTATTTTAGCAACTTGTATAATTACTGTTTTATCATTGGAAAATATTTTTTATTGTTAAGTGTAGAAAGCTTAGTTTTTTTGCAATTAATGTATTATTGTTTTTTTTTCCCTTAATATATATCCATATAGGGCTACAACTGGTGTCATGACAGGAATGTAGTAACAATATTCAGTGCTCCAAATTATTGCTATCGGTGTGGTAATCAGGCAGCAATAATGGAATTAGATGATGCATTAAAGTATTCATTGTAAGTATTTCTTTTCCAGCTAAAGTTGCAGTTTTTTTTTTTAAACATAGAGTTGAACTTGATTATAAACAGCACTGGGGACCTACAAATCTTCCTCATTATAACCATTACTCACTATATCAGGGATGAGTTAAATTTACCTATGTTTACCTCTGTAAATGGTAGCTAGGTAGTCACTGGAAGGAAAGCTATGCACCAATCCCCTGTGATGATGCATAGAACCGGCCAGGCCTAGCACCTAATGTCCGACCCCGCCTTCTCGTGGTGCAGACCGTTAGCACCTTTCAAAAGAGATACTCTCTTGTGGAAGTGAACGGAAGGGGAGGGCTGCCAGATTAGTGTGGCCTACTGATCTGGACAACTATGGCTACTTTTCTTTTTTTTCTACCACTGCTGAGGAGTGGTCAACCACACAGGGTCCTGGTGCTGACCATATAAACCTACTGGACTGGACAGATATATGGCTCTGAGCTTGATTATGGATCCTCATTTTGCTGCACTGGTGGGCTTCTGTGGAGGGAAAATCTTCCGCTGTGTTTTCTGTTTGTTTGTGGGTTGACAGCCCCAAGGGAATAGATTCACAGGATATGTTTATCAGCTGGTGGATAATCCTGAGCAGAAGTCATCGCAGGCACCTGAACTCTTTGCTTCTATTGGCATCGTCAAATTCTACATTGGAGGAAGTCTTCCAGTGTAGATGGCTTCAGCCGTTAGTAGTGGGGGAACGGGTCTTTGCCCCATGTCTGCGATTAGGGGGGGTGTTTGATATTGTTGGCATTCCCTCTCTCAATAAACATAGTTTCTTTAAACATCCCACTAACCATTTTCTCTCCATAGGTAGTTGGAATGTGAGGACTCTGCACAGAGCTTTTTCTCTTGATGTTCTCACACAAGAATTCACCGTTATAATTTAGATATTCTCGGCTTGCAAGAGACCAGATGGACAGATAAAGGTCAGATTCTTAAAAATAATCTTAAATTTCTCTTTTCAGGGAGGGACGACAATAAGCATCACCAAGGCGTGGGTCTGCTTCTCAGCAGACACGCTAGCGATGCTCTTCTAGGATATGAGTGCATTAATGAAAGGTTTCTTACAGCAAAATTTCAGACAAGCATTAAAGACTTGAATGTTATCTGCTGTTATGCCCCCACTGAGGATGCCGATGATGATGAGAAGGATAGGTTTTATGAACAACTTCAGGATATTTTGAATTCTGTCAAGAAAGGAGATGTTACCCTTGTTCTTGGTGACTTCAATGCCAAAGTTGGTACTGACTCTGACCTTTGGGGAGGAGTAATAGGCCCTTTTGGTATTGGTAGCTGCAATGGCAATGGGCAACGTCTCCTACAGGTAAGTAAACTCAATGGATTCAGAATAACTAACACTTATTACAAACACCGCGACATACATAAGTACACATGGGTTTCACCTGATGGGCTGCATAAGAATATGATTGATTACATATTAATTAACAGCAAATGGGCTAGTTCTGTTAGGAATACCAGGTCATATAGGGGAGCTGAAATTGGATCTGACCATTACCTTGTTAAAAGTGTGTTGCAACTTAAACTTAAAAAGTGTTGTGCTAGGGTTAAAAAATTTACTTTTAATACTGAAGCTCTGAAAGATCCAGTTATAGCCAAAGCTTACCATGATAGGTTACTTAGTCATTATGACAGTCATGATTTGCTTACTACTGAAGTTGAGGAAGAATGGGATCATTTTAAACAGGCTTTTTTGGACACTAACAGTACTCTTTTAGGAAAAAAGGAGCAGAAGAGGCAAAATTATCTGAGTGATAAGGCACTTGAGCTTATTTCGGAAAGAAAGAACTGCAGGAATGCCCTTAATCAATACCCTACTAGTCCTAATAGAAAGCATTACAGAGACCTTAATAAACTTGTAAAGGATCAGTTAGCTGCTGATAAGAATCTTTGGCTTGATGGTTTGGCTGACAAAGCCGAGGAAGCAGTTAGACAGCACAACAGCAGAGAGCTGTACCAGATAGTTAATGTTTTGTGTGGTAGAAAACGGATAGGCATACAAGGTTTGAAGGATAACCAAGGTAAGGTTATAGAAGGGGAGGATTCTGTCATGGCTAGGTGGGCTGAGCATTTCAGTGATATTCTAAACAATGTAGTTAGTTCTATTCCCATTGTTTGCAATGATGATAGATGCATTGGTGGCTTTAATGTTGGCCCTATAACACAATCTGAAGTTATTTTGGCTGTTTCTAAACTTAAACTTCATAAATCCCCAGGGGTAGATGAAATTACTACGGAAATGCTTAGAGCTGGAAATGTTTCTGTTAGCACTTGGATGACTGAAAGTCTGAATATCTTTTATGATAAAGGCATGGTTCCTAAGGATTTTACCAGAGCTATTGTTATCCCTATTTTCAAAAAATGTGATCGCAGTTCTTGTGATAACTATAGGGGTATCAGCCTACTCTCTGTTCCAGGTAAAGTTCTTTCCATGATTGTGCTTAATAGAATTAAGAATCTGGTTGACAGTCAATTGCGTGATGAGCAATGTGGATTCAGAAGTGGTAGGGGATGTGTGGATCAGATATTTTCACTTAGGCAGATTCTTGAGAAATGTTTAGAGTTTCAGAAACCTTTGGTTGCTAGCTTTGTTGATTTCAAAAAGGCTTTCGACTCTGTTGATCGTCATAATTTGTGGTTGATTGTGAGATCATATGGTATACCAGACAAGTTAGTTAACATTATGAAAGCTCTCTATAATAACACTGAGTCGTGTGTGAGAGTTGGTAAGGCTTGTAGCAATTGGTTTAGCATTACTTCTGGTGTTCGACAATTGTGCATTTTGTCTCCTTTTCTCTTTAGCTTGGTTATTGATTATGTTATGCGAAATTCACTTCAAGGGAAAGATTTTGGCCTTAAATGGGCTGGAGATACGAAAATTTCTGATTTAGATTATGCTGATGATTTAGCCCTTTTGGCAAATGATGTTGATGAGATGAACTCTTTCATTCAAGCTGTTGATGAGACTGGTAGTAGAGTAGGTTTGGTTATAAACAGAGAGAAAACTAAAGTGATGAAAATTGGTCAGGCAGGCTGTGATTCAGTTAATCTGAATGGTTGCAGTCTTGAGCAGGTGTCACAGTTTAATTATCTTGGGAGCTATGTAACAGATAATGGTGATGTGCGGCATGAGATTAACAGACGAATAGGAATTGCTGCTGGGACTTTTAAGAATCTATGGAGATTGTGGAGAAATAGGCGTATACACCTAAAGACTAAAATTAGACTGTATAATAGTTTGGTTCTTTCTAGGATTAGTTATGGTTATGAAACTTGGACACTTTGTAAACAAGATAACAGGAAACTAGATGCTTTTGATTCCAGATGCTTACGCAGTATCTTGGGCATTAGGTGGTTCAACTTTGTAACTAATGATGAGATTAGGCAAAGCAGTTTGCAACCTCCTTTAAGCAGCATATTGTGCAGAGAGAGACTCCATTGGTTTGGCCATGTTGCCCGTATGAATAATTATAGATTGGCGAATAGGGTTATGAACAGTGTGCCTAAAGGCCTCAGAAAGAAGGGGAGACCTAGGATGTGGTGGGCAGACAATGTCAAACAGGACCTTGTTAGAATTGGTGTGCAGTGGCCAGATGCAGTAGATGTAGCTCAGGATAGACTTGCTTGGAGAACTAAATTGCACGATCTGGTTGGACCTCCGTAGCCCATGGCTGCTTGAGGGTGATGATGATGTTTTTTATTTCTCAATTTTCTTTTGATTTTGATTTTTTTTTGCGAATTGAGAGACACTTTCTTTCGTTAGTGTTTCTCTTCCGATTGAAGAGTTCATTTCTAACTGATTTTACAGTTGTGGCAGTTCGGGTAAAGTGAGGGAGCAGGGTCAGAGGCTAGAACACTGGAGAAGTAGGTAGAGTGGGGGACAGTCCCCAAGGACAAGGTTAGGTCATAAAGTGGCCCAGAATCCAATACAGATGGGGGAGGGGGGGAGCTCGTCGGTAGCACGCCAAGCTGATAATCTGCAGTTCCTAAGTTTGAGTCCCAGCTGGGTCAGCATTGAGATTTATCTCTGCAAAACTCCCCACCCTGCCCATGGTCAGTAGAGTACACTGATGGTCTTGGTAAGTCTGCCATCCCTCAGATGGGATGTTAAGTCGTGGCCCTGTGTGTGGGAGAGTCATACCCTGTGCACATTAAAGAACACACTGGATCCCCTCCTCCAACCTTCTCTGAGCCTTCGGGGTCTTTGTGACCTGGCCATTTAATCCATTGTGTGCAAAAAAGTGTCGCTCAGAGTTAAACCAAAATCAAACTGATACAGATGGTCATAACAGCTAAGTCACCCATTTCATTTTTGTCTATTCAAAGAAATTGGTACTATTTCCGACTATCCAAGCAATTAAGAATGTTTGCATGTTTCCTTAGTTATCAAAATTTGTACAGTATATCTGTGTAGTATGCTTATTATAAAAGTGAGAAATTGTATGGAAATACACCTAAATTAAAATCATTATGGCTTTTTGCTCATTACAGCCATGATCTTGTTATTTCTATTCTCGTTTCAACCAAGTTCGACTGTACTTTAAGAGAAAATAATTACAACTGTTTAACTTATAATGCATAATAGAAGAAATCTGATTTTGTAAATGCATACTTTTGTAAATAGCTGAAAAAAGTTGGTTTTGCCATGAGTGAGATTCTAACCCACATCTCCGAGTAATAGCTAATGTGATTTATAGATTTTTCCTTATATTATTTGATTCACTCTTGGTGCCATCTATGTCAGGAAACAGACAACCAAGTTGTCACATATGATTGAATTTAATATTTGTCACTCACATCATAGCATTAAATCAATAATTCAATAGTAAAATATCATAAGAGGTATCCTATAGACATGGGACTCATGAAATAGCTGGAAAGAAGCATTGGTTTTGCCGCTAGTGGACTTCGAACCCATGGCTCCCAGTAACATGCCAGACATGATAATCACTACACCATCATCGGCTAATCTTTTCAAAAGCTAATGTGACAGACTTCCAAATATTTGATTTGCTCTTGGATCCATAAGAGGCAATCAAGTTGCCATATATAATTTAATTTAATATTTGTCACTGATGCTCATAGTGTTAAATCAATAATTCAATAATAATGAAGGGGGTGGGGGTGGCTCAGTCGGTAGCGCGCCAGGCTCGTAATCTGTAGTTCCCAGGTTCGAGTCCCAGCTGGGTCAGTGTTGAGATTTATCTCCGCAAAATTCCCCGCCCTGCCCACGGTCAGTAGGGGACACCGGTGGGCTTGGAAAGGCCGCCATCTGCCGGATGGGACGTTAAGCCGTGGCCCCGTGTGTGGGAGAGCCATACCCTGTGCACGTTAAAGAACACGCTGGATGGCCTTGATGGGAGGCTACCATCTGTCTCCCAACAGCTGCTCCAGTGGGTCCCCTTCACCAACCTTCTCTGAGCCTTCGGGGTCCATGTGACCTGGCCATTTAGCCCATGGTGTGCAAAAAAGTGCCGCTCAGAAGTAAAACAACCCAACCCAATAATGAAGTATCGCAGGATATGGGACTAATGAAATAGCTGAAAACAATTGCCATGAGTTGGATTTGAACCCACACCTTCCAGTAACATGCCAGGCATAATAACCATTACACTATTATTGTCTAATCTTTTCAACAGTTAATATGACATAGACTTCCCCACTTTGATTTTCTCTTGGCATCATCTATGTCAGGAAACAGAGAACCAAGTTGTCACATACGATTGAATTTAATATTTGTCACTGACGCTCATAATGTTAAACCAATAATTCAATAGTAAAGTATCACAGGAGATCTGTATACATGGGACTCATGAAATAGCTGAATAAAAAATTGGTTTTGTTGTCAGTGGGATTTGAACTGACGTCTCCCAGTAACTGTCAGGTGTGATAACCACTAACTTTTGAAAAGGTTAGCTGATGATGGTTTAGTGGTTATCATGCCTGGCATGTTGCTCTGGGAGATATGGCTTCGAATCCAACTTACTGCAAAACCATTTTTTTTCAACTATTTCGTGAGTCCCATGTATACAGGACATATCTTGTGATATTTTATTATTGACATATTTTTGTTTATATAGCAATTAGTGGAAGTACACATCTAGATTCCTTTGTATTTGTTTTATCATGCAGTTGTCCCCATAATGTTCTTTGCTAAGTTTCTTTATTGTTAATCAATATACACTTGGTCAGTGGTCTTCAGACTCAACATCTGTGGAATCCTTGTGACTAAATATCATGTAACCCCTATACAGTAAAATTGCACTTTACTGGTGCAGAAATGAAATAGTTTTTTTCAAAACTTAGCATTTCATTTATAAGCATACAATATTTGATCAAATTTAGCATGATTTTAATTATTATTGTTATAAATTGCCTAATTTTAATGAATATTGCCAGTTTTTAATGAATATTGTTACAAATTATTGCCTGATTTGTGGGTTTTTCCAGAACCTCCAGGGTTCAATTGAACAGTTTGAATACCACCTACACTTGGTTCATACAGTGTAAATGCTCATTGAGGGCTGGTTGAGATGGGTATTCTTAAAATATTTTGCAAAGTTGAGTGATCCCCTATCAAATTTGATAGGATTAGTATCTGTAATATTCCATGGTATTTAAATATGATTTTATAATATATTTAATGAAGATAAAAAAAAAGTGTATTCCATTCTATTTTATGAATTTTGAAATTTGTGAAGTACTTGTAGGTTTTTTATGTACTTTTTTTGTAATTTGTTCATGTTAAATTATCAATAATATAGCTTTCAGAAGGAAACAGTCTTTAACACAGGCAAAGACTATTTTTTTCTACTTTTTGATATAGGTTTATAAGCTCATCAGGCAAAAAATTAGTCACCTCTGTAATTGCTCACCTAAATACTGTGTAACATCTCCCTTTGCATGAATTACAGCAGTAATCTTGTTAGGTATGTCTGGCTCCACTAGTCGTCGGATATAGTTTACATCAATTCTAGTCCACTCCAACAATAGCACTCATAGTTCAGCTAGATTATGTGGATACCTATTTTGATGTTTCACCCTCTGTTCCAGGTAGTCCCAAAGGTCTTCAATGGGATTTACATCCAGTGACTTTCATGAAATAGATAGCTCAGGGTAAAACAACCCAACCCAATAATGAAGTATCACAGGATATGGGACTAATGAAATAGCTGAAAACAATTGCCATGAGTTGGATTTGAACCCACATCTTCCAGTAACATGCCAGGCATAATAACCATTACACCATCATTGTCTAATCTTTTCAACAGTTAATATGACATAGACTTCCCCACTTTGATTTTCTCTTGGCATCATCTATGTCAGGAAACAGACAACCAAGTTGTCACATACGACCTTTGCATGAATATAACTTGGCAGATGCAGACCAATTGAGATGTCCCAATGTTACCTCATGCTCCTCTTTCCAGTCACAAACAGTTTTGGCCCTGTGCACTCTGAAGTTGTCATCCTGGTTTACTGGGGTATCTATGTTTTTGTCCTTCCCATGAAGCACAAAAGGTAACACCTGGTTGTCCAGAATCAGTATAGCCTTCCTGATTTAAATGGATTAATACCTCAACTAATGGGCCTACCTCATAGGTCTATGGGGCGGGGTTGGCTCTGTCGGTAGCGCGCCAGGCTCGTAATCTGTAGTTCCCAGGTTTGAGTCCCAGCTGGGTCAGCGTTGAGATTTATCTCTGCAAAATTCCTGCCCTGCCCACGGTCAGTAGGGGACACTGATGGGTTTGGAAAGGCCGCCGTCTGTCGGATGGGACGTTAAGCCGTGGCCCCGTGCGCGAGAGAGCCATGTCCTGTGCATGTTAAAGAACACGCTGGATGGCCTTGATGGGAGGCTACCATCTGTCTCCCAACAGCTGTTCCAGTGGGTCCCCTCCCCCAACCTTCTCTGAGCCTTCAGGGTCCATGTGTGACCTGGCCATTTAGCCCATGGTGTGCAAAAAAGTGCCGCTCAGAGGTAAAACAACCCAACTCATAGGTCTATACTTGTAATGTAGCACAGCATATTTTGGACTATCTCACCTTTCCGATTGTGTAAATATTTATAAATTTATCTCAAGTTTATGATATTCAGCATGGTAATCAGGAAAATATACAGTTTACCTTAGAGGAAGCAGTAATTAAATAATATGTGATAATAAATTAATATAAGGATACCAAAACATTGCACATATATTAAGGAATGTATTGTCTTCTGTTTTGTTTCTTTATCTGAATAATCAATCTCCTTATCACCAGCAAACATCTAAAGTTAAAAACTTTGGCTTTATATGCAGGAGTGCATTTAAAGGGGGAGAGCTACATCATTCATCAGTGCCCATTTGATTGATTCTTGTTTATGTACTGTATGGCAATAATAGAAATGGAACCTTTTGCAGCTGTGGTCATGCAGTGACTCATGGAGCAGAAAAAATGCTTGACTACCAACTGCAGAAGATGCACAATTTTCAAAAACTCGTCTATTGATTGTGGTCACAGTGCGGCAAGATCCTAAATACAGCACTGAAGGCCAAACGTTCACAACCAACCAAAATGTCTGGTAAACAGAAAAGGTATATTCCATCAGGACAACACAAGGCCCCATGATGCATTATGGACACAGCTTCTACTGTGTCCATAATGCATCATGGACACAGTAGTCTACTGTGTCCATAATGATGCATTATGGACACAGCATCTACTGTGTCCATAATGCACCTTCTGCTGTGTCACACAAGGTCCATAATGCAACATGGGACCTTGTGTGAGATTGTTTCCTCAAAACTTCCCTTGGTCAGTAGGGGACACTGATGGGTTTGGAAAGGCCGCTGTTTGTCAGATGCGACATTAAGCCATGACCCCACGTGTGGGATCATGGCTTAATGTGTTAGTTTGTGAAATACTCTTCATTAGTGAATTTAAATCTTAGAATTTTGGTACACCCAGTATGCAAGTTAAACCTATTGCACACCACCCAGTGTGCATGTTAAAGAACACATTGGGTGGCTTTGACGGGAGTCTACCATCTGTCTTCCAACAGCTGTCCAGGCAGTTCTGTCCCTCAAACCTTCTCTGAGCCCTTGGAGTCCTTGTGACCTGGCCATTTAGCCCATTGTGTGAAAAAAAAAGTGTCACTCAGAAGTAGAATAACGCAATCATCTATATTCAGCGAACCTGGCTCCTTCAGATTTCCATCTATTCTGATCCCTGAAGAATTTCACTGAACATTTCAGAAAAAAAAAAGTGTGCATTGCCGACTTTGTTGCCATGAAGGACAAGTTTCTAGAGGAACAGCATCTACAAACTTGTAGACTGTTGGAACATGGTTATATCTATTAATGGTAATTGTGTGGTTGCAAAAATTCTTGATTAAATGACATTGGTTAATCTTGAGAACATTTATTCTGGTGTGTCCCATGTTTTTCCATTACTTTTGCATCAACCTAATAAAAAGTGGACAACTTATTATATAACCTATACATAGGTTGTCTGCTTTCCGGTTCACCCCTTAAATTCTGTAATACTGTAAGTGTTCGAACATTTCCATGATATGTGAATGGAAAGCTACATTCAAAGGTACTTTGAAAATAAAACTTGTTATGGGGAAATTTCACTGGAAATTTGAAAATCTCTCTAAAATGTCTCGTTTCAGTCTCAATTTTAAATAATGTCCATTTGTTTTGATGATTTGCTGTAACAATTTGTGCTTTAACTTTTTTAGGGGAATTATTTTAACTAGTAATGCTGCTGTTAAATATTTCAGCTTCAATAACTCTTTAAATGTTAAACAAAATTATTGTAAATTTTGATTTAGAGAACTCTGAGGAAGATTTTCAATTTGCCTTCTTTGACATTTTCTCATAGAAGCTTATATTTAAAGTCGGAGCTTTGGATGCGACTTTCTCATTCATGTAACATAAACATTTTGGAACATTTTTGATAATACAGTGTATTTGCATTTGTTAAATGTAAATGAATTTTTATATTGAAAACAATAGTTGTTGCTTTTATAAAATATATCAATTATAAAAAACAAAATAATAGTGAATGAGAAAAAAAAAGGATTATAAAACCAATATGTTTAATGTATTTTGTTTTTAAACATCTTGAAAATCAGCAATAGATTAATATAGTTTTTTTTTTTACTTTCTAATATTTTTAGTCTTCAGTTTGATCCTGCACCACGAAGAGGAGAACCACACGTTACCAGACGTACTCCAGACTATTTTCTTTAAACAAAATGCTAACATTGTAATAGTGAGATCCTGTTATTGTACCCTTTAGGAACTGTGTATGATTCACATGGTGACTGAAATGCAAATATGTTAACATTTTCCTGACTTCTTTGCATTTCATGTTGTACTTGCCTGTGGCAAAATATGAATCATTAGTTTGTGAAATACTCTTCATTAGTGAATTAAATCTTAGAATTTTGGTTCATGGCTTGATGTAATTACCTCTTTTGAGGTGATTCCTCTAATTTACTTTTTTGGTTTGCTTCTACCTTCCATTGTTTTTTGTGCTGTCAGTGATGAAAGTATGATGACATAAAAATATCCTAGCAGTTTTCGTAACATAATTATTGCTTTAAATTTAATGAAATGTTTTTGAGAATTTTAAGAATATCCATTCCTTTTAAATTATGGTGAAATATTTTGTTTATATTCTAAAATTTTTTTGCATGCTCTTTAATTTTCAGTTTATAACATGCTATTTTTAGCATAGTAACTGCCACATTTCTGTGTATGTCGTCTTTTATATATCAATAGTAAATCACTATGCAGGGTACCAAGGGATGATTTATCTCTAAGCATTAACTACTTGTAGTGCTGACATTCGAGTATCAACTTGGACACAATTTTCATGTACAGTTTGATTTTCAAGAACAAGTAATAAAAGAAGGTTGATCCTTTGTTTGTCATTTCATTACTTTTAATAATTGAATAAAATGCCCAAACTAGTTTATATACTACAGCAAAATTATGTTTTTCAGAATACTAATTTCTTCCTTCCACATATTTCTCTGAAAAACAATTATAACTAACTTCATTCATTGTAGACCATTCACAGTCATTTTTTGTTTTGCAATTCTTACATTTGTGTATAAGATTGCATTCATATTTTATGGTTGGAATTTGGGTTCCAATATAAACCATTTATTGGTTTCAAAATGCTATAGAAATGTTACTAAAAATAATACTATGTAATTTTGCCAAACATTTAAAATCATCATTATACATTGTCACAATGAAATAGCTGAAGAAGTATTGTAACAATGAAATAATTCAAGAAATTTTTCAAAATATGTAATTAATAGTTCACAATTCTGGAATCTACGAAGTTTTGGTTACTCGCACTTACAGTTGTAAATGCCATTATTCGTAAAGTACATATTTCATAGTTGTGAAAATCCACAAAACTTGCTTATGCAATAGTTTCTGCTGAAAATTAAAAGACGTAAATAATATATGTTGTCAGGTAGCAAAAGGTTGAGCAACTAGCTAGCAGTGTTTTTGATGTAAACAAGATTTTTCGTACAGAATTTTATTTAATGGAAGTGACTTTTGCAAATAAATTGTGACCTTTCATAAAATGTTGGACTGGTTTATTAGCACTGAAGTGAAGGTTACTGTATAAATTACTTTAACACCGTACTGTAAAATGTTAGGTAATATTAATGTTGAAAACTTTCATGAAAAAATATACTGAAGTTTTGTCGTTAATGTTAATTTGTAAATATTTGTTAACTTTGACACGAACCTTTAAATCTAAAGTTTATAACCATAAGGGAAAGATCAATTCTCTGATAAGTATCAGATTAAACAAGCATCGCGCTATTCTTAGACAGGTTTGTTCTGCATACCACACTTGACTGATTAATAAGAAATAGCATCTGCTCTGGTTCCAAAGTGAAAAGAATGGAACTGTTGAGCTGATCATCTGTAGATCTACAAGGGTTCAAAAAGTAATGGCAACATATGTGAGACTTACTGAAAACTATTTTCACAAAAAATTAGCATTCCATATCAATGTAATCACCGGCTAGGTCAACTCTTTTCCAAATCTGTGGGAGATGGTGAATGCTGTCAGTAGATCTTTCTGTTGATCACTTCAATTGAATGAAGTAAGATTGCGAAACCATTGTCCATTCACCTTAGGAAACAAGTTAACGTCACAAGAACTTTTCTGGGGAGTACCGCCATTCTTTGGACTAGCATTTTAAGTTTCGTTTCTTACACCTGTGCTAATGTTTCATCGATGGCAGTGACAGGACGAAAAAGTGCATCACCGTCTTTGCGATATCATTCCAAATGAGATTTGCAATGGCGTACCTCTGTGAGATGGTGTGGCTTGCATGGACTGCAATTTTTTTGTATGCGATTTCATTTGCCATTGGTGTGTCCAATGTCTGTCAACATCCAGAAACGACTGTATGAGCTGAACCTTCTATGGGATTGTGGGACGCACTGCACGGTGAACGTCATCAAATTGACCCCGACCTTGGCAAAAGGATTGCACCCAGGGGCGTAGCTATGGGGGGAGGCACCCCCCCAAATAACTCGAAGTTGGCAAAATTCGAAGAGACTTCGTTAAATCAAGGTGAGGTGAAAATTTGTAATCGTTTTGTAAAGTTGGAGTTGTCAAAATCGAGGTAACTTGGCAACTCTAGGGCAGTTTGGAAAACTTAGGAGACTGCAAAATTTAGAGCAGTTGGCAAAATTCGAAGCCACTTAATAAAATATAGGTGAGTTGGCGAAATTCGAAGCCACTTAGTGAAATATAGGTGAGTTGGTAAAATTCGGAGAGACTGTAAAATCTTGGGTAATTGGCAAAATTCGGAGTGACTTGGCAAAATCTTGGGGAGTTGACAAAATTCGCAGTGACTAGGCAAAATCGTGGGGAGTTGGCAAAATTCAGGTTAGATGTAAAAATTTTTTTTTTCCTGTAAAATTATGACGAGTTTGCAAAATCTAGGGGCAGTTGGCAAAATTCGGAGTGTCTTGGCAAAATCGTAGAGCTTACAAAATTCAGGTGAGATGTAAAAATTGCAATCTTTTTTTTCTGTGAAATTATGGCGTGTTTTCAAAATCGAGGCAACTTTGCAATATCTAGGAGAGTTGGCAAAATTCAGAATGACTGGAAAAATCAGGTGAGAAGTACAAATTGGGATTTTTTTTCTGTAAAATTGTGGTGAGATCGAGGAAACTTGGCAAAATTTAGGGCAGTTGGCAAAAAACTAATCCACTTGGTAGAATACAGGCGTTTGTGAAAATTGGTATTTGTAAAATGAAGAAGATTTGACAAATCGAGGAAACTTGGCAAAATTTTGGGGAGTTTGAAGTGACTTAAAAAATTCGGGAGAGGTGTAAAAATTGGGATTGTTTTGCGAAATTAAAGAGGTGGTAAAATCGAGGCAACATGGCAAAATTTAGGGAAGTTGGCAAAACTGGAAACGACTTGGTAAAGTACAGGTGAGTTGTAAAAATTGGGATTGGTTTTGTGAAATTGAGGAGAGTTGGAAAAACCGAGAACTCTTGGCAAAATTCGAAGCCACTTGGTAAAATACAGGGGAGTTGTGAAAATTGTGTCTTGTGCAATTAAGGAGAGTTGATAAAATTCGAAGTGACCTGGCAAATTCAGGGAAGATGTAAAAAATGCGATTTTTTGTGTAAAATTACGACGAGTTGGCAAAATCAAGGGTAGTTGGCAAAATTCGAATCCACTTGGTAAAATATAGGCGATTTGTGGGAATTTGTTTTGTGAAATTAAGGAGTGTTGGATAAATCGATGAAACTTAAGAAAATATACGGCAGTTAGCAAAATTCGAATCCACTTGGAAAATATGGGCGAGTTCTGATAATTGGGATTGGGTTTGTGAAATTAAGGAGAATTGACGAAATCGAGAAAACTTGGCAAAATCTTTGGGAGTTTGAAAATTCTGAAGTGACTTGGCAAATTAAGGAGAGATGTAAAGATTGGGATTGGTTTTGTGAAAATTAGGAGAGTTGACGAAATCAAGGGAAAATTCACACTGACTTGCTAAAACTCAGACGAGATGTAAATATTGGGATTATTTCTGTAAAATTATGGCTAGTTGGCAAAATTGGAAGTCAAAAGGCAAGATGACAAAAAAGACACTATTTGCTCAGTTGGCAAAATTTGATTTTCGAGTTGGAAAATTTTTGATTTGTTGCTCACCCCCCACAACCGTAGTCCTTCGCTACGCCCCTGACTGCACCCATCATACAACTGTAAAATATGGTAGTGCTGCTTCTCCACATACTTAAGTCGACGCCAACAATCCCTTTCCTTATGGCCACATTCCATCTCGATTTTAATCCAGTTTTGGTGTTCCAGCATCACAAACATGTCTTAGGCCATCGGGCAGGAGTCTGATATTGGTGTGACTTCTTTTTGTCCACTCTCCTACCGTGGCACCACACGAATGACGATATTTGGCGGCAGGATTTCCATTACGTTTCAAACATGTCATAGAAATTAACTCGTAGATATTTCTAAGAAATTGGATTTCAGTTATTAATTGCACTTGTAAGTTATTGACACACCATACTTTAGTAACTGTTTCGTGCAAACGACCAAATATTTAGTGTCTTCAAATCATTATTTTTCAGCGCTATAGATTATCTGGGGATTTGGAGTTGTGTTTGACCTGAAATTTGAAGGAAAAACTTATAAATTGCGAATCGGAAAACCTTAAAATGAATATATAATGAAGATTAAATTATGAAATATGTATGCGTAAATTAATGTTATGAGTTGACTAAGGTCCAGCAGGGGTGGCTCAGTCGGTAGTCTATCAAGCTCGTAATCTGTAGTTCCCAGGTTCGAGTCCCAGCTGGGCCAGCTTTGAGATTTATCTCTGCAAAACTTGCGCTGCCCTCAGTCAGTAGAGGACACCAATGGGCTTGGAAAGCCTGCTGTCGGTCGGATGGAATGTAAAGCCATAACCCCGTGTGTGGGAGAGAGCCATACCCTGTGCACGTTAAAGAACACGGGAGGCCTCCAGGTGTCTCTTCTGATAACTGTCCAGTAGGTTCAATTCCTCCAACCTTCTCTGAGCCGTCACAAGTCCTTGCGACCTAGCCATTTAGCCCATTGTGCGCAACTAAAATGAATCAAGGTTCAGCATCCATGCTTGCTGAGGTTAAGGATTTACAGCCCTGAGATAACATTGCCACCATTGAATTATAGAATAACTATTGCTAAATCGTAGACAACAATTTGCATGATGTTTCTCTTCAAGCAGTACACTTGTGACAGAAATCTGACAAAAGCCTTGGTTGTGAATTGGCTGTAAAGAAGATGAGATCTCGCCAGAAAGGCATGTTTTTGCTATCTCCTTGATTAAAAACTTGTTTTCGCCTTGGCCAAATACATTGATCATTCAGAAATTGCCTCACGGAAAGCTGTGGGTTACTGTAGTCACGTGCCTATTTTATGATCAAGCCTATTTTATGATAGTAAAATTTGAATCGCAAATGAATAACCAAAAAGCTGCATGTAATCATCACTCATTGGTAATCGATATATCCCATAAGTTAACATTAAAATGCCGAATTTAGAGTCGGAATAGGTGCCTTTGAGGAAACTGGCACCTAGGGCAGAGAATCGTATTGGTGCCCCCAAATAGGAAATTGGCATCTTCAATAATTTCAATACATTATGTTGTACAATGTAGGTTTAGAATTATTATAATAAAACATAAAAAAAATACACTGAAGTGTCATTGAGTTAGGGATAGGAGACGTTATCCAAATTCAGTACCGCAAGTTCTCATATGCGTGCATGCGTGACTGAAACTCTGGTCATATATAGCTGTCAGCTTTGGCCTCCTCAAGCATTCGTCGTGAGAAGCATAATGGGAAAGTTGCGGGATTTAGATGCATTTGACAGAGGGCAGATAGTAGGTACCCGACGGAAGGGATACTCGATCTAAAATTGTCAACGAACTTGGATTTTCATGTACGACAGATTCAGGAGTGTTCCGGGAATGTGAAAGTTCCGGCAAAAAAAACCCTGAACAACCAACTTTGAATGATCGTGGGCTTCGCCGTACTGACACGCATCGTATGGACCGATAGGGGCCAGACATTATCTAAAATCACCTCGCATCTGAACACAGGTTCCAGCTGGGTAGTCAGTGCATGGACTGCAACACACTTCATCATCTCGGCTTCGGGAGCCGCCGACCTACAAGAGTCCCACTTCTAAAAGCATGACACCAGGCTCAACTCCTTGCCTGGATTAAAGAAAATCGAAACTAGACCATCGAAAATTGGCAATGGAGCCTGGAGTGATAAAATCCTGATTTAAACATCACGCTGATGGGAGGCGATATGGTGCTAACCCCATGAAGCCATGGATTCTGCATATCAGAACAGTACAAGCTGGTGGCGGCTCAGTGATGGCCTGAGATCTTCAGTTGGATATCTGTTGGACCTTTGGTACATGTACCGACGATTCTCAATGCATCCAAGTATGTAGAACTCGTGGCTGATCATTTACACCCATTTATGGCTATCATGCATCCCAATGGAGATGGTGTCTATCTGTTCATCTCGCAGGTTGGCTACTGCATGGTTGCAGGAACATTCTGCTGACTTTGAAATAATGAATTGGCCACCTAGAAGCCCAGATTTAAATCCCATCGAAAATCTCTGGGTTACTGTCGAGCAGTGTGTTCGGCCCGTGTCCCATCAGCGACGACCTTGAGAGAATTGTGGATAGCTCTGGTGGATGCATGAGTCGCCATACCTGTGTAAAATTTATGCAAGCTTGTGGAGTCCTTGTTTCGTCGTGTGACAGCTGTTATCAGGGCCACAGAGGTTACTAGGTTGCTATCCTTAATTTAATAATATCCAACACGTTACTAGGTTGCTATCCCTAATTCAATGGCACTTCAGTGTGATCGCTACCTTGGGGGGAGCGGGGGTTGCTCATTCAGTAACCTGTCAGACTCGTAATCTGCAGTACCCAGGTTCAAGTCTGGTGGGCCAGCTTTCAGATTATCTCCGCTAACTTCCACCCTGTCCTTGGTGAGAAAGAGGACACCGATGGGCTTGGGAAGCCTGCTGTCTGTCGGATGGGATGTAAAGCCGTAGCCCTATGTGCAGGAGAGAGCCCTACCCTTGCACGTTAAAGAACATGATGGATGGCCTTGACAGTCCAATGGGTCCCCTTTTCCAAACATTCTCAGAATACTTGTGGCCTAGCCATTTAGCCCATTATCTGAAAGCAAAGCGATGCTCAGAATTGAGGAGGTAAAACAACCCAACAGAAACTCTGAGAAAGTATAAACAGATGAGCATGCACCTGCCAAATGATACATTAAGCTGTGGCTTAGTCTGCAGGAGAACCATAACTATTTTATTTGTCTTCCTATTGCTTTTGGCCTTGACATTTGTCAGTTTGTGGATTTCACAAACTTTGTTCCACCAGTTCTTTCGAACGCGATGGAGAAATGTAATTTACGTGCCGAATGAACGCTTGTGTCAAGAGGAGTGTCATATGCTATGAAAAATTGACAGTGCTTTCTTCCCCCCTGAAAAAGATAAAAACATTTCTTAAGCTACATCTCTTGATTGCGAGTGCAGAAAGTAACAAGCTATGGGCCAAATGAAAGGTTGTGACGTAGGGAGTGTCATAGGTTTTAAAAAATTGACCCCACTTCCCCCAAAAGATAAAGAGGAAATGTGAAAACTATTCCACTAATATATCCAGAATGCGACTGCCGACAAGTAACAAGCTATATGTCAAATGTAAGCAATACGGAAAATGTAGGCTATGAAAAATTGACCCCCATGCTTTCCCCCCTGAAAAGAGGGAAAATATGAAAATGATTGCTCCCTGTATCTCCTGAACGCGAGTGCAGAAAGTAAGCTATATGTCAAATGAGAGCTTGTGACACGAGAAGTGTCTTAAGCTATAAAAAAATTGACCCCTCATGTTTTCCCCACCCCTATAAAATGGGAAATGTGAAAGTCGCTGTACTATATCTTCGGTAGGTCGGAGGTCTACAGTTACAACTTCGGAGGTCCTACAGTTAAACCATATTAAACACACAAAAAAAAGTAAAACAATATACTGTACTGCAACAGTATGTTTTATAAATTTAAAATTACAATTACAGTATGAACAATGTAGGCTAACACAGACACACAGAGTGAGACAATACAGTACACGTACAGTATGTGATGCAATACATGTACAGTATTTAGATGGCAGTAAAATTATTAAAGTTTATAAAACACAGTTATATACAGTACAGTTTTTTTATTTTAAATACAGTATTGTATTTACTGTACTGTATATAACTTTATGCTTTATAAACTTTAATAACTTTATGCTTTTAAATTTTTCTTCTTCTTTTATACGATGACTATGTACAAATGATGATGAAATACAAACACTTCTGACACACAGTTCTTGCTGTACAGTTATCAGACGTACAGTACACACAAATACACACACATTCAAACAATGTTTATTGTAACTGTGCTGCATTATTATTTATTCGAGGAGTAGAAGTAGATCGTCAGGGTGGCGTAGTCGGCAGTTCTTTTAGCGCACTGAAACTTTTTTCAAAATTTAACTTTTTATAATAAATTTGTGTATATATTTATGGTAGTAAATGATAAAATAGATTAATAATGTATATATTTTATGCATTTATGACTTACTGAATTTCTTTTAGTTATCTTTACATTTTCTAGTCTCAGCAATTTTCCGCAGTAGGCTGCAAAACTCCAAAAAAATTCCCAATGGCAAACTCGCGAATAATCAAATCCGCGAAAGTCGAAGGCCGACTGTATTCATATTAATGATCTAATAAACCTTAAATTTAAGGGTTCTCCTTATTTATAGCTGATGACACCGCTTTGATTAATGTGAATCACAATACAGGAGAGACAGTCGGAGATTTAATTATGAATAAAGGATACCTCCTACCTTTTTCCACCTTTTGGATGATTTTAACAAAATTATTAATGGGTCTCACATTAACCTATTTACATGAACTCAGACTAAACCAAATAAATTAGCTTTCATTCACCATGATATTATGAACTTTCATCTTATGAAATAAATCCACAAACTCTTATGTCCTCATAAAACGATAAATCATGACCCTGAGAGCTACGGCTGTGATGTTATTGAGCGTGTTGAGAGCCATAAATATCTTGGACTTGACATGGATACAACCTTCCGATAGAATGCATATATTCAAAAGTTAGCAGGGAAATTGCATCTGTTGTATCTAAACGTTACATACTATAATTTGCTGCAAGCACACATATATGTATTTTGGTTTAACAAAACTTTCTGTGAATCTATATTGATTTATGGTTTGACAATATACGACTCAACTAATCTCATAAATATAAAGGAAATAGAAACTATTCAATCATCCATTGCTAAAAATATAATCCCATACAACTTAAGAAATTCATTTCATCAGTGAAAGACTAAATTTTCGAGGCATACGTTCTTTTCACAACCTTTACACATGCAGAATCACTTTAAAATATTTTTTGACAATCAATTTAAATCTAAAATCTCTCATGGGGAAAACACAAGGTTACAATCCAATAATTATTTTCAACTTCCGAAAATATTAAACAATAAGGGAAATGTATGAGAGCATATACTGTACCTTACGTGTTCAATCAATTACCAAGGGAAATTATTTTATTAAACAAATTTAAAGAAATCAAAAATAAGACTAAAATTTTTCTTCTAGGCACTAAAATTGATATAAAAAGCTGAACCACCACAATGGAACTTCCACTGAAATTTCACATAATTATGTATTCGATGACATTGTTTTAAACTATATCTATGCATTTTCATGTAACGTTATTATTCTTCTCTGCTGCAGATAGAAGATGCTTTGCGGGGCATTTGTTTAAACTTTTGTATAACTAACATGAATATGAATAATAATAATTATTATGAAGTGAAAAATGATAGCACTATTTGATGAGTCCATTTCAAAATGTCGGCCGTTTTGGACCGTTATGGGCGTTAAAGGGTTAATGTTTTATAATGAAAGTTTACAAAAAAAAATAAACATTTTCCTAACAAGTAGCTAATGCTGAAATAAATTATAAAAAAAAAATAAATATCCCCTCAAGGAGCTGCTTGCCACAGATGTCTAACAGGAGCCTGTCAGTTTATATGCCATAGTAGAAGGTCTGAGATGATGGCAGGCCCTCAGCAGAAAAACAACACAAACAGCCATGCCTTATCCGGGCTCGAACCCAGGTCCCTTAGATCAGTAGCCAAGCGCGCTAACCACTAGGCCATTTTACCTTAAATTTATCAGATTTTGCTTTGAACACGTTTAAAACACTAACAATGTTAAATAAGCCTAAGTATGTAAGAGTTTTGATTTTCGGAACGTCACATTATATATAGATTCATTTTTATAATAAAATCGAAAATCTTAGTCGAACCTTTGATATCCTATAAAAATATTGTATTTAATGTAAAAAATTTATTGCTTTAAAGATTGCTTGACTTCTAGATTATTTTGAAAGAAATTATTTCGTTCGGCCTTACATTTAATGAAAATAGAAACTGTTGTTTATTAAGGCGTGTAAATACAATGCTAAGCAGTAGGCGTTTATTGCGTTATTGCCCATACTTTATATGCTAGTGGCCGTGTAAAGGGTGGACATTAATGAATTTGGCTTCCCACAGGGGTGGGTGAAGCTGTAATACAGCAGTTGTTCACTCTATTATTCTACGTCTTTGGGTTCATCCATGGAGGAATAAATAAGAGAAGACGCCTTAAGCCATGGTAAACGCCTCCTAAACGTGATGAGACAACTGCTGCGTGGTATCCATTTTGAGACATCCAAAACATCTTCAGCCTGGTGTGTTCAGTGCTTGTACTGCTCTCTAGGAAGTAGGAAGTAGCAAATACGGTAATATTTCACAAATGCCGTCATGTGTCGCAGTTAGATAAGCTTAGCTGTCCCATGGCCGAGTGGTTAGCGCGCTTGACTACTGAACTAAGGACCTGGGTTCGAGCCCCGGGTAAGGCATGGATGTATGTGTCGTTTATCTGCTGAGGGCCTGCTATCATCTCAGACCTTCTACTATGGCATATAAACTGTCAGGCTCTCTGTCAGACCTCTGTGGCAAGCAGCTGCTTGAGAGGGTATTTTTTTTATTATATTTTTATTTTTTACTCACTCGCTTCATTGAGTGGGTAGGTGATTGAGTGAGTGAGCAAGTAGGTAAGTGAGCGAGTTGAGTAAGTAGTTAGCTTAGTAAGTAAGATAGTAAGGAATCAAGTTTAGAACAATAAAAAAAATTATTTTTACATATACTAAAATATTATTCGTAAATTAGAATGTCGAAAGGCGACACACGTAGAGATTCTCAGGCATATATATATCATGTTTTAAAGCACCCAAGAAATAAGTGGACGATTCGTTTCTTGTATTCTTCAAAATGGCCGTTGCGGCTTCATGGACTTGCATTTCATAAACTCATTTGCGTCATTAAAAATCATTCTCATCGTTAATTATTTGTCATCATTAAAAAAGTAACGAAATATTGTAGAAAAACCATTTTTATTAATTTCGACTTGGGCATAGGGAAACTAAAATAGTTCTGAATATTAATGTTTAATTCTTAAAAATTCTTCCTATATTTTTCCAATTTTTTAAAAAAGAGGATTAATATTTGATATTTAAAACCATGATTAAAGCTTCGTATGTACTCTTGATATTCATATTTAAAATATATTCATAACATCTACCAACCCAACTATAAAGATCTGATATTCCCCTGAATTTTGTTTTCGCTCCAGGGCTGGTTGCCCATGGCACTCCAGTCTCGTATCAAGGATTTAGTTTCAGGGTCAGTGGTGGTGATGATGGTAGTGGTGGGTGAGTGGGAGTCCAAATCCCCCCCCTCTCCTCCCCCGGATACATCTCTGTGGCACCCTATATTATTTGAACAAAATTTCAAGACCACATACAGCTGTTATCGTCAGTGTACTTGATCAGAATTCGGTTTTAACTACTGAGAGTAGTAAAATCCGATCAAGCACATTGACATAAAATAAAATCACCCATCAACTTGACAGGTTGTTGTCACCCTAGAATCGAGTGACAATGGACTGGCCCATCTGGTCGGCGGCGCACGGACTGCACGCGCAGGCAGCTCCGGCCAACTGCAGTAGCATCAGCATGTGTGGAAATCGGCTGCATCGCTGTAACTCCCGCCAAGATTGTAACCAACTGGGATCTACGAATTGCTCCTGAGGAAGACCACTTTCACATCGGAGCTATTTTCAACTTATCTTTACGTGACTGTGAAGGAGACTAAGCTTTGTAAACTGAACGGAAAACAAGTGGTATTAATTTGAAGCGAACTTTACCAAGGTAAACTATTTGTTGTTCACTTTTTTTGTAGGTGACTCTATGTGTCGCAATCACTATTTCAGTGCACCTGTTCAGAAATAAAAATTAAGCTTTCGATGGTATTGAAATGCTTTAATTACACGAGGTTTTCTCCTAAAGTGTTTGTAGTTTCCGTTCTGAGAGTTTCAGTAGTAGTTTTTTTAATTGGGAATAAATTCTTCGGGGTTAAATTTTGCATAACTCTTTTATATTATAAGGTTAGATTGTACTCAGGGTGAAAAACAAAAAGGTTTCGAGATGGAGGAAAGAAGGAAAATTCCGAAAATAAAGGTAATAGGTATTAAAACTGGAAAAAAAAATTCAAATGAAAGAAGAAGGATAAATATACACTGAAGTAAAAAACATTGAAAAGTTTTGCCAAATATGAGTGATTAAATTTCATACAAATGATCGTTTGATAATCTTTGTTTACAATTCTGATTTTTATAAACTGTGATTTACTAGCTTAAGAAATGATTATAATATTGCAAAGATTATTCAAAGAACTGATCCATAGAAATTAAAGATGAGTTCGGGCTGAGTGTTTCGAGGCCGATCTGTCATGTCTTATAAAGTGAGGTCATTCGGAACATTTTGCATTTGTAGTCTGGATAAGAGTTATTAAAGACTGATAAACTCAAAACTGATAATGCAATTTAATTCGCAGCCGTAACAAAATATATTAGTGTCATTTTTTTAGTGGAGATAAAGTTGTGATAGAGTAATTCAATAAACCGAGGATTTTAAATAAAAGAATGAGTCTGCCATCCTCATCTTATATTTCTTCTTAACGTGTTTCATCGTCTTATACTGTATCATTGTGTCACTTCTCCATGTGTTTGGGATTGGCGCAGTCGGCAGAGCGCCAGGCTCGATTTGATGTTTTTAGGTTCGAGTCCCAACTGTGCCTGTGTTGAGAATTTTCTCCGCTAACTCCCTTTCTTCCCTCGGTAAGAAAGGGGACACCAATGGGTTTGGTAAATGGAGCCGTCCGTTCGATGGGATATTAAGTCGTGGCCCCGTGTGCACGTTAAAGGAATACACTGGATAGCCTTGACGGAAGTCTTTCATCTGCCTCTTAACAGCAGCCCAGTCATCCCCTTTCCATGAGCCTTTGAGGTCCTTGTGACCTGACCATTTACCCATTGTGTGCAAAAAAGTGCCGATCAGAGGTAAAACAACTCATTTCTACTACTAATTGCAAGAAATGATCTGATATATTCTCTTTCATCTATATTTTAGCAGCTGAATTTTATTTGTACATATTTCACTTTGAGTTCGAATGAATTTCCTATTACTCTTTCAAGGTGCTTTAATTATATATTTGCGAACTTTAGTCATCTATGAAATAACAATTGGGGTAATAGCCTTATGAAGTAATAGTTTTAAAATATTTTTCTGTAATTAGTACCGAGAGGTTACATACTTGGCTGCAGTGCTTCAGGGACCCGAGTTCGAATCCTGGATGACGCATAGATGTATTTCTTGTAATAAATGTCAAATTCAGATGAAAAAGTTTTTCCTAAACTTTTATTTGGATTGTTTTCGTGTTCTGTGTATTATTAGCCCATTGGGTGCGCAAAAGTGCCGACCAGAGATAAAATAACCCAACCACATTTTGTTCTGATTTTTACCATCTAAGTTTTTTGAATCATGCTATATTTAGGCAGTTTTACGTCCGGGCTAGTTGCCCTACGAATATAAATACATGACTTAATAATTAAGGGCACTTTCTGTTGAATTATTTTATACGATGACTGTAACGATTTTTATTAAATATTGTTATTTGTAGAGTGTTCAATTCTAAACACGTCATTAGCTATATCGTTCAAAAATTGTGTGTAAGCTTTGCAAAAAAGTAAACTTTCCTCTTTGCTAATCTTTATTTTTTTTAATAGATTGAATATTCATTCCATTAGCATAAAGTATAGTCCTGTATGGATAGCAAAAGTTATATCCGCAACCTCATCCGCAAATCTTTATCAACATTCGCTTGTATTGGTTATTTAATAACCGTCGATTGCATTTTGCAAATGCTTGAGGTCTGATGTATGTTTGCGAATAAAAGAAATCAGTCTAATGGTTTATTAATGATTAATAATTAACTGAAAAACTATTCTGCGATTAAAAAAAAGCATGTATTTCAGTTAAACGTGCCTTACTAAATATTAATGATAAATTACTTTATAAATAATGTAATTTTGCAAATTCTTCTAAATAAAATGTGCTCTTTTAAATGTAGTTATCCATTATCTGCGATTAACATTATTTTTTTACTACGGTTTTACATGTTATCCGCATTAACAATTAATTTTTTTTATCCGAGAAGCGCTTTTAAATGCGGATATATCTTCATTTCAAGATAGTTTATTTTTTCCAGTTACTTATGCATGAAACGTACGTTAAACGAATGCCTTTAAAAATACTAGTTCAAATTTTGAAATTAGTCATTTCAATGTCCATTTTAGTTTAGTGGATTTCGATCATTTTGCAAAGAGTTTCAAACTATAAAGTGAGTTGAAGGTTAAAAAATGAAAAAAAAAAGATAATAACAGTTGCACAAAGTTAACGAATCATTTGCTAGCGTTTCTTCTCAAACCGCGGTTTCCTGTATCTGTGATTAATAAATCATGTGGAGCGGGGGTGGCTCAGTCGGTAGCGCGCCAGGCTCGTAATCTGTAGTTCCCAGGTTCGAGTCCCAGCAGGGTCAGCGTTGAGATTTATCTCCGCAAAATTCCCCGCCTTGCCCACGGTCAGTAGGGGACACCGATGGGCTTGGAAAGGCCGCCGTCCGTCGGATGGGACGTTAAGCCGTGGCCCCGTGTGCGGGAGAGACACCCTATGCACGTTAAAGAACACGCTGGATGGCCTTGACGGAAGGCTACCATCTGTCTCCCAACACCTGTTCCAGTGGGTCCCCTCCCCCAACCTTCTCTGAGCCTTCGGGGTCCACGTGACCTGGCCATTTAGCCCATGGTGTGCAAAAAAGTGCCGCTCAGAGGTAAAACAACCCAACCCAAAATAAATCATGCGACCTTCGCGGTATTCGACCTCGAGTATCCGCGAAAACGAGGCTTATTTAAGCTATATTTAAATTATTCTGCTATATTTAAATATTAATAATTGTATATAAAAATTCTAATAAATATAATAACATTAGCAATACGCAAATGAGTACTTATATTACTGAGAAGCGAAAGGGTTTCTGTTCTTGAAAGTAGAATTCCTTTCATCAAGATCTCTTTAATCCGGATAATCGCTTTATAGAGATTAAAAAAAAGGATCGAATTTTTAATCATTAATAAAATTCGTCCATTAAATAGTTATCCAAATACCGATAATATAAAGTACAATTAAGTATATAAAATTGACTAGTATTATAATCAGTTCCATGGCTTGTTTTAAAGAAATGCTGTAGAATTGCTGTCAGATGGATTTCTTGAAGGCTATGCGAAGAAACTTGATATTCCTCTGTATCCATGGCACCGCATTCATCGAATCCAACGCATCATTCAGATCACGCCGTTCTGCTGTCGTTTCCTTGTGACTGGCTTCTCTTGTAAAATCCCGTCAAAGCTGTCAGTCATTTTGATTCCGCTGCTGGAGTTTCGCATGACTCCGATTTTTTTTTTTCATTCTCTCGTTGATTACTGATCATATATGTAAATGCATTCAGTAATCAGATGCTTCTTATATCTCATAGAGGTTACTTATGCAGTGAGCTTTTTTCGCAGTTCTTTCATCAGGATTTGGATCTGTTGTGTTTTGTAGTTCGCCGAAAAATATTTTTTATTTTATAAAATGAAATTTTGTGGTTTACTTAAAAAGTTACGGAAAAGCAATCTTTAATTTCTCTGTAGGATCAGTTACTAAGTGTTTAGTGTGTTTGGTTATAGAACAAAGGGGTCTGTATCAAAATATCAGACTTTTGTTATTTTTTGTTAAGAGGAGTGTGACACAAAGGTCCCCAATTTGTAGTTCAATGAGCCATGAATGATATTTAAATGTTTCAAGTGTCATATAAAAACATCTTCTCTATTCAAGTTTATCATCACTGAAATTCTATATTAAATTTAATAAACGTATAAATAACCCAAAAGCATGACGGATTGTTATAGTGTACATGTTACGTTGACGGTACAAAAAACAAATTTAAAATCAATTTTAGGAACAAAAAACATAATTAACAAACAATAATAAAAATTAATTAACAGACAATAATGATAATTAGCAGATCAATTAATCTCTTAACCCTAATAAATATTACTTTTCACGCTGACACGAGTTATTTCATTTACTGGAAAACGTATTTTAAAAAAGATCATTCTGGCAGTTAAATATTACACATTTGGATGGATCGTCGAAGAAAAAAAAATGTTATTCCTCATAATTCTTTTTCTCCTGCTCTTCATTTATTTTTAAACGGCGACAATGAAGTATAAGAGCATGAGGGTTACAGAAAAATCGTCTAGGTATTGATTTTCACGAAGAACAGATTTTTTTTAAGCTCTATAGGCAGATTACCTCTTCTTAATTTGTCACAACTGTTTTCTTAGGTGAGAAAAGGAATGGGGAATGATTCCGTCTACAAGAAATGTACACTGAATATTTAAGGAACGCTATGACTAAAAAATTGAAACTGCCAGAGCATTCATATTCTGCAAAAGTTGTTATGAAATTGAAACTTCTGCAGTTTTTTTTTTGTAGTAACAATATATGCTAAAAAGTGAAATCGTGCGGATGCTGATATTGTCAATGAAACTATGATGAGAACTTCAGAGCCAGTCAACCCCCCCACCCCCCACCCTCCCCGAGTACATTCTCCAAAAGTGACACCTTTTGTTTGGTATAAGGCCATTTGATTTGCTATGTAAAATGTGGCCTTTTTTATGTGCTCGTACATCCTGATATTGGAACCCTGGCTACGCCACTTCTTCAGAGACATGTCCGCCGGTTCGAGTGTCGGTGATGATTGCGGTGCTTTCATTTCTTTTGCCGTAAAACAAGGGAGGGAGAAAAATCAAGATTTTTTCTTATGTCCGTCAACGATGTTCTTTCAACTGCAGCATAATTTAATACGATGAGGATTCCGATTAAATGCTGATGCTACACGAGTTGAAAGAAACGAAAGACTTACGAATACAATCACGCAACTTACATATTAGGAATAGAAGTAAATTTATCTTTGTAAGCCATAGGGGGTGCGATCTTTAATTCATACAAACTCTTTGGCGTTTTAAAATGTCGTGGTATACCTATTGATAGCTGATTTATTAAGAAGCAAAGACATTTTCCAAATAAGCGATTGATTAGTGGCATTGAAATGGGAGGAGTACATGCAGTGCTGAAACAGTGGCACTGAAATTGGGATAAGTGCTGTATTACAACAGAAGCATTCAAATTGGAGTTCGAACAGAAATTGGGGTAAGTGTGTTACAACAGGGGTATTTAAATGGGAGTACACGCAGTGTTGGAACAGTGATATTGAAATTGGGGTATGTGTATTATTACAACAGTGGCATTTAAATGAAAGTGCACACAGTGTTTGAATAGTGGCATTAAAATTGGGGTTAGTGCAGTGTTAAAGCAGTGGATTCACATGGGAGTACAGTCGCTCAAAAAAGTATCCGAACACTATGGTTTATTGCAGAATTCAGAAAATATATCTGGCAACGATTATTTTTAGAAATTAGTGATTTGGCAACCTTCGTGTCACGTGATTACAGAATTTAGGAAAAATATCTGGAGCGTGTACAGCAACTGTACACGCTCCAGTTACCGTTCACAGCAAACTGGAGCGTGTGCAGTTACTGCACACGCTCTAGTTTGCTGTGAACGGTAACTGCACACGCTCAATATTTCCGTGAGTGAGCCCACACGATCCAGGTCTTTGTGAGCTCACACGATCCAATGTGCTGTGAACATTAACCGCAACCGCTCCAGTTTGCTGTGAACGGTAACTGCACACGTTCAATATTTCCGTGAGTGAGCCCACACGATCCAGGTCTTTGTGAGCTAACACGATCCAGTGTGCTGTGAACATTAACCGCAACCCCTCCAGTTTGCTGTGAACATTAACCGCAACCGCTCCAGTTTGCTGTGAACGGTAACTGCACACGCTCAATATTTCCGTGAGTGAGCCCACACGATCTAGTATCAAAATAATATGACCATCTACAGTCGCTCAAAAAAGTATCCGAACACTACGGTTGATTACAGAATTCAGAAAAAATATCTGTCAACGATTTTTTTTTAGAAATTGGTGATCTGGCAACCTTCGTGTCACAATACGAAGGTTGCCAGAGCGTAAAATTTCTAAAAAAAAAAAATCGTTGCCAGATATTTTTTCTGAATTCAGTAATCAACCATAGTGTTCAGATACTTTTTTGGCGTCTGTACATGCAGTGTTGCAATTTAAACAACCCACGCTACATCTCCGAACTGTGTTCCAGTTATTTATTCTTCCCAGAAAGTTGATCAGAGAATTCTGGAAACTTTTTCGCTGGTAAATAAAATAACACTAGACACAACATTACATTTAATATGACTATTTATATAGTTAGGGTCAAAGTGAGAAAAACCATTTGGAAAATACATTAGATGAAACTATCGACGGCACAACTGCAGAGAACATTAATTATGAAACAACATTCGCAATATAGATCATTATTTGGGAATATCATTAATCTCTGGATGCGGATCCGTCAACGACGTTCTTTCAACTGCAGCATAATTTAATACGATGAGGTTCCGATTAAATGCTAATGCAAATAACACTTTCTATCGAGTAATAACATAGACAGAGATGATGAGTCCAAAGTTTCGTTGTTTAAAATTTATTTAGAAGAGCTAACGCGTTTGATGGTTATTGGTACACTCAACGCTAAGCGAACACATTAATTATCCATTTTTCACGCCATTACCCAAAACTGCAGTTAAGATCTCATGGTGATTGGGGTTTATTGGAGCGTAATCTGACGCATGGGAGCTGACATTAGAGATGATGAGGACAGGTTTTGTTCTGATCCTCACTCTTCTGGTGACAGGATGGAGAGTGAGGACAACTGAGAGGTGGCTCGCTCGGTATGTTCGCACTGTCAGATATGATGAATGTGCCGCGCAGCTTCTGTTGTACCTTTGTTGATATAGAAACGGTAAATGACATCGGTAGACGGAAAAGCATTGCACCGCCGGTTCTAGTGTCGGTGATGATTGCGGTGCTTTCATTTCTTTTGCCGTAAAACAAGGAAGGGAGAAAAATCAAGATTTTTCTTATGTCTTTGATTTCGGGATGATTTAACGATTCCCGAAACTTCAGAAACGTCTAATAAGAGTGCAGAGAATTGCATCAGTGGTAATAACTATCAGCACTTCTGAGAGTGATGAGTCAGCGAATTGGGAGCAAGTCTCTCTTTATTACGCCTGCTAACCCCCATCTGCTCTCGACGAGAAAGGGGACACCGCATTGGCTTGGAAATGCTGCTGTCCGTCGGAATGGATGTAAAGCCGTGGCCACGTCCACCTGCATGACAGCCATACCATGGGAACTTTAAAAAACATGCTGGTTGGCCTTAACGTGAGACTACCATTTGTGTCCTAGCAGCTGTCCAATAGATCACAATCCCCAACGTTTTCTGAACCATTGGGGTCTTTGTGACATGGCCATTTAGCCCATTTTGTGCACTAAAGCGCTGTTCAGAGTTAAAAACAACCCAAGAAATTTTCACTACTTTTTCACGCTGACACGAGTTATTTTATTTACTGGAAAACGTATTTAAAAAAAAATCATTCTGGCAGTTAAATATTACACATTTGGATGGATCGTCGAAGAAAAAAATGTTACTCCTCATAATTCTTTTTCTCCTGCTCTTCATTTATTTTTCCTCATCAGCATTGCAATCATCTTCATTTTCTCTTACATCCACCCAAAAAGGCGTCTCGCCAACACCCATTACGACCGTTTACTGGATGGCAGAGAATCTGTCTCGTCTGCATTGGGAAACGGCATCGAGGAAACGCGCTTCGGTCAACGGAACGGATTCTGTGTCTTCATCAGAGCTCATTGGAGAGATTTCAAGAGCATTGCATGCCTCGTTTCCCTTCACACGCCCGAGGCATCAAATGCCTTGCGATATTGCAAATCTGTTTAAAATGAAGTCTCGTTTCATCGGGGAATCTCAGTTTTTGCACTCAACTTAGGTAATTAAGTAAGTGGGAAAAAAAATTATTATCATGTTTATGGAATTAAACTGAGTCCGAAATAATATTGCAAGTTAGTGATGCTCATAACCTAGACGCTAAGTACTAGGGGGTTGTTGTACTATAAACTCAAAATAGAGTGGATATTGTCTCAGTTGGTAGCGAAGTAGTAGCGTAATTTACAGTACTCAGGTTCGAGTCCTAACTATGACGATGTTGAGATTGAGCTCATCGGTGTCCTCTTGGAAAGACTGCCGTCCGTCTAATGGGATGTTAAGCCATGTCTACGTTTTGTAGGAAAGCCATAGCTATTACAGGTTAAAGGTCATACTGGATAATCTTTACGTTAGGCTTATATGTCTCCTAAGAGCTGTCCAGTGTATTCTCATCCTCAAAACTTCCTTTATTTGATCCCTCAGAGATAAAATAACCCGACTTGCAGCACCCATCAAATATTATTTTGGGAAAGAGGGGAAGGGAAAGAGGGGAAGGGAAAGAGGGGAAAGAAGGCTCCTTTCCCCATAAAATCGTTCATTCATTTGTAGACACTGAATTTTTTTTTTGTTTTAAAGAATAAAGGAAACTTCTTTTTGGATAGATTCTATTGGGAGATTCGAATGAAATATTATCGACTTGCATTTTCTGAATCTGAACCTCGTTTAATTTCCGCTGTTCTCAATTTCCCAAAACGGAGCTAAAATTGGAAAATGAAGAATCTCAAACTAATGTTATAAACAGTCTATGCTAGAAGCGGAGTAGGGGATTGGTTTATAATTTGCACGTTCTAGTCCCACCTGTGCCATCGTTGAGATTTGTCTTCGCTAAACCCCCACACTGCCCTCGGTCAGAAAGGGGACACCGATGGGCTTGGAAAGTCTGCCGTTCGTCGGATGGAACGTTAAGCCGTGGCCTCGTGTGAGGGAGAGCCATACCTTTTACACGTTAAAGAACTCGCTGGATGGCTTTGACGGGAGGCTACTATCTGTCTTTTAGCAACTGCCCAGTGGGTCTCCTTTCCCCCAATCTTCTCTGAGACCTCGGGGTTTTTATGACCTGGCCATTTAGCCCATTGTCTGCAAAAAAAGAGGTAACCCAGACCAAAAAGAGGTCGTACAGGAGGAAGGGCAGTAATGCAGTTTGCTGTGTGACCACCTCCGTTGTTGATTCCTGTTTTGTTTTAATACATTGGAAGACGTTAATAAAGCTAATTTGCTCAAACGACCACCCACTGGACAGCTGTTAGGAGGCAGATGGAAGCCTTCCGTTAAGGTCATCTAACATGTTCTTTAACGTGCACAGGGTATGGCTCTTCCGCACACGGGGCCATGGCTTTACGTCCCATCCGATAGACAGGGGCCTTTCAAAGTCCACCGGTGTCCTCTACTGACCGAGGGTAGGCCGGGGAGTTTTCTGGAGATAAATCTCGACGCTGGTCCAGCTGGGACTCGAACCTGGGAACTGCAGATGCCTGGCGTGCTACCGACTGAAGCCACTCCCAACCTCATGTTGATGGTTCAGGTGAGATGCACGCTTCTCTAAGAATTATTTAATGGAGGATTAGGTTGTGTTGTTTACCTCCCCCCACATTATTAGGTACAGTCGCTCAAAAAAATATCCGAACACTATGGTTGATTACAGAATTCAGGAAAAATATCTGGTAACGTTTTTTTAGAAATTAGTGATCTGGCAACCTTCGTGTCACGTGATTACAGAATTCAGGGAAAATATCTGGAGCGTGTACAACAACTGTACACGCTCCAGTTACCGTTCACAGCAAACTGGAGCGTGTGCAGTTACTGCATACGCTCCAGTTTGCTGTGAACGGTAACTGCACACGCTCAATATTTCCGTGAGTGAGCCCACACGATCTAGTATCAAAATAATATGACCACCTACAGTCGCTCATAAAAGTATCCGAACACTATGGTTGATTACAGAATTCAGAAAAAATATCTGGCAACTATTTTTTTAGAAATTACTGCCAGATATTTTTCCTGAATTCTGTAATCCACTATAGTGTTCGCATATTTTTTTGAGCGACTGTACAGTTTCATGCTATATCAATAGTAACTCAGATCAGATCTCGGTAACTTCATAAATAACCTTATTTTGAAAAATGTAACTAAACGAGAATTGAAAAATCTCAATCAAATTTATTTTAATCTCAATTTCCAGCAATACGCGTTTAGTATTTAATGAGTTACGGAAATTGGAATATTTAACAAGAAGAATGCCAATTTAAATGCATAATTGTTCTGCAAAGTTAGTAAAAACGAAAGCAATAACCGTTATACTAAATTTCAATAACACGTATAAGAGTATGTTTAGCAGTTGGCGTGATTATTATGATAATTTTCGCCTTTTTTTTTTCAGAACGATTTAACTTGCTAAATGTTGCAGCTTACATAATTGTTTAAATTATTTTTTTTTGGAAATCGAGATTGAATAGATTTATTTGTGATCTTTAAATTACCTTTAGTCACATTTTTTCATCAAAAGGGAGCGGGGGTGGCTCAGTTGGTAGCGCGTCAGACTCGTAATCTGTAGTTCCCAGTTCGAGTCCCAGCTGGGTCAGCGTTGAGATTTATCTCCGCAAAATTCCCCGCCCTGCCCACGGTCAGTAGGGGACACCGATGGGCTTGGAAAGGCCGCCGTCCGTCGTATGGGACGTTAAGCCGTGGCCCCTTGTGCGGGAGAGCCATACCCTGTGCACGTTAAAGAACACGCTGGATGGCCTTGACGGGAGGCTACCATCTGTCAACAGCTATTCCAGTGGGTCCCCTCCCCCAACCTTCTCTGAGCCTTCGGGGTCCATGTGACCTGGCCATTTAGCCCATGGTGTGCAAAAAAGTGCCGCTCAGAGGTAAAACAACCCAACCCAACTTTCATCAAAAGTTTATTTAAGAGGTTACTGATTTCTGTATCCGAGTTATTATTGACATAACATGGATGTGTGCTTAATAAAGTGGCCGCTGAGTGTATAGTTCATCAATATTAGGTTAATGTTGTTATTTGAATTAGATTTCAATAAATAATAGTTAACAAATGAAACAAAGTAATTTTAAATAGAAAATTTTTTGAAAATCGATTGTTTCTAATACTCTGTGTCCGAGGCTCCAAAAACTACAAATCAGATACCATGAGCAGCAAAAGCATCTTTCATCTCACAATTAAATCAAGTTCAAAATCAACTACAGCGACAATAGCAAGCATTTTAAGTACCTGAATACAGTGACATGTTCCTGCTGTTTTAAGGATTGTTCTCTTTGAACTGTACATCAGTATTCAGTTAAACTATAAACTCAAGGTTAAAATACGGTTAAAATATATATATATATTTCTTTATTGAGTTACTATTATTGAGTTATAGGTATATCTATAAACTCAAGGTTAAAATAAATAGCAAAAGCATACACAAGCGAATGAAGCAGACGACGCACAAACACAGAGGAAAGTAAAGAGCAGAGAGCATCTTCATGGATTAATCATTAAAGATGCGTACCACAGACATTGTTTAATGAAGGGAGGGATTAGATTATCGCGCACTAAAATCACTGAAAGGATCTCGGTGCAGTTTAATTTACAGGCGTTTGTGCATAAAAACCCTTTTGGGCATATTGAAGATTTAGGTGCGTTTCTTTCAGCTCCTTTTTCCTCTTTAATGTTGTACATTTGAGAACATTGGCTACGGCGATAAATTTATGAACTAAGACTTGTACAGTCGCTCAAAAAAGTATCCGAACACTAAGGTGGATTACAGAATTCAGAAAAAATATCTGGCAACGATTTTTTTTTTAGAAATTAGTGATCTTCGTGTCACGGGACACGAAGGTTGCCAGACCACTAATTTCTAAAAAAATCGTTGCCAGATATTTTTTCTGAATTCTGTAATCAACCATAGTGTTCGGATACTTTTTTGAGCGACTGTACGAATAAATGGTAATGAAATGCGTTCGTCTCAAGTTAGAGTTTGTAATGTGAAATCCGTCCCTCCCTAATAAGTGAAGAATACACCTCTCTCTCAAACATCGAATAAAAAATATAATAACGAGCTAATGTATTTTGTTGTCTGTCTCTGTCCGTCTGCAGACATTGAACATTTTTGTTTTAAAAATTCTTTCTGTGTTGTATAGGGAGAAATAAAATATTTTTATTTGCATTTTCCCAGTCATCCATTTCCACCAATAGAGTGTGCTGAAAGGGGGGAAAACCTTCATAATCTTCGGAAACGAGTATCTTATATTCCTCAGAGGCGATATGTTAATCTAAGAGTTGTTTAGAAAATCTCCCTTTGGAGTTAAGACAATTACCCAAGATTTAGTTTCGGGGGGTGGAGGAGAGAGTTTTAAGAATAAGACTTGAGTAGGGATTCCCAATTACTAAAATATTTCCACTGGGCAGGAAAGGTGAAAATGATATTCTATATGGAATATAATTTTATAGTTGTTATTTAAATATATTTTTCGTGTGGGATATATATACTATGGAGCTAAAATGAAATTATACAAAGACAACTGTTTTGGATTTTAAATAAGGTAGACAACTTTGAGATTTCGTATAACACGACCGGATTTGTGGGTGGTGGTGGCTGGGTACATCTCTGCTCTGCACCACATCGAGGCGTATGTCTATCTATTATGAATTATTGTGTGGTGTGATAATTAGTGCATTGTGATAATTTTTTAATGCAATGTTGGACCTATTGTTTAGAGCAATAAAGAATTCAGAAGATCCATGTCAGATGTCATGGAAACAGCCGCTTAAGGGGTAATTTGAAATTTTTATTTATTAAAATACTATTTTATCTAGATCAGCGATTCCCAAACTGTAGTAGAGTCCCAGCTGGGTCAGCGTTGAGATTCATCTCCACAAAACTTCCAGTCCTGTCCACGGTCAGTAGGGGACACCGATGGGTTTGGAAAGGCCGCCGTCCGTCGGATGGGACCTTAAGTCGTGGCACCGTGTGTGGGAGAGCCATACCTTGTGCACGTTAAAAACACGCTGGATGGCCTTGACGAGAGGCTACCATCTGCATCCCAACAGCTGTTCCAGTGGGTCCCCACCCCAAAGCTTCACTGAGCCTTCGGGGTCCTTGTGAGCTGCCATTTAATTTATGATGTGCAAAAAAGTGCCGCTCAGAGGTAAAGCAACCAAACTCAATCCAAAGTGTAGTACACGTGATTTTTGCCAGTGTAACGCAAGTTTAGTGCCAGCATTCATTCATGCATGGATTTGCACAACCTACAAGACTTATTCTAATCTGAAAATAGTATTCGTACTTATTCGGATCTTTCCCCCATTACACGACTGTTACGATCGGTAAACTGCACATGACTCTGTTTGGAAGTATCAACACCACATTTCTCTAGTTCAGTTCACAGAATACGAGATACAGAGATGCTATTTTTCGGTACTACCTATTATACAGAGTGATAATTTAAAACGCAACCCAATTCTGTGAACCATATATTTTAAATGTTCCTCCTCCTCCTCCTCCTCCTCCTCCTCCTCCTCCTCCTCCTCCTCCTCCTCCTCCTCCTCCTCCTCCTCCTCCTCCTCCTCCTCCTCCTCCTCCTCCTCCTCCTCCTCCTCCTCCTCAAGCAGGCATGGGCTAAGGAGGTCCAACCAGAACGTGCAATTTAATTCTCCAAGCAAGTCTATCCTGAGCTACATCTACTGCATCAGGCCACTGCACACCAGTTCTAACAAGGTCCAGTTTGACATTGTCTGTCCACCGCATCTTAGGTCTCCCCTTCTTTCTGAGGCCTTTAGGCACACTGTTCATAACCCTATTCGCCAATCTATAATTATTCATACGGGCAACATGGCCAAACCAACGGAGTCTCTCTCTGCACAATATGCTGCTTAAAGGAGGTTGCAAACTCCTTTGCCTAATCTCATCATTAGTTACAAAGTTGAACCACCTAATGCCCAAGATACTGCGTAAGCATCTGGAATCAAAAGCATCTAGTTTCCTGTTATCTTGTTTACAAAGTGTCCAAGTTTCACTACCATAACTAACCCTAGAAAGAACCAAACTATTATACAGTCTAATTTTAGTCTTTAGGTGTATACGCCTATTTCTCCACACTCTCCATAGATTCTTAAAAGTCCCGGCAGCAATCCCAATTCGTCTGTTAATCTCATGCCGCACATCACCAGTATCATTTACGTAGCTCCCAAGGTAATTAAACTGCGACACCTCCTGCTCAAGACTGCAACCATTCAGATTAACTGAATCACAGCCTGCCTGACCAATTTTCATCACTTTAGTTTTCTCTCTGTTTATAACCAAACCTACTCTACTACCAGTTTCATGAACAGCTCGAATCTCATCAACATCATTTGCCAAAAGGGCTAAATCATCAGCATAATCTAAATCAGAAATTTTCGTATCTCCAATAGATTTAAGGCCAAAATCTTTCCCTTGAAGTGAATTTCGCATAGCATAATCAATAACCAAGCTAAAGAGAAAAGGAGACAAAATGCACCCTTGTTGAACACCAGAAGTAATGCTAAACCAATTGCTACAAGCCTTACTAACTCTCACACACGACTCAGTGTTATTATAGAGAGCTTTCATTATGTTAACTAACTTGTCAGGTATACCTATGATCTCACAATCAATCACAAATTATGACGATCAACATAGTCGAAAGCCTTTTTGAAATCAACAAAGCTAGTAAACAAAGGTTTCTGAAACTCTAAATATTTCTCAAGAATCTGCCTAAGTGAAAATATCTAATTCACACATCCCCTACCAATTCTGAATCCATATTGCTCATCACGCAATTGACTGTCAACCAGATTCTTAATTCTATTAAGCACAATCATGGAAAGAACTTTCCCTGGAACAGAGAGTAGGCTGATACCCCTATAGTTATCACAAGAACTGCGATCACCTTTTTTGAAAATAGGGATAACAATAGCTCTGGTAAAATCTTTAGGAACCATGCCTTTATCATAAAAGATATTCAGAATTTCAGTCATCCAAGTGGTAACCAAAACATTCCCAGCTCTAAGCATTTCCGTAGTAATTTCATCTACCCCTGGGGATTTATGTAGTTTAAGTTTAGAAACAGCCAAAATAACTTCAGATTGTGTTATAGGGCCAACATTAAAGGCATCAATGCATCTATCATCATTGAAAACAATGGGAATAGAACTAACCACATTGTTTAGAATATCACTGAAATGCGCAGCCCACCTAGCCATGACAGAATCCTCACCTTCTATAACCTTACCTTGTTTATCCTTCAATCCCTGTATACCTGTCCGTTTTCTACCACACAAAACATTAATTATCTGGAACAGCTCTCTGCTGTTGTGCTGCCTAACTGCTTCCTCAGCTTTGTCATCCATCAAAGCCAAGCCATCAAACCAAAGATTCTTATCAGCAGCTAACTGATCTTTTACACGTTTATTAAGTTGTCTGTAATTCTTTCTATTAGGACTAGTAGGGAATTCATTAAGGACATTCCTGCAGTTCTTTCTTTCTGAAATAAGCTCAAGTGCCTTATCACTTAATTAATTCTGCCTCCTTTGCTCCTTTTTTCCTAAAAGAATACTGTTAGTGTCCGAAAAAACCTGTTTAAAATGATCCCATTCTTTCTCAACTTCAGTAGTAAGCATGCCATGACTGTCATAATGACTGAGTAACCTATCATGGTAAGCTTTGGCTATAACTGGGTCTTTCAGGCTTCATTAGTATTAAAAGTAAATTTTTTCACCTTAGCACAACACTTTTTAAGTTTAAGTTGCAAGACACTTTTAACAAGGTAATGGTCAGATCCGATTTCAGCTCCCCTATATGCCCTGGTATTCCTAAAAGAACTAGCCCATTTGCTGTTAATTAATATATAATCAATCATATTCTTATGCAGCCCATCGGGTGAAACCCATGTTTGCTTATGTATGTTGCGGTGTTTGTAATAAGTGTTAGTTATTCTGAATCCATTGAGTTTACTTACCTGTAGGAGACATTGCCCATTGCCCTTGCAGCTACCAATACCAAAAGAGCCTATTACTCCTCCCCAAAGGTCAGAGTCAGTACCAACTTTGGCATTGAAGTCACCAATAATAAGGGTAATATTTCCTTTCTTGACAGAATTCAAAATATCTTGAAGTTGTCCATAAAACCTATCCTTAAGGCCATAAAACCTATCCATAAAATCTATCCTTAAGGCGTGGGTCTGCTTCTCAGCAGACCCATGCCTTGGTGATGCTTATTGTCATCCCTCCCTGAAAAGAGAAATTTAAGATTATTTTTAAGAATCTGACCTTTATCTGTCCATCTGGTCTCTTGCAAGCCGAGAATATCTAAATTATAATGGTGGAATTCTTGTGTGAGGACATCAAGAGAAAAAGCTCTGTGCAGAGTTCTCACATTCCAACTACCTATGGAGAGAAAATGGTTAGTGGGATGTTTAAAGAAACTATGTTTATTGAGAGAGGGAATGCCGACAATATCAAACAGCCCCCTAATCGCAGACATGGGGCAAAGACCCGTTCCCCCACCACTAAAGGCTGTAGCCATCTACACTGGAAGACTTCCTGCAATGTAGAATTTGACGATACCAATAGAAGCAAAGAGTTCAGGTGCCTGCGATGACCTCTGCTCAGGATTATCCACCAGCTGATAAACATATCCTGTGAATCTATTCACTTGGAGCTGTCAACCCACAAACAAACAGAAAACACAGCGGAAGATTTTCCCTCCACAGAAGCCCACCAGTGCAGCAAAATCAGGATCCATAATCAAGCTCCGAGCCATATATCTGTCCAGTCCAGTGGGTTTATATGGTCAGCACCAGGACCCTGTGTGGTTGACCACTCCTCAGCAGGGTAGAAAAAAAAGAAAAGTAGCCATAGTTGTCCAGATCAGTAGGCCACACTAATCTGGCAGCCCTCCCCTTCCATTCACTTCCACAAGAGAGTATCTCTTTTGAAAGGTACTAACGGTCTGCACCACGAGAAGGCGGGGTCGGACATTAGGTGCTAGGCCTGGCCGGTTCTATGCATGATCACAGGGGATTGGTGCATAGCTCTCCTTCCAGTGACTACCTAGCTACCATTTACAGACCTAAATGTTACTAGGGATACAAATATAATAAACAAGTTTCGGTACAATTACAGTAGATACTGAAAATGTCCACCACCTTCTGGAAGACAAAGCAACCATCCTTTTTACAGCGTTTCTTGCAATTTTTTGAACAATTTGTTTATCATTGCCGACAACAGTCTTTTCAATGTTATGTTTAAAGGTCTTTCAGGCTTCTGTTGGTTCCTGCGATCCACTCGTTCTTTGAGATATCGCCAGAGAAAAAGTTCAAGTGGTGTGAGATCTGGAGATCGTGGGTGGTTAAAGGCCACTCCCGACAATGCACTCACCAAAAAAGCCTGCAAGAAAACCGTTATTGTCTTCGTAGTGTGGTCAGTCGCCTCATCACCTGAAATCTAATATTACCAAGTTTCCCCCTAAAAATATTACTATTTTTTTTATTATTTAAAGAGTCTGCTCTATGGGTTGTTTTTTAAATGGTATTGGAAACACTTTTTCGAAAACTATTATATATTTCAAAAACCTATACTTTTAGAGAAACTATATTTTTTAAGTCCATATTTACTTAGTATTGGTATAAAACTAATTGCTAGGTGTTTGGTGATACGCGATAAAAAGAAGTTTGGGAGCCGACAAAAAGTTAACTTTGGTTGTGTTAAAGGTAAATTAATATTAAAAACTCTTACTTACTCCTGAAATTTAATATGTATTTTTGTTGTTGTTGATTAAGGGGTGTAGGCTTTGGTTGCATTACAAGCTCGTAACATAGGGTTCTTAAGCTCCAATTTGATATTTTCTCTCCTTTTTCGCTCCCTTCCTTCATGGAGAAAAGAAATTTCGATCTGTCAGAAGATTTCCTACACAGACGGAACATCAATCCGTGGAACCGTGTGGAAAAAGGCCGTACACTCTACACCAGGCGTGTCCAACCCTTTGATTTCCCTGGGCCATATTGAGTGAAGATGAATTGTTTTGGGCAACCCTTTGACTTCCCTGGGCCACATTGAGTGAAGATGAATTGTTTTGGGCAACCCTTTGACTTCCCTGGGCCACATTGAGTGAAGATGAATTGTTTTGGGCAACCCTTTGACTTCCCTGGACCACATCGAGTGAAGATGAATTGTTTTGGGCAACCCTTTGACTTCCCTGGGCCACATTGAGTGAAGATGAATTGTTTTGGGCAACCCTTTGACTTCCCTGGGCCATATTGAGTGAAGATGAATTGTTTTGGGCAACCCTTTGACTTCCCTGGGCCACATTGAGTGAAGATGAATTGTTTTGGGCAACCCTTTGACTTCCCTGGGCCACATTGAGTGAAGATGAATTGTTTTGGGCAACCCTTTGACTTCCCTGGACCACATCGAGTGAAGATGAATTGTTTTGGGCAACCCTTTGACTTCCCTGGGCCACATTGAGTGAAGATGAATTGTTTTGGGCAACCCTTTGACTTCCCTGGGCCACATTGAGTGAAGATGAATTGTTTTGGGCAACCCTTTGAGTTCCCTGGGCCACATTGAGTGAAGATATGACTTCCCTGGGCCACATTGAGTGAAGATGTGACTTCCCTGGGCCACATTGAGTGAAGATGTGACTTCCCTGGGCCACATTGAGTGAAGATGTGACTTCCCTGGGCCACATTGAGTGAAGATTTGACTTCCCTGGGCCACATTGAGTGAAGATTTGACTTCCCTGGGCCACATTGAGTGAAGATTTGACTTCCCTGGGCCACATTGAGTGAAGATTTGACTTCCCTGGGCCACATTGAGTGAAGATGAATTGTTTTGGGCCGCACATAAAATATATAATATAGTTAATGTATATAAATAATAAAACTTCATTTATTTTCTTACGTTTTTTATTATAAAATTAAAAAAATGGCAACATGAAACTAGTGGGATATCAAAAACTCGCTGAAAATCACATAATCATGTTGAAAGCTTACGTCGTAAACTTTACGTTTTGTGGGCCGCATTACTAGCTGTCCAGGGTAGCATGCGGCCCGCAGGTTGGATACGCCTGCTCTACACATTAAAAATATACAAGGTGGCCTTGACGAGAAATTATCATCCTTCCAATAGGTTTCCTCCCTGAGTTTTTGGGGTCTTTGTAATCTGACAATTTACTCCACTACGCATGAAAAACGTGCTGCGCGGAGTAAATCAAATTCATCCAGAGACTATTTTGCATTTTTGGCTCGTTACATGAAAGAAAGAGCTACTGGTTTCACTTTCCTCCTTTAGACATTCAGCTTTTTGCTTTAAGAGATTGTGAAAAATTATCCCTCAAGCAGATGCTTGTCACAGAATTCTGACAGTATACGTATTACGCTATAGAGATCAGTAAGGAAGGTGACACCTCAGCAGAAAGACAACTCAGAAAAAAAAAGCATCCACACTTTACCCGAGAATTGGAACCCAGGACCCGCTGATCAGTGGCTAAGCACGCTAAACCACTCGGCCACCGGAACGGTTTCCGGTTTATTAGATATTGATAAAATCTACATCTTCGAAATATCTTCCTATAATAGTTTTCACAGATAAGAGGCCCGTAAATTTGGAAAATGTTAGTAGTAGAGTGTGCTGGCCAAGGGGGTTACACTGACAGCAACGACTCCCCACCCCCCGGGCGGGGGTGACTCAGTCGGTAGCGCGCCAGGCTCGTAATCTGTAGTTCCCAGGTTCGAGTCCCAGCTGGGTCAGCGTTGAGATTTATCTCCGCAAAAATTCCCCTCCCTGCAAACGGTCAGTAGAGGACACCGATGGGCTTTGAAAGGCTGCCGTCCGTCGGATGGGACGTTAAGCCGTGGCCCCGTGTGCGGGAGAGCCATACCCTGTGCACGTTAAAGAACACGCTGGATGGCCTTGTCGGGAGGCTACCATCTGTCTCCCAACAGCTGTTCCAGTGGGTCCCCTCCCCCAACCTTCTCTGAGCCTTCGGGGTCCTTGTGACGTGGCCATTTAGCCCATGGTGTGCAAAAAAGTGCCCCTCAGAGGTAAAACAACCCAACTGACAGCAACGACTCCCCCCCCCCCCCCTTAACACTAAGGATGGTAAAGCGTAACCATTTTGTTCCAAGAGATTAATGAAAAATATATTTCTGGTGCTGATAAAATATTATAATTCATATTTTCTAAATCATCTATTGGTTTTAATTTGTACAGTTATTTAAGAAACGTTTTGAAACGAGCATTACCAGAAGTGATTAAACTTTCTATTTCTTTAAAAAGCGAAAAAAAGTTTTTAAAATTACACTGATCCCCTGATGCTTTTCATGTGTGTTCCTCTTTCCACTGAAGCTAAATCCCGTGATGATAAAGATCAGTCTCATCTGTGACATCTCAAAGGCAAGAGCCAGTTTTCCTTATCTCCACGTAATTAGACTTTCACCCTCGGAGTCCATGCTAGCAAGAGTGGCACACTTCTATCTGGCCTCGCTCTTGTTATTACCCTCTACGTTAATAAGAGGCAGGCCACGGTCGTCATATGCCACCAAGGCGAAGGTCAGATTCGTTCGGAGGAGTAGCGAGAGCGAAGCGGACAGATTGGGTTTGTCTTCTATGGCAGCTGGATGGCAGAGGATAAAAGAGAATTACATTCTATTTATTTGGAGCCCGAAGAAGAACAAAGATCAGGGAGGGAAAAGAAAAAGAGTTTCAAGAATTGGACGAGAGGAGACGGAGCTTGGCGGAAAACAGATCGACTAGAGACAATTCGTTTCGTTTTAGAGAGATAATGAAATTTCGAAACGGAGTCTTTTCGTTTCGTGTTTATACGTTACGAGCTTTGTACTGCGGGTGAAGTGGTATACAATTTATCGTGCCCAGGCCCGGATTTAGAAAAAATAAATAGAGGGGGGTGGTGGACAAGAAACTCAATCGATCCAGAAAAAAAGAAGGGGGGGGGGGAAGGGAAAAGACCGGATTTCCATTGCAGTGTGACATTTCCCTCTCGATTTAAAAAATCTTAAAAAAGTATTGAAAAATGCTTGAAATATACATAAACTCAACAAGTTTTGCCTTTATTACCCTTGCTAGCAATCTGAAGGGGGGAGAATGACCTCCCCCCATAGATCCGCCTTTAATTGTGTCTAATTATAAAAAAATGATTTAGAAAAATAAAATTACATTTAACATTTAAGACTAATATCTCTATTCTTTTGCTGAATCATAATATTTTAATTTACAATAATGTCTAAATTTAAATTTTGTGCCTTCTTCCAATCCTCATCGTCAATAATCTATTTTTACATCGAATTAGAAATCCTCCTTAAATATCTCAGCAATGAGTGGGATATGACACTGATTTTTAGTCTTGACTCCTGGACAGATATCGAATTGGGTTTGCAAACGCAGAAGAAAGCAGAAACCGTTTATTGACGATTTTCTACTTCCTTCTATCCTATACCAATTAAAAATAAATAAAACCTCGATATAATAGACACATTCTAATGGATGTCGCATCTGACGGATTCCGGCAGGTACGAACAAAATTTATTCACATTTTATCACATGTGAAACTTAAGGATCATGTTCATGCTGCTTGTTAGGATTATCTGCTTCGACTTCTTCTTAAAGTCTATAAACTTCTCTGTATGATGATATCGTATCCTCTGTTATTCTCTTCAATTAATGTTTCATCATTGAAAGCAACAGTGTCTGAAAATACATCCTCTCCTAAAATCTAAACGTTATGCAGGGTACAGTCGCTCAAAACAATATCTGGCAACGATTTTTTTAGAAATTAGTGATCTGGCAACCTTCGTGTCACGTGATTACAGAATTCAGGAAAAATATCTGGGGCGTGTACAGCAACTGTACACGCTCCAGTTACCGTTCACAGGAAACTGGAGCGTGTGCAGTTACTGCACACGTTCCAGTTTGCTGTGAACGGTAACTGCACACGCTCAATATTTCCGTGAGTGAGCCCACACGATCTAGTATCAAAATAATATGACCACCTACAGTCGCTCAAAAAAGTATCCGAACACTATGGTTGATTACAGAATTCAGAAAAAATATCTGGCAACTTTCGTGTCACGTGACAATTTTTTTTTTTTTTTTTTTCCGGATATTTTTTTGAACGACTGTATATACCATTACGGAGGCGTTGGTGGTTCAGTCGGTAGAGGGAAAGTCTCGCAATCTGCAGTTCCCAGGTACGAGTCCCAACTCTGCAAGCGTTGAGAGTCCAGTGCGGAAAAAGGCCGTACACTCTACATGTTAAAAATGTACAAGATGACCTTGACAGGAATTTTTCATCTCTCCAATAGGTTTCCTCCCTGAGTTTTTGGGGTCTTTGTAATCTGAAATTTACTCCACTAAGCATGAAAAACGTGCTGCGCACAGTAAATAAAATTCATCCAGAAACTAATTTGCATTTTTGGCTCGTTATATGAAAGAAAGAGCTACTGGTTTCACTTTCCTCCTTTAGACATTTAGCTTTTTTGCTTTAAGAGATTGTGAAAAATTATCCCTCAAGCAGATGTTTGTCACTGAAATCTGACAGTATATTACGCCATAGAGTTGATCTGTAAGGAAGACCAATGGGCTTAGAAAGTCCGTCGTATCGGACGTTAATCCGTGGTACAGGATAGCCATACCCTATTCACACTGGACGAACTTGAGGTATGCTTTCATCTATCCCCTAATAGCTGTCTAGTGAATCCTCTTCCACATCCTTCTCTGAGCCCTTCGGATCCTTCTGACAAGGCCATTTATCCCATTACGTACACAAAAGGGCTGCTCAGAAGTAAAACAATCCAAGGACCTGTTTGGCAACATAATTAACCCTCGAATCATAGAAAACCACAGAAATTTTATTTCTCACAAGTTTTTAAAATAGTAAAATTTGTCTTAGAGTTTTTTTTTTAGTTTTGTAATATGTATTTTCCAAATTAAGAAACTATCATTGTAAATACACGATCACTATAAATTATGGATCCTGATTTTCTGCACTGGTGGGCTTCTGTGGAGCTAAAATCTTCCGCTGTGTTTTCTGTTTGTTTGTGGGTTGACAGCCCCAAGTGAATAGATTCACAGGATATGTTTATCAGCTGGTGGATAATCCTGAGCAGAAGTCATCGCAGGCACCTGAACTCTTTGCTTCTATTGGCATCGTCAAATTCTACATTGGAGGAAGTCTTCCAGTGTAGATGGCTTCAGCCTTTAGTAGTGGGGGAACGGGTCTTTGCCCCATGTCTGCGATTAGGGGGCTGTTTGATATTGTCGGCATTCCCTCTCTCAATAAACATAGTTTCTTTAAACATCCCACTAACCATTTTCTCTCCACAGGTAGTTGGAATGTGAGGACTCTGCACAGAGCTTTTTCTCTTGATGTCCTCACACAAGAGTTCCACCGTTATAATTTAGATATTCTCGGCTTGCAAGAGACCAGATGGACAGATAAAGGTCAGATTCTTAAAAATAATCTTAAATTTCTCTTTTCAGGGCTGGACGACAATAAGCATCACCAAGGCGTGGGTCTGCTTCTCAGCAGACACGCTAGCGATGCTCTTCTAGGATATGAGTGCATTAATGAAAGGTTTCTTATAGCAAAATTTCAGACAAGCGTTAAAGACTTGAATGTTATCTGCTGTTATGCCCCCACTGAGGATGCCGATGAGGATGAGAAGGATAGGTTTTATGAACAACATCAGGATATTTTGAATTCTGTCAAGAAAGGAGATATTACCCTTGTTCTTGGTGACTTCAATGCCAAAGTTGGTACTGACTCTGACCTTTGGGGAGGAGTAATAGGCCCTTTTGGTATTGGTAGCTGCAATGGGCAACGTCTCCTACAGGTAAGTAAACTCAATGGATTCAGAATAACTAACATTTATTACAAACACCGCGACATACATAAGTACACATGGGTTTCACCTGATGGGCTGCATAAGAATATGATTGATTACATATTAATTAACAGCAAATGGGCTAGTTCTGTTAGGAATACCAGGGCATATAGGGGAGCTGAAATTGGATCTGACCATTACCTTGTTAAAAGTGTGTTGCAACTTAAAAAGTGTTGTGCTAGGGTTAAAAAATTTACTTTTAATACTCAAGCTCTGAAAGATCCAGTTATAGCCAAAGCTTACCATGATAGGTTACTTAGTCATTATGACAGTCATGGTTTGCTTACTACTGAAGTTGAGGAAGAATGGGATCATTTTAAACAGGCTTTTTTGGACACTAACAGTACTCTTTTAGGAAAAAAGGAGCAGAAGAGGCAGAATTATCTGAGTGATAAGGCACTTGAGCTTATTTCGGGAAGAAAGAACTGCAGGAATGCACTTAATCAATACCCTACTAGTCCTAATAGAAAGCATTACAGAGACCTTAATAAACTTGTAAAGGATCAGTTAGCTGCTGATAAGAATCTTTGGCTTGATGGTTTGGCTGACAAAGCCGAGGAAGCAGTTAGAGAGCACAACAGCAGAGACCTGTATCAGATAGTTAATGTTTTGTGTGGTAGAAAACGAACAGGTGTACAGGGATTGAAGGATAAACAAGGTAAGGTTATAGAAGGTGAGGATTCTGTCATGGCTAGGTGGGCTGAGCATTTCAGTGATGTTCTAAACAATGTAGTTAGTTCTACTCCCATTGTTTGCAATGATGATAGATGCATTGGTGGCTTTAATGTTGGCCCTATAACACAATCTGAAGTTATTTTGGCTGTTTCTAAACTTAAACTTCATAAATCCCCAGGGGTAGATGAAATTACTACAGAAATGTTTAGAGCTGGGAATGTTTTGGTTACCACTTGGATGACTGAAATTCTGAATATCTTTTATGATAAAGGCATGGTTCCTAAGGATTTTACCAGAGCTATTGTTATCCCTATTTTCAAAAAAGGTGATCGCAGTTCTTGTGATAACTATAGGGGTATCAGCCTACTCTCTGTTCCAGGTAAAGTTCTTTCCATGATTGTGCTTAACAGAATTAAGAATCTGGTTGACAGTCAATTGCGTGATGAGCAATGTGGATTCAGAAGTGGTAGGGGATGTGTGGATCAGATATTTTCACTTAGGCAGATTCTTGAGAAATGTTTAGAGTTTCAGAAACCTTTGGTTGCTAGCTTTGTTGATTTCAAAAAGGCTTTCGACTCTGTTGATCGTCATAATTTGTGGTTGATTGTGAGATCATATGGTATACCAGACAAGTTAGTTAACATTATGAAAGCTCTCTATAATATCACTGAGTCGTGTGTGAGAGTTGGTAAGTCTTGTAGCAATTGGTTTAGCATTACTTTTGGTGTTCGACAAGGGTGCATTTTGTCTCCTTTTCTCTTTAGCTTGGTTATTGATTATGTTATGCGAAATTCACTTCAAGGGAAAGATTTTGGCCTTAAATTGGAGATACGAAAATTTCTGATTTAGATTATGCTGATGATTTAGCCCTTTTGGCAAATGATGTTGATGAGATGAACTCTTTCATTCGAGCTGTTGATGAGAGTGGTAGTAGAGTAGGTTTGGTTATAAACAGAAAGAAAACTAAAGTGATGAAAATTGGTCAAGCAGGCTGTGATTCAGTTAATCTGAATGGTTGCAGTCTTGAGCAGGTGTCACAGTTTAATTATCTTGGGAGCTATGTAACAGATAATGGTGATGTGCGGCATGAGATTAACAGACGAATAGGGATTGCTGCCGGGACTTTTAAGAACCTATGGAGAGTGTGGAGAAATAGGCGTATACACCTAAAGACTAAAATTAGACTGTATAATAGTTTGGTTCTTTCTAGGGTTAGTTATGGTAGTGAAACTTGGACACTTTGTAAACAAGATAACAGGAAACTAGATGCTTTTGATTCCAGATGCTTACGCAGTATCTTGGGCATTAGGTGGTTCAACTTTGTAACTAATGATGAGATTAGGCAAAGGAGTTTGCAACCTCCTTTAAGCAGCATATTGTGCAGAGAGAGACTCCGTTGGTTTGGCCATGTTGCCCGTATGAATAATTATAGATTGGCGAATAGGGTTATGAACAGTGTGCCTAAAGGCCGCAGAAGGAGGGGTAGACCTAGGATGCGGTGGGCAGACAATGTCAAACAGGACCTTGTTAGAATTGGTGTGCAGTGGCCAGATGCAGTAGATGTAGCTCAGGATAGATTTGCTTGGAGAACTAAATTGCACGGTCTGGTTGGACCTCCATAGACCATGGCTGCTTGAGGATGATGATGATGATGATGATAAACTGAGCACGTAATAAATACAATGCACTTTGTACGTGCACAATTTCGATAAGCTGTATTTCTTCGGTTAGGGACCCGTATTGTATCAATTTCGATCGTGCAGTAATCATAATATGTCAGGTTATGTATTTTACCCTAATCCACTCAAACTGCTGCTTATTATTCTGAAATGATGAAAAGTAATTATTTGAAAAAACAATTATTGCCGAAGGTGTGGGATAAGACCAAGCGACTCTAGATACCTGCCAGAGCGCTCTACCAGATAAAAACAACCATTGGACGATAATTTGCATCCAGAATGTGAGCTTTATATCTTTCGCTGAATATGGCGGACCCTGCGCCATCTATAATCAGTGAAGGCAACTTTATTTTCCAGGTGATGCTAAAGGATCAGATATTCCGTCGGCAATATAAAAAAAAATAAATATCCCCTCAAGCAGCTGCTTGCCACAGAGGTCTGACAGGAGCCTGTCAGTTTATATGCCATAGTAGAAGGTCTGTGAGGATGGCAGGACCTCAGCAGAAAAACAACACACACATCCATGCCTTACCCGGGGCTCGAACCCAGGTCCCTTAGATCAGTAGCCAAGCGTTAAAAAAAATAATTATTTATATAATTATAATATCTACATGTGTTCTGTGCATTTACTACGGATTAAAGAAAAGTATTTTGTTTTTTATTTTATGCCATCATTTAGATTTAAATAGTTGGCAATGGTTTTGTATCAGGACGCTAGAAAGTTTCTGAATGTTAATAACGGTGAGACGCTCAACCCGCTTTCTTTGTGGCCATACCCTTAATATTTCCTCATAGAGAAGAATAATTGTTTCTTGTCAACTTTTCTGCACTTCCATTACTCCAATGCCGATTTGCTAAGTAATGTCTCCACCCACTTCATCGTTTATATGCTACCCGATTCTTCCTACTATTTCTCTTGATTTAAAAAGAAAGCCAGCCGCCATTTCATGGGAATGAAAATGGACTAGGGTGACCTTGTCCCACCCCTTGGCAAAGTCGATCTGCCTAATGGCAGTTAACTGGAGCCATTAATTTCGAGGGAATGAGTGAAGCAAAATCGAGAGTTAATCACGGAATCACTCTCGCTAACATGACCTTAAGTGAAATTTATGAAACTTGTTTCATGGCTGACTGATGCCCAATTAGTGGTTTGCCTTGCTGCTGTAGTCAGGAAATTTTTTTTTCGAAATTTCTTTGTAAATGTGCATTTCCTGTTGGAATGAAAAAAAAAGATTCATTTCAATTTTGCTCGATAACAAGTTTCATTGGAAAAGAGAAACTTTTCTTTCTAATAAGGGGGGCGGGGGCTGGGGTGGCTCAGTCGATAGCGCGCCACGCTCGTAAACTGTAGTTCCCAGGTTCGAGTCCCAGCTGGGTCAGCATTGAGTTTTATCTCCGTAAAATTCCCCGCCCTGCCCACGGTCAGTAGGTGACACCGATGGACTTGGAAAAGGCCGCCGTCCGTCGGATGGGACGTTAAGCCGTGGCCCCGTGTGCGGGAGAGCCATACCCTGTGCACGTTAAAGAACACGCTGGATGGCCTTGACGGGAGGCTACCATCTGTCTCCCAACAGCTGTTCCAGTGGGTCCCCTCCCCCAACCTTCTCTGAGCCTTCGGAGTCCATGTGACCTGGCCATTTAGCCCATGGTGTGCAAAAAGTGCCGCTCAGAGGTAACCCAACCCAAATTCTAATAAGGATATGGGAAGCAGAGGACAAGAGAATCTGCTAAAACCGTTATAAAATCTCCGATATTCAGGAGGAATTGGTCGAAAGAAAAGTCATCTCTGGCCCCGAGAATCTTTTATAAGGGGTGTCAATCTCCCCCAGATCTTGGGCCAAAATCAGACACTACAGGAACTTCAAGCCAGATTGCTCCTTCCACGAATATAAAAATTTAATTTTTTAGCTGCTTTCATAAAATAAAAAAAATTTAATATAAAAATTAAAATCGCCAAGCAATGCAAATCCGAAAATGACGCTTCGTTCAAATTACTTTCCTACTTTTTTACTAGAGAAGAGTTATTATTTTAGAAGCATAAAAATGAAAAGGAAAACAGTAACGTATTAGCCTCTAAAAGAATATGAAATACTCGTTTCCAAAAAGAGTGAAACTTGTTATTTTCCGATTTTTATCATCCTAGGTCTAATGGTTAGCGCCCTACTGGTCAAGTGGTTAGTGTACCTGACTACTAAGACCAGTGGGGCATGTCCTTGTGTGAGTGTTTGTGTGTTGTATGAGAAATCAGGATAAGCCTACTTAGATTCTAGGTTATCTCCGTCCTTTGTGTAGGGAAGTACCTTCTTCCTTCTTATCAAATTTAAAAGAAAAAGGCTTTTTAACCGTCCCGTGGCCGAGCGGTTAGCGTGCTTGACTACTTATATTAGTGACTCGGTTCGGGTGCGCTATTTGCACTTTAATGGGAAATTTTAGACTGTTTATTTTCAGAAAGTTTTGATTTTTTTGATGAGAGGTCTTTCCTAGAGGTCTGGGGAAAAACCGAAATATTTTAATGTTTCTATGAATACCTCACACGCAATACAAACACTTTATGGGCTATAGATTGGGAACCACTGTTTTTTGTCATTCCTTGACTTAATATCGTTTATATCTTTTTTTTTTATTATTCTTTGATCATAGTTCTGGTAAATTATATCATTCAGATGATCCGCAAAGCATAAAGCTTGTTTGCAGAATATAGAATATTTACATTTACAATTTGCTACAATAGTATGATTAGCCTTCTTACATTTGATGTGACGATATTAATATTGTTGATATTATTATTTAACATTGACATATGATACAATTTTGATATTCACATGGAACAGTTACAAAATGTAACATTGAAATTAATAACATTGACATAGAACACAGAGTAAAGTGAAATTTCTAACACTGGTTATAGTGATTGCTTTTTTTTTTCTTCTAATTTTTCAGGACTTCTTTAAATTTGAGTTTCAATAATGCAAAAGAATTTATGGAAAACAATTCTCTTGCTAAGAGGTTAAAAGTATGTGGTATTTTGCAATTGCTTGTATGTTTTCCATAGTTGTTTGCAAACTTGGTAACTGAAAATAGTTTTTTTGTTTGAGTTTTGCATATTCTTCGTGTTGGAGTTTTATTTTATGCTTGCCATCAAAGTTGCTACTTAGTATTATGTTGTATTTATATAAATTTAGAAATGATAAGATAACTGAATAATCAAATCTTTCTCTAACTGTGGTTAGATGTGTGCGGTAGTTGCTAGGCATTTAGATTTGAGAATTGAATTCCCTCAATCTTTTTAATGTTTGTTGTACCGTAAATTGTTATACCATAATTTATGATCGATTCGCAGATAGCTTTATAGACTATTAAACGTGTTCAGTTTTTAAAATATATCTTAATTTATGCAGTTTCAAAGCACAGGAATCTTAAATTTCCGCAGATTTTTTTTCTCGCATGTCTGACTCAATTATTATAAGGATATTCCCAGAATAATCGGTAGGCTATTTCTTCTCTCAATAACTCTTAAGTAATTAACTTTTAGTCCATCTTTTTACTCTACAACCTTTAAGCTTTTTCCTGGCACCATAACCGTTTTGGCCTTTCCTAGACTCAATAATCATTAGGCTATTTCTTGACCCAATTACCTATAAGCTTTTTTAAACGTAAATTTCCTTGGTTCAATAACCGCTAGACCATTCCTTGACTTAATAACAGAGAATTTTTACAGCTAGTTCTCAACAACCGTTAACCGTGAGGTCATTCATGATACTGAGAATTTTTTTTTAACTGGCTTGTGTGTCTTGCCCATCGTTTAACTTGAGTCAGGACAGAGACTTATTGCACTTCCCTATTTTAATGAATACGTAATGAGAAACAATTTAATAAACAATGAGCGAATTGCGCAGCAGATTCATCGCCTAAACAATCTCCAGCGACCAAATGAAGCGTTGGGTAGTAGCACGAGACTGCAAGACCTGGGCATTCTGAACTGTAACGCAGTTAAGTGGAACAGATGCTGCAGTGCCAAGCAGTTTCATCACCGGGAGCTTGGGGGCGTACTTGCTGCCCTTTTAACTATCGAGCTGCGCTTGGTGCGGCAGCCTCTCGCAGTCCTTGGTGGATCCGCAGCGGCCGGATTTAACATCTGAAAAGGGATTTATCACCTCATTACCCATAATGCCGTTCGCAGTCGATAAGACGCGTGTTAATCTCGAGATCTCTCGGGCACCTTTTTAAAATAACCAAAAGGAGAAAGACTCCGGTTGCGATTATTTAGTTTCGGACATGAAGAAACTGGCGCGCTGTTTTCGTTTTAAGCACAGAATTAATAACTGTTGACATTACATTAGATAAGCTGCAATTCGTGGAAAGCAGAAGTTTATGAGTTGGTCGTAACGCAAATATGGTTTTCGCTTTTTCACCAAACTTCCAAGCACTTCCATTAATAGGGTGATGAATTGTTATTAGAGTTGTTTTTTCCATTCGCCCTTTGACTGAGAAAACACCAGAAAGTCCAATTGCGAAGTTGGAAGTCTCGGAATAAGTAATAGGACGAAAAGAAATGGTAAAACAAATAAAGAGCCAGAAAAGCGAAATATTTACAGGCTTATTTCGAGACCATTACATGCTAACGGAATATCGGAAAGCAGGCACATTATTATTTATTAGAGATGGTATTAAGTCTGAATCTTTTATGCGTTATGGAGATGGAGGTTTTCTGCTTACGAAGTATGTTTATTTGATTCGGAAACAAATTATCGTTCTCGACAAAAGTAATGATCGGCTTTAGAGGTAGTCATCAGCAAAGCGAGAGCGAGTATTGGCTCAGTCGACAGCGAACCAGGATAGTCATCTGCAGTTCCCAGGTTCGAGTCCTACCCATGCCAGTATTATTGAGATTTATCCCCACCCTTCCCTCGGTCATAAAGAGGACACCGATGGGCTTGGAAAGACCGTCGTCCGTCGGATGGGACGTTAAGCCGTGGTCCGTGTTTAACCACACGCTCTGTTCGTTAGAGAACACGCTGGATGGCCTTGACGGGAGGCTTCCATCTGTCTCTGAATAGTTGTCCAGTGGGTTCCCCTTCCCCCAACCTTCTTTAAGCCTTTGGAGTTCTTGTGACCTAGACATTTAGTCCATCGCGTGCGAAAAACGAGCCTCTCTGAGGTAAACCCCAAAAAGGCAAACTGCTTTTAGAAAAAGACATCTGCTGTTAAAAGCGCATGAAGACATGTAATTGAAAAACTGCGTCTATAAACTGCGAAATAAAGAACACAGTAATTACAGAGTATTTATAAACTTTTTATAATCTTTTTTTGTACTCACTGAAGTTTCGTAATGAAATTCCACAAAACTCGTGATGTGGTAGCTCATATAATTATTCTAAGAGAATCTAAAGCGGGAGAATTATGTTTGCCATTGACAATGGAATCATCATCATCATCCCCAACCAGCCATGGGCTACGGAGGTCCAACCAGATTGGGCAATTTAGTCCTTCAAACATTTATCTCCTGAGCTACATCTCTTGCATCTGGCCACGGTAGACCAATTTTAACAAGGTCTTGTTTGACGTTTTCTGCCCATCCCTAGGTCTCCCCCCTTTTCCTGAAGCCTTTACGCACACTGTTTATAAACCTATTTGCTAATCTTGTAGTTATCATACGGGAAACATGGCCAAAAACCAACGGAGTCTCTCTCTGCACAATATACTGCTCAGAGGAGGTTGCCGACTCCTTTGCCTAACCTCATCATTAGTTACAAAGTTGAACCACCTAATGCCCAAGATACTGCGTAAGCATCTGGAATCAAAAGCATCTAGTTTCCTGTTATCTTGTTTACAAAGTGTCCAAGTTTCACTACCATAACTAACCCTAGAAAGAACCAAACTATTATACAGTCTAATTTTAGTCTTTCGGTGTATACGCCTATTTCTCCACACTCTCCATAGATTCTTAAAAGTCGCAGCAGCAATCTCTATTCCTCTGTTCATCTCATGCCGCACATCACCTGTATCTGTTACATAGCTCCCAAGATAATTAAACTGTGTATTGTCGCATAAAATTCAAACGTTCTAATTTCAGGAACAGAAATGTAATAGTGGTACAGAAAACTCAATCAAGAAACAAGCGCGTATTGGTCTTTTGAACCCTCTTGTCTGCATTTCGATGGAGACAAATTAATTTCCTGGCATATGTACTTGTTGATACACCTAACTGACCTTTGAATATTCCTGTTACATGGAAATAAGATTTTGACATTTGAATAAAGCATTTTATTGTTTTTGCTTGAAAAAATCATGGCCTGCTCGAAGAATCATTGTGCGCTGGATAAAGTTGACAGTGGTCATCAGTTTTTGAAGCTTTTTATCATTGTATCGGGATAATAGGATATATTTAACTGTTCAGTCTGATTCAGTTGCCACTCATGTCAGTAGTAACGCAGATACAGAAATCAGTAACTTCTTAAATAAGTTTATTACGAAAAAATGTGACTGAAGATAATTTAAAGAAGACCTCAATCAAAAATATTTCAATCTCGATTTTCAATGAAAATAATTTAAAGAATTATGGAAGCTGAAACAATTAGCAAGTTAGCTCGTTTCGCAAAAAAAAAAAGAAATTTATTGAAACGTGGCGAAAATATAATCATTTGCCCCAACCAATAAGACTACTCTTTATAGTATGTGCAGAGAGAGACTCCGCTGGTTTGGCCATGTTGTCCGTATGGATAATTATAGATTGGCGAATAGGGTTATGAACAGTGGGCCTAGAGGCCTCAGAAAGAAGGGGAGACCTAGGATGCGGTGGGCAGACAATGTCAAACAGGACCTTGTTAGAATTGGTGTGCAGTGGCCAGATGCAGTAGATGCAGCTCAGGACAGATATGCTTGGAGAATTAAACTGCATGGTCTGGTTGGACCTCCGTAGCCCATGGCTGCTTGAGGATGATGATGATGACACCTCGATTTTTATTTATTTTTCTTTTCAGAGCAATTACTTCAACCGGCATTGTTGTTGTTAAATATTCCACTTTCTTTTTTTTCCACTCTTCAAATCCTGAACGAATATTTTTGGAAATCGAGATTGAAATAAATTTGATTGAGATCTTTAAATTATCTTGTCTCACTTCTTTCATAAAAAAGCTTTTTTAAGAAGCTACTGAGTTCTGTATCAGAGTTACTATTGGTATAACATGCAGCTGTACTTAATAAAATGGCCGCTGAGTGTTACCATCATACACAGGTGCACCCAGGGCACAATTTCCCATAAGCAACGTTAGACACTTGCCTGCGGCTGCTAATGTAATAAAGGCGCGAGCATTCAGGTGCTACACTTTGTTTATTTAAGTGTCAGCAAATTATTTATTTTCGAGTCTTAGAATAAAAAAACTAGTAACAAATATGGATGGTTTAAGAGCGGTTCGAAGAACTCACTCGTATGACAATAGAAAGTGAACTTTGATAAAGGATTGTGAGAATACACAGCATATGATCAAACGTATTGGGACATGTCCATGTTATGTGAATAGAAAGCTACATTTAAAACTCCGTTCCTATAAATATAGGCGTTTTAAGGAAAAATATTACAGGAGATAAATTATAGATCTCATCATAATTTATCAGATCTCGATTTGAAACAATATGCGTTTAAAATTTTAATCGTTATTGAAGCTGAACGATTCGACATGAGACGATGCTCTTACTCTTGTCCTAAATATCGTTTCAATATTGAATGAAACTGAAAAATGAGATTAAAGAAACTTCTAAAATTGCGTCGGTTTTCGGAAAATATTTAGTGTGACTTTTCAGGTTAATTCCTACCCTAGAAACACTGCTGTTAAGTGTTTAAGCTTTCAGAACCCTTTTTAAATATTGCACAAATATTGCTCAAAAATGAGATGAAGAAATTGTTTTTAAGATTTTCAATTCATTTCGTACAAAAGGTACGAAATGAAATATTCATTTCGTACTGCTACAGAATTATATTCATTTCGTATTTCGTACTGCTACAAAAGACAATTTCATAGTCAGGAAGTTTTGAATATAGCTTTCCATTTCCACAACTTGGAATTTTCGTTACCTGAGCAAAGTAGAAAGGAAGAAAATATTTTCACTGTGAAAATAAATAATTTGATTTTAAAATGTTACTGCATTGAATATTACGAATTACACAGTCGTATCAGAATAATATGACCACCTACCATAGTATATGTGTTGTAGGCGGTCATATTATTCTGATACGACTGTGTATATACTATATATTACATTAATTTATTATAACAATTTTTATTGTTTTACATAAATTATTATTAATATTATTACAATTAAATTCTCACATTCATTTCGATTACATTTTCTTCTTTCTTCACGGTTGTGAAAATTGCAGTTTTTTTTATAATTTTTAATAAAAAAATCCACCTTATGTAAGTGCGCACTACCGCTTTTTTGTGGCTAGGAGCTTTTGAGGTGTAAATCCGGCCGTGGTTGTTAACCGGATCGTTAAGTACCTAAAGTTCTTCTGTATCCAAGGGGATATTTTAATAATCCAAAACAAACAGAAAATTAAACCGTGGTTCTTCTACAAGATAATCAAACGGGCTTCAAAAGTCCAATGAAAGCATTTACAAGTAAACGTTTTCACACATACGGTAATAAAAAGTTGGTTAGACGAGCCGTAAAAGTAAATCATGAATTCTTTATGGGTCACGTTTAAATGAAATTTCCGTTAACAACGTTGAGCTAACAATCTTAAGATTTAACAAACTATGTTAAGAGCTTTCAATATTGACACGTGCTGATATTTTCTATTCGCCCGTCTCCTGTTGCCCATAACAGCCTCTGGGCAAATGTGTGTTTTTCCCTTTCATCCTTTTGCTTCTCCATCACGAAGAGTAGGATGAAGCTGACGGAAGAGCTAGGATGTCGTAGACAGCAGCACAGGAGATGGATTACAGAGAGCACACACTGGTAGCTAACACTAAGCTCCTGGATGTTCCCTTCTCCCCCTTGCACCCACTCGTCTAGAATGGTTCTCCACAGTTGCTCCAGTAGCTGCATCTTCAGTTACTGGGGAAATGGTTTTTAGTCAGAAAAGAAGACACAGAGGAAGGCAAGAGCGATCGGCACTCCTCAGTATCATCACTCTTTCAGGGATGATTCTAATGGAGCGAGTGGGCAAGAAAGTTCTGCTTCTTTTGCTTATCCATTCTCAAGGCCATAAGCAAACTCTGAAAGGAGGAAGTCTTTCGTTAACGGTAAGGAAGGCCACAGAAAGTTTGCTTTGCGAATAAGACGAAAGAACCTTTAATGATCGCCAATAAATGAAGAGTAGCTTTACGGTAATCGAGTGGTTAGCGCACTTGGCGATTGATCAAAGGGACCTGGGTTCGAGCCCCGAGAAAGGCATGGATATTTGTGTTGTCTTTCTTCTGAGGTCTCGCCTTCCTCAAGATCTTATCTAAGGCGTATTAAACTGATAGGCTCCTGTCAGACCTCTGTGGCAAGCAGATGCTTGAAGGGTAATTTATTTATTTGTTTTTAAATAGAAAAGTGCAAAGTCTACTTTTGGGAGGAAAATCAATGATTCTACTTTTTTTCCTTAGTGAGATTCGGTTGGTTGTTCAGAGCATTTTTTTAACACACTGGACTAAATCAGTATTCTGAAACCTTTTTGAAAATGCTGCACACTTGTTTTGCTTGATAACATTTAAAGAATACCGAGCATTTGAACCTTAAAAAAATTGCTTATCATACTTGAAACCTCTATCAGCTCCACGGGAATAACTCAATGATAAAAATAATTTTACTTTTTCGTTGTGCTCGGTTTCAGTCCTCCACGAGCATTTATACTACCTAAACAGAAAATTAGAAGATCATTTTCATGTTATATTACTGAAACTCAAATTCGATGTTCCTTAGCGTCTGAAGCAACCGTTTTATGGTAATTATTAAAGATAAAGATCTACACCAAGCTGACTAAATCTGAATTAAAGAAACACTTAATATTTTTGAAATTCATAATTTAGATACTCTTGATATAGATCTTTAATTTATCGTCAGTCTAAATTTTGCCGCCGCCGCCGCCGCCGTCGTCGTCGTCGTCATCATCATCATCATCATCATCATCATCATCATCATCATCATCACCATCACCACCACCACCACCACCACCACCACCACCACCATCACCATCATCATCATCATCAAGCAGCCATGGGCTACGGAGGTCCAACCAGACCGTGCATTTGAATTCTCCAAGCATATCTGTCCTGAGCTACATCTACTGCATCCGGCCACTGCACATCAATTCTAACAAGGTCCTGTTTGATATTGTCGGCCTACCGTATCCTAGGTCTCCCCCTCCTTCTGAAGCCTTTAGGTACACTGTTCATAACCCTATTCGCCAATCTATAATTATTCATACGGGCAACATGGCCGTATGAATAATTATAGACAAACCAACGGAGTCTCTCTCTGCACAATATGCTGCTTAAAGGAGGTTGCAGACTCCTTTGCCTAACCTCATCATTAGTTATAAAGTTAAACCACCTAATATCCAAATACTACGTAAGCATCTAGAATCAAAAGCATCTAGTTTCCTGTTATCTTGTTTACACAACGTCCAAGTTTCCCTAACATAATTAACCCTAGAAAGAACTAAACTATTATACAGTCTAATTTTAGTCTTTAGGTGTATACGCCTATTTCTCCACAATCTCCATAGATTCTTAAAAGTCACGGTAACGATCCCTATTCGTCTGTTAATCTCATGCCGCTCTTTTCAAGGAGGGACGACAATAAGCATCACCAAGGCGTGGGTCTGCTTCTCAGCAGACATGCTAGTGATGCTCTTCTAGGATACGAGTGCATTAATGAAAGGTTTTTTACAGCAAAATTTCAAACAAGCGTTAAAGACTTGAATGTTATCTGCTGTCATGCCCCCACTGAGGATGCCGATGAAGATGAGAAGGATAGGTTTTACGGACAACTTCAGGATATTTTGGATTCTGTCAAGAAAGGAGATATTACCCTTGTTCTAGGTGACTTCAATGCCAAAGGTGATACTGACTCTGACCTTTGGGGAGGAGGTGATAGGCCATTTTGGTATTGGTAGCTGCAATGGCAATGGGCAACGTCTCCTACTGGTAAGTAAACTCAATGGTTTCAGAATAACTAACACTTATTACAAACACCGCGACATACATAAGTACACATGGGTTTCACTAGATGGGCTGCATAAGAATATGATTGAATATGTATTAATTAACAGCAAATGGGCTAGTTCTGTTAGGAATACCAGGTCATATAGGGGAGTTGAAATTGATCTGACCATTAACTTGTTAAAAGTGTCTTGCAACTTAAACTTAAAAAGTGTTGTGCAAGGGTTAAAAAATTTACTTTTAATACTGACGCTTTGAAAAACCCAGTTATAGCTAAAGCTTACCATGATAGGTTACTCAGCCATTATGACAGTCATGGTATGCTTACTACTGAAGTTGAGGAAGAATGGGATCATTTGAAACAGGCTTTTTTGGACACTAACAGTACTCGTTTAGGAAAAAAAGGAGCAGAGGAGACAGAATTATTTAAGTGATAAGGCACTTGAGCTTATTTCGGAAAGAAAGAACTGCAGGAATGTCCTTAATCAATACCCTATTAGTCCTAATAGAAAGCACTACAGAGAACGTAATAAACGTGTAAAGGATCAGTTAGCTGCTGATAAGAATCTTTGGCTTGATGGCTTAGCTGACAAAGCCGAGGAAGCAGTTAGACAGCACAACAGCAGATAGCTGTACCAGATAGTTAATGTTTTGTGTGGTAGAAAACGGACAGGTATACAGGGATTGAAGGATAAACAAGGTAAGGTTATAGAAAGTGAGGATTCTGTCATGGCTAGGTGGGCTGAACATTTCAGTGATGTTCTAAACAATGTGGTTAGTTCTACTCCCATTGTTTGCAATGATGATAGATTCATTGGTGGCTTTAATGTTGGCCCTATAACACATCTGAAGTTATTTTGTCTGTTTCTAAACTTAAACTTCATAAATCCCCAGGGGTAGATGAAATTACTACTAAAATGCTTAGAGCTGGGAATGTTTCGGTTACCAATTGGATGACTGAAATTTTGAATATCTTTTATGATAAAGGCATGGTTCCTAAGGATTTTACCAGAGCTATTGTTATCCCTATTTTCAAAAAAGGTGATCGCAGTTCTTGTGATAACTATAGGGGTATCAGCCTACTCTCTGTTCCAGGTAAAGTTCTTTCCATGATTGTGCTTAATAGAATTAAGAATCTGGTTGACAGTCAATTGCGTGATGAGCAATGTGGATTCAGAAGTGGTAGGCGACGTGTGGATCAGATATTTTCACTTAGGCAGATTCTTGAGAAATGTTTAGAGTTTCAAAAACCTTTGTTGCTAGCTTTGTTGATTTCAAAAAGGCTTTCGACTCTGCTGATCGTCAAAATTTGTGATTGATTGTGAGATCATATGGTATACCAGACAAGTTAGTTAACATAATGAAAGCTCTCTATAATAACACTGAGTCGTGTGTGAGAGTTGGTAAGGCTTGTAGCAATTGATTTAGCATTACTTCTGGTGTTCGACAAGGGTGCATTTTGTCTCCTATTCTCTTTAGCTTGGTTATTGATTATGTAATGAGAAATTGACTTCAAGGGAAAGATTTTGGCCTTAAATGGATCGGAGATACGAAAATTTCTGATTTAGATTATGCTGATGATTTAGCTCTTTTGGCAGATGATGTTGATGACATGAACTCTTTCATTCGAGCTGTTGATGAGACTGGTAATAGAGTAGGTATGGTTATAAACAGAGAGAAAACTAAAGTGATGAAAATTGGTCAGGCAGGCTGTGATTCAGTTAATCTGAATGGTTGCAGTCTTGAGCAGGTGTCACAGTTTAACTCTCTTGGGAGCTATGTAACAGATAATGATGTGCGGCATGAGATTAACAGACGAATAGGAATTGCTGCCGGGACTTTTAAGAATCTAATGAGAGTGTGCAGAAATAGGCGTATACACCTAAAGACTAAAAGTAGACTGTATAACAGTTTGGTTCTTTCTAGGGTTAGTTATGGTAGTGAAACTTGGACGCTTTGTAAACAAGATAACGGGAAACTAGATGCTTTTGATTCTAGATGCTTACTCAGTATCTTGGGTATTAGGTGGTTCAACTTTGTAACTAATGATGAGGTTAGGCAAAGGAGTTTGCAACCTCCTTTAAGCAGCATATTGTGTAGAGAGAGACTCCGTTGGTTTGGCCATGTTGCCCGTATGAATAATTATAGATTGGCGAATAGGGTTATGAACAGTGTGCCTAAAGGCCTCAGAAAGAGGGGGTGAACTAGGATGCGGTGGGCAGACAATGTCAAACAGGACCTTATTAGAATTGGTGTGCAGTGGCCAGATGCAGTAGATGTAGCTCAGGATAGACTTGCGTGGAGAATTGAAATGCACGGTCTGGTTGGACCTCCGTAGCCCTTGGCCAAACCAAGGAGGATGATTGATGATGATTGATGACGATGATGATGACGACGACGATGATGATGATGATGATGATGATGATGACGACGATGACGACGACGACGACGACGACGACGACGACGATGATGATGATGATGATGATGATGATGATGATGATGATGATGATGATGATGATGATGATGATGATGATGATGATGATGAATCAATAACCAAACTAAAGAGGAAAGGAGACAAAATGCACCCTTGTCGAACACCAGAAGTAATGCTAAACTAATTGTTACAAGCCTTACCTACTCTCACACACGACTCAGTGTTATTATAGAGAGCTTTCATTACGTTAACTAACTTGTCTGGTATACCATATGATCTCACAATCAACCACAAATTATGTCGATCAACAGAGTCGAAAGCCTTTTTGAAATCAACAAAACTAGCAACCAAAGGTTTCTGAAACTCTAAACATTCGTCAAGAATCTGCCTAAGTGAAAATATCTGATCCACACATCCCCTACCACTTCTGAATCCACATTGCTCATCACGCAATTGACTGCCAACCAGATTCATAATTCTATGAAGCACAATCATGGAAAGAACTTTCCCTGGAACAGAGAGTAGGCTGATACCCCTATAGTTATCACAAGAACTGCGATCACCTTTTTTGAAAATAGGGATAACAATAGCTCTGGTAAAATTTTTAGGAACCATGCCTTTATCATAAAAGATATTCAAAATTTCAGTCATCTAAGTGGTAATCGAAACATTCCCAGCTCTAAGCATTTCTGTAGTAATTTCATATACCCCTGGGGTTTTAGGAAGTTTAAGTTTAGAAATAACCAAAATAACTTCAGACTGTGTTATAGGGCCAACATTAAAGCCACCAATGCATCTATCATCATTGCAAACAATGGGAGTAGAACTAAACACATTGTTTAGAACATCACTGAAATGCTCAGCCCACCTAGCCATGACAGAATCCCTACCTTCTATAACCTTACCTTGTTTATCCTTCAATTCCTGTATGCCTGTCCGTTTTCTACCATACAAAACGTTAACTATCTGGTACAGCTCTCTGCTGTTGTGCTCTCTAACTGCTTCCTCAGCTTTCTCAGCCAAGCTATCATGCCAAAGATTCTTATCAGCAGCTAACTGATCCTTTACACGTTTATTAAGCTCTCTGTAATGCTTTCTATTAGGAGTAGTCCGGGGATTGATTAAGGACATTCCTACAGGTCGTCCTTTCCGAAATAAGCTCAAGTGCCTTATCACTCAGATAATTCTGGCTCTTCTGCTCCTTTTTTCCTAAAAGAGTACTGTTAGTTTCCAAAAAAGCCTGTTTAAAATGGCCCCATTCTTTCTCAACGTCAGAGAAAACTTATTTTAGAAGTTACGGAACATCAGATTTGCTTTTCTACTGACAAAATTCTTAACTCTTTCTTTCGACATTTACTTTCATGGGAGAACTAGCGCAAGGCTACCTAGATGATTAAGAGACCGTGGCAGCTATTTTGATGACGTCATGAACGGAGGGAAAGGTTTCGTAAATTTTAGTTTAACGTTATTGCAGATTGTTTAGATTATATCTATCAAATGAATAAAACAATAATTGATGTAAATAATAATTAAATACACCTATCCTTCGATTTACACGGTACTCAGTTCACACAATTTTGGCTTTGCACGGTCAAAAAATGCAACCAGTTTCGATTTACACGGTACTGACTGAGACGTACATAGAAAGGAAATCTCAATCAATACCGTGTAAATCGAAACTGGTTGCATTTTTTGACCGTGCAAAGCCAAAATTGTGTGAACTGAGTACCGTGTAAATCGAGGGATAGGTGTATGTAACCGTCCTGTGACCGAGTGATTAGCGCACTTGGCATTGATCAAAGGGACCTGATTTCGAGCTCAGGGTAAGGTATGCATGTTCGTTGCATGTTCGTGTTGTCTTTCTGCTGAGGTCTCGCCTTCCTCACAGTTCTTTGTCTATGATGTATTAAACTGACAGGCTCCTGTCAGACCTCTGTGGCTTGGGTTGGGTTGTTTTACCTCTGAGCGGCACTTTTTTGCATACCATGTGCTAAATGGCCAGGTCACATGGACCCCGAAGGCTCAGAGAAGGTTGGGGGAGGGGACCCACTGGAACAGCTGTTGGGAGACAGATGGTAGCCTCCCGTCAAGGCCATCCAGCGTGTTCTTTAACGTGCACAGGGTATGGCTCTCCCGCACACGGGGCCACGGCTTAACGTCCCATCCGACGGACGGCGGCTTTTCCAAGCCCATCGGTGTCCCCTACTGACCGTGGGCAGGGCGCGGAATTTTGCGGAGATAAATCTCAACGCTGACCCAGCTGGGACTCGAACCTGGGAACTACAGATTACGAGCCTGGCGCGCTACCGACTGAGCCACCCCCGCCTCCAGACCTCTGTGGCAAGCAGCTGCTTGAGAGTTCGTCCATTATTTATTCATTTAAGAGTCTTACAATTTTTTTATTTTGTGGTATTACTGTAAAAGTAATATATTTAATATTTTAATTCACTTGTGAGATATATCCTAAAGTTCCCTGCGATCATATTATAATAAGCTTTATATATTAAAAAAATTCCCTCCGTTCACAATATCATAAAAATAGTTGTTATGGTTTTAGCCGTCGAATTAGCAGTTTTCAGGTAGCGTCAATCATCTGTTATCATTTACTCAGCAGAGGGGATGGAGTGTGATAGTGACATTCTTTTCAGTCTGAACGAATATCCCATGAGAGATCTACATTTAATTGTGCTAAGTAAAAATTGGCGAACGTCTGAGGTCGCAAACTTTTCTGTGAGAATTCTAATGACGGATTTAGCGAACACCAAACGCTACACGTCCATTATTAAAGAATACGCATGTTTGAAGATCATATTTTTTATTATTAATTAAGTGATAAAAATCATTATGTGTACAAAACGTCAGGTTGTTGGGTTGTTTTACCTCTGAGCGGCACTTTTTTTGCACACCATGGGCTAAATGGCCAGGTCACATGGACCCCGAAGCCTCAGAGAAGGTTGGGGGTGGGGACCCACTGGAACAGCTGTTGGGAGACAGATGGTAGCCTCCCGTCAAGGCCATCCAGCGTGTTCTTCAACGTGCACAGGGTATGGCTCTCCCGCACACGGGGGCACGGCTTAACGTCCCATCCGACGGACGGCGGCCTTTCCAAGCCCATCGGTGTCCCCTACTGACCGTGGGCAGGGCGGGGAATTTTGCGGAGATAAATCTCAACGCTGGCGCGCTACCGACTGAGCCACCCCCGCCCCTCAAAACGTCAGGAAAGTCTCAATGTTTCGTTTAGGGTTACACAGAATTTATGTGGGCGCCATTGTTGTTGTGATATTCAACTTCTGTACATTCTCGGCTCAGTATGTCTGGTGTAACATTTGCAACATCTGCAGTATTGTTTCCTTTGAATTCTATAAATGGTGATTTTTTTTTTCGAAAAAAAAATGTCAAGAAACTAGGAGAGTTTCTTGACATTTTGGACATACAGTTTCTTTCGATATTTAATTATTTAATAATAGTTTGTAATAGTTTAAAATATGGACATTCTTTTATAATGAACCTGTATTTTAGATGACAAAAATCTTTTTTATCACTCCATAAATTCTCCATATTTATGGATGACAAATAGGTCAACTCAAGGCAAAGTCTAAATAGAAAGAGATACCATTACAGAAGATGGACAGAAAAGAGTAAAATTAAAGCAGTACATGACAAGAAGTATTAAAAATTCTTACGCTTCTTTTTTTGAACAATATCACACTCTAAATATATTAACTTTGCAGCGAAATGCACTCCCCATAACGACACAAGTATTGTGTTACGTTTTCTTTTTTTTCTCCCTTAGGTTGGGTTGTTTTATCTCTGAGCTGCACTTTTTTTCACCCCATGGGCTAAATGGCCAGGTCACAAGGACCCCGAAGGCTCAGAGAACGTTGGGTGAGGGGACACACTGGAACAGCTGTTGGGAGACAGATGGTAGCTTCCCGTCAAGACCATCCAGAGTGTCCTTTAACATGCACAGGATATGACTCTCGCGCACATGGGTCATGGCTTAACACCCAATCTGACGAATGGCATCCTATCCAAGTCTATTGGTGACCCCTACTGACCAACGGCAGGGCGGAAAGTTTTTGCGGACATAAATCTGATCTCTGTTCCAGCTGGAACTCGAACCTGGGAACTGCAGATTACGAACCTGGCGCGCTACCGACTGGGCCACCCCCGCCCCATTATTCTCCCTTATGACCTTAGAGACTGGGCTTGGCTTATTTCGGAGGGTACTAGACCCATAATCTGATGTTTCGTTGTTCGAATCCCAACTGTTCTTGTGCTGAGTATTTTTCTCCGCTGACCCTGACCTCGGTAAGAAAGTGGACACCGGTGGGGCTTGGAAATGCCGCCGTCCGTTGGATGGATGATAAGCTGTGCATAACTAGTGCACGTTGAAAAACATTCTGGATTGGATGGCCTTGATGGAAGGTTTCCATCTTCCTCCTAGCAGCTGCCCAGTGAGCCCTCTTTTCTTATCCACTTCGGAGCCCTTGAAGTCCGTGTGAACTGCCGTTTAATTCATTATGTGCAAAAAAGTATCACTCGGAAGCAAAACAACCCATCCTTGTAACCTTACCATTGAGGAAGAATCCTTCTACTCATAACGCCTGGCCAGTGAGGCTCTTCTCTCAAACATTGTTCTGAGCCTTAGGATCCTTGTGACTTGGCTATTTAGGAAGACTCTCATCTGCCCCTAATATCCGTACAGTAAGTTTCTTTCTCCATTTCATTTCTTAGCCGTATTGTCCTTGAGAATTTGCCATTTTGGAAGACCCTAATGTAGACGTGAACAAGCTCCGGCCCGTCGGTCAGTTTCACCTTTTGAACAATCTTTACCAGTTCATGTCGAAATTGGGGAATATATATATATTTAAAAATTAGGCTGTACTAAAGTGAATGATGTTTTAATAGGACCAAAGACGAAATTTTGAATAACGTCATACAACTAGCTACAACGTCATTGAAACCAAATACCTTCACAAAATGTTTCGACAAGCCAACTTAAGTTCTGACGTTAGAATAAACAGTACGTGTAAGTTTTTTAATTATTATTCTGTACCTAGACCTCTGTGGCAAGCAGCTGCTTGAGGAGGTATTTATTTTTTTTATTTTATATACCTACACATATGACAAGTAAACTATAATAAACAAAGTTAAATTTATTTTTGTTCTTTTTATTGCACCCTCTCCCCCATCAAATGTTGGTCTTGGCGTGGCCGAGTAGTTAGCGCGCTTGGCTGTTGATCTAAGGGACCTGGGTTCGAGCCCCGGATTAAGGCATGGATGTTCGTGTTGTTTTTCTGATGAGGTCCTGCCATCCTCTCAGATCTTCTACTGTGGCATATAAACTGACAGGCTCCTGTCAGACCTCTGTGGCAAGCAGCTGCTTGAGGGGGTATTTATTTATTTTATTTTTTATTATTGAGCCAAAATGTGCAAAATAGTAGTACATCTTTCGAGAAGGCCTCAGTTCTCAAAACTATGTTGAGTCTTGGGGTACCGGTGACACGGGAATTTGGTCCATTGGGCAAACAAATAGTGTTCGGGGCTAAAACAACCCATCCCAACTGTTTGGCAACTCAGGTTGCTTAAAAAATGAACATGATATAAACCACTCTTCTGTACGGCACTATTTTCTGTTAGAAAACATTCCTCTTTAAGTCTTAAAACGTTTGCATGGATGTTAAATGAGAATATTCCTCCACATTCCCGAATTCATTGAGCTATATTTCTATCTCCGCTTTAAGTATTCGCAATAACGTTCCGTTTTTTTGAGTAATATGATATGAAGATAATTCGATGCCCATTAAAAGGAACTTCTTTTTTATTCCCTATTTAACCTCGATCTGAATCGTCGATTCAAGTTTCTTTTGCATCAGTTCCTTTGTGTTTTCGCGCATAAAATAAACCGTAAAAAGAATCGATAAACACCAAAAGAATGTCTTTAGGGATATTAATTTTTGACTTCAGGGCATTATTTGCTCATCCAGTTGGAAATCGCGATGCAATCGCCATTACTGACGACGTTATTCTTTGTGGTAAAGATATTTCACCTTTATTGAAGTCGAATTCGGCAGTTCTTACTTATGGGAAAATAATTTGTTCATAATTTTATTACACTTTGTAAGCTCATGTCGCTTATTCGAAACCGAAGTGATCAAAGGAGTTCTTCATAATGATGTTTTTTTCTGATTATTGTTATTATAGGTAGAAATGGTTTAATTTATTTTTGTATAATAATATATTCAAGCAATGTAAATGTTGGATACCTATGAATTGTACGTATATTACGTATATTAATTGTCTGTATTCATAATAATATAATAATAAATAATATTCTCTCAAGCAACTGCTTGCCACAGGGGTCTAACATGAAGACTTTCAGTTTAATACTATCTGTGAGGAAAGCGAAAGCTCAGCACAAAGAAAACACAAACGTCCATGCCCTATCCCCCCCTCGACCCCAGTCCCTTTGATCAGTTGGGTTGGGTTGTTTTACCTCTGAGCGGCACTTTTTTGCACACCATGGGCTAAATGGCCAGGTCACATGGACCCCGAAGGCTCAGAGAAGGTTGGGGGAGGGGACCCACTGGAACAGCTGTTGGGAGACAGATGGTAGCCTCCCGTCAAGGCCATCCAGCGTGTTCTTTAACGTGCACAGGGTATGGCTCTCCTGCACACGGGGCCACGGCTTAACGTCCCATCCGACAGGCGGTGGCCTTTCCAAGCCCATCGGTGTCCCCTACTGACCGTGGGCAGGGAATTTTGCGGAGATAAATCTCAATGCTGACCGCTGACTCGAACCTGGAAACTACAGATTACCAGCCTGGCGCGCTACCGACTGAGCCACCCCCGCCCCCTTTGATCAGTAGGCAAGCGCGCTAAAATAGCTTAGATTTTTTAGTGATTCCTATACGTTTACATTTTTTTTAGAAATTCCAAGTGGGGGAATATCCTTTTCCTACATCCTGGTGACTCCTATTATTAGTAAGTTACATTTTGCTATTTTTGACATTGTTTTTTTTCATCTCTTTGCATATAATGGCTATATCGCCAGGTCACAAGGACCTCCCCAAGGGCTTAGAGCTGAGAAGAGGAAAAGAATCTATTTTCGCAACTTTAGGAGAGAGATGAAGCCTCCCTTCAAGACCATTGCACAAGGCATCTTCTGCACATAGGACGACGATTTAATGTCTCATATGATAGACGACCGACTTTCTAAGTCCATCAATGTCTTCCTTCTCCTGGAGAGTAGAATGGGAATCATCGGACAAAAATATGATCGCAGGCTCAGTAGAGATTCGAACCCGATCAATTAGATTAGAGCTGATCAGGTAAAAATTAGGAGAGGGGAGGGGAGGAGGAGGAGGGGGGCAAGTGACATAATCAAGCCTAAAAAAAATTAAAGGGGGAGGGGCAAGAGACTGGATTGAAGAATAACATTTTCACTCCTCTTTAGAGGTCTTTCTTGAAAAATCCCTGAAATACAGATAAGTTTAGCAATATTTTGCCTCTATATTACTAGCATCCTCAGAGGGGGAGGGGAAGGACCCTTTATCCCAAGATCCGGCCCTCGAGCAGGTTATGAGACTGGCTCGCTACAGACTAATTTAATTCCTCCACGATGAAATGACATTTGGGTATTTGAAACTTCACCGATTTTATTTATTGATGTGAAAAATCTCACTGTGCCTTAAAATACTGTAATTGGAACTCCATCTTAATGCTCTTTGGAGAAGAAACCGGATTTCCCAAAAATTTTCCTTTCGAAAATTTGTTTCAAAATTCATTTCTAAGGGAAAACGTTTTTAGAGGAAAGTCTTTAATTCTAGTTCAGCACTTGCGGGGTTCACTTCTTCCTCCTTGGCAGCAAATAGACAGATATTGATTGATTGCCTCGTGCGTTGAACCGAAACCTTACACGGAGCATTAGAAGCTCAAGAAAGATCCGAAGATCGATAAAACTACTGCGGACGCTCTAACCATAATATTTGTGTTTATCTTTATACACCAGTTAGAGTTAATAACACATTTTGATGAGGATCACCATCTATTACTGTCTTGATTTATCCGTAAATAAATATTTCCAAGTTTCATCTTAGCTTATTTAATCCTTAACTATTTCAATGGCAGTTACTGAAATAAAGTCATTACGTTAGATATAGCTACATAATAATAACGACAAACCTTACGAAGTAGAAATAATAATACTTGTTATTTACGGGGCGGGGTGGCTCAGTCGGTAGCGCGCCAGGCTCGTAATCTGTAGTTCCCAGGTTCGAGTCCCAGCTGGGTCAGCGTTGAGATTTATCTCCCCAAAATTCCCCGTCCTGCCCACGGTCAGTAGGGGACACCGATGGGCTTGAAAAGGCCGCCGCCCGTCGGATGGGACGTTAAGCCGTGGCCCCATGTGCGGGAGAGCCATACCCTGTGCACGTTAAAGAACACGTTGGATGGCTTTGACGGGAGGCTACCATCTGTCTCCCAACAGCTGTTCCAGTGGGTCCCCTCCCCCAACCTTCTCTGAGCCTTCGGGGTCCATGTGACCTGGCCATTTAGCCCATGGTGTGCAAAAAAGTGCCGCTCAGAGGTAAAACAACCCAACCTTTGTTATTTACATATACTTCTGCATAAACTGTGATCCCTATACATGGCATCATACAGATCATCTGATAACTATGAAAGCAAATGTACAAAGTTATTGGGACTTCACGAAGCAGTTGCATTGCAAAATTTGACCGGGGCAGTTAAATATTATCAATCTGATATTACAATTATTCGTATCTTTTACTTGAATGATGCCTATTAGTTATCTAACAATGTCGTGTATGAGTTGGGTTGTTTTACCTCTGAGCAGCACTTTTTTGCGCACAATGGGCTAAATGGCCAGGTCACAAGGACTCCGAAGGCTCAGAGAAGGTTGGGGGAGGGGACCCACTGGAATAGCTATTGGGAGACAGATGGTAGCCTCCCGTCAAGGTCATCCAGCTTGTTCTTTAACGTGCACAGGGTACGGTTCTCCCACACACAGACCACGGCTTAACGTCTCATCCGATGGACGGCGACCTTTCGAAGCCAATCAGTGTCCCCTACTGACCGTGGGCAGGGCGGGGAGTTTTGTGGAGATAAATCCCAACGCTAACCCAGCTGGGACTCGAACCTTAGAACTGCAGATTGCAGATTACGAGCCTGGCGCGCTACCGACTGAGCCACCCCCGCCCCCATCGTCTGTGAGAGAATAAGGCATTCACATTGGTGTCCAAAATTATAGGTTCGATCCTAAGTTATGTTAATGCAAAGTTCACGTCGAAGTAATTTGAAAAAAGAAATTAATATAGTAAAAGAAAAGTTTTTTTTAATTTCCATTATATTCCAGAAGGGACATTGTTAGCTCATGTGTCTAACTTAATACCGACTAAGAAACCACTTGAAATATGGGAAAGGAAATTTTTGAGAAAGAAGAAGATATCTCGAAATTTTGAAAGCAATATGAGACGATGTAAAAGCTCAGTTGAGATCATTAGTGAATTCAAATATATTTTCTTTCCTCTGAGAGACCTTAAACAAAGACTTTTAACTTCACTGGCATTTCTGACTTGCTTTCATTTTCGTTATTTTCATTCCCCTCCCACGCAACTAAAAATTCCTAAATCAGTACATTCAAAACGTTATTTATACAAGTATCACTCGAATAACAAAATCAAAACCACACGGGTAAGTTAAAAGATGTAAACCGCATTCTACTGAAATTCCAAAAAGGATTTAAAAAAAAAAATTCTATATTTTTTTGTGTCGTCTTAGTTGAACTTCATGAGCCATAAAATCCTAAGCAACCAACCAATCAACCGTGGAGAACTTCTGATCCAAATGTTTATAACAATTATTGATGTTTGAAGCTTTGAATTCGTCTTCCCTGCGGTATGTGTAATGCAGTATAATGAATCGGGGTTGCATGGAATCCTTTGCACTCTGCGGATATTTCAAAATGTTCCGCGTAATTTGTAAGTCATTTGAAAAGTGTATTAAATATGTAAATATACTTTTCCTACATCTTGTTAAAAATTATAAAGATATATTAGCAATGTACAATCTGATTATTTAATATTGATTATATTACAGTGAAATATCAGTGTAACGAATTCGAGGAGGTGATCAAAATGCATTTGTTATACGGAAATGCAACAAAAAAAGTGATGTTATAGTTACATGTTACAAAATAATCATTATGAAAGACATTTACTGTGTGTATTTCAGTTTACTTCTTAAAAAAGTCGATAATTTTTTTAACTGTCTGTTCCAACAAGCATCTCTCTCTGTGAATTCTTAAATGATGCCGAAAGGTTGCTGCAACACATTGCCAGGAATATATTTCTAAAAAAATCGTTGCCAGGTATTTTTTCTGAATTCTGTAATCAACCATGGTGTTCGGATACTTTTTTGAGCGACTGTAGGTGGTCATATTATTTTGATACTAGATCGTGTGGGCTCACTCACGGAAATATTGAGCGTGTGCAGTTACCGTTCACATCAAACTGGAGCGTGTGCAGTAACTGCACACGCTCCAGTTTGCTGTGAACGGTAACTGGAGCGTGTACAGTTGCTGTACACGCCCCAGATATTTTTTCTGAATTCTGTAATCAACCATAGCGTTCGGATACTTTTTTGAGCGACTGTACTCGAATTATATCAATTACTTCTCTTTCCATTTAACCGCTCATCATTGATTTGTCAATCAATTTGTGGATTTGCCTCAACAAGTTCTTCCACCGTATCTTCCCGATCGTAATGAGTTGTATCATTATGATACAATGAGAAATGGGCGTCCGTAGAGGGGGGGAAAACGGGGCACTTGCCCCCCCCTGGGATCGAGTAAAAAATTCCACAAATTATAATCGTAACAATTTAAACGTAATTAATTTATATACATTATGTATGTGTTTTTGTATTGGTGCAATACTGTATTCTATAATCTGCTTGTGAAAAAAAATCCCTAAAAATCAACTAATTAAATAAAAATATATTGATGTAATTATTTGTCTCCAAGCTTTGCCCACCCCCCTGGGAAATTTTCTGCTGACGCCCATGTCTGCACGTGTAGCGAGCGTCTATGCGGAACTGGCTGAACTGGAATGAATGAACTCCAATCAACAAATGAATTTTCCTCCAGAGAAAACAACTGGATCTCTTGAGTGGCTGAACTGGATCAGCAAAAGTACCTGTCGGGCGATATAAAATAGCACGTGATTCATAGCGCTGTGATTGGTTAGATATTTCAGAGCGTTTAAATCATTGCAGCTTGCCATAAACTGAAAACCAAAACACGTAAAGATGGAGAAATGTACGTTGTACGTATTAAGCATTTTTCTTTCAACAGATTTCGCTACACTGATAATATTTTTTGTATCGAGGTAAATTTTTATTTCATTAAACAGATATTTTCGTTACACTGGTATTCATTAATATGAAACATTTTTTCGTAGAGATATACACTGAAAAGGCAATTGATCATATACACCCACCTAGCCTAGTAACGTGGGGGTTCAACTTTCATCCTCACTACAGCAGCAACACGTCATGGCATGGACTCTACCAGGTGTTTGAAACGTTCAGTTGATAATACGGCCCATGATTCCATGAGAGCCATCTGTAAAGCGCCGAGAGTTGCCGGTGGTGGGTTTCGGGCTCCAATGCTTCTCTTCACTTCATCCTACAGCTCAATAGGGTTCAGATCCAGAGAGTGAGATGGCCATTCGAGGGTTGTGAACTCACTGGAATGCTCCTGCAACCAGTCCGGTGGTGGGTCTCGGGCTCGAATGCTTCTCTTCACTTCGTCCTACAGATGCTCAATAGGGTTCAGATCCAGAGAGTGAGATGGCCATTCGAGGGTGTGAACTCACTGGAATGCTCCTGCAACCAGTCCAGTTGTGGATCTCGGGCTCGAATGCTTCTCTTCACTTCATCCTACAGATGCTCAATAGGGTTCAGATCCAGAGAGTGAGATGGCGATTGGAGGGTTGTGAACTCACTGGAATGTTCCTGCAACCAGTCCGGTGGTGGGTGTCGGGATCGAATGCATCTCTTCACTTCGTCCTACAGATGCTCAATAGGGTTCAGATCCAGAGAGTGAGATGGCCATTCGAGGGTTGTGAACTCACTGGAATGCTCCTGCAACCAGTCCGGTTGTGGATCTCGGGCTCGAATGCTTCTCTTCACTTCGTCCTACAGATGCTCAATAGGGTTCAGATACAGAGAGTGAGATGGCCATTCGAGGGTTGTGAACTCACTGGAATGCTCCTGCAACCAGTCCGGTGGTGGGTCTCGGGCTCGAATGCTTCTCTTCGCTTCGCCCTACAGATGCTCAATAGGGTTCAGATCCAGAGAGTGAGATGGCCATTCGAGGGTTGTGAACTCACTGGAATGCTCCTGCAACCAGTCCGGTGGTGTGTCTCGAGCTCGTTCACTTGGCCCTACAGATGCTCAATAGGGTTCAGATCCAGAGAGTGAGATGGCCATTCGAGGGTTGTGAACTCACTGGAATGTTCCTGCAACCAGTCCGGTGGTAGGTCTCGGGCTCGAATGCATCTCTTCACTTCGTCCTACAGATGCTCAATAGGGTTCAGATTCAGAGAGTGAGATGGCCATTCGAGGGTGTGAACTCACTGGAATGCTCCTGCAACCAGTCCGGTTGTGGATCTCGGGCTCGAATGCTTCTCTTCACTTCATCCTACAGATGCTCAATAGGGTTCAGATCCAGAGAGTGAGATGGCGATTGGAGGGTTGTGAACTCACTGGAATGTTCCTGCAACCAGTCCGGTGGTGGGTGTCGGGATCGAATGCATCTCTTCACTTCGTCCTACAGATGCTCAATAGGGTTCAGATCCAGAGAGTGAGATGGCCATTCGAGGGTTGTGAACTCACTGGAATGCTCCTGCAACCAGTCCGGTTGTGGATCTCGGGTTCGAATGCTTCTCTTCACTTCGTCCTACAGATGCTCAATAGGGTTCAGATCCAGAGAGTGAGATGGCCATTCGAGGGTTGTGAACTCACTGGAATGCTCCTGCAACAAGTCCGGTGGTGGGTCTCGGGCTCGAATGCTTCTCTTCACTTCGTCCTACAGATGCTCAATAGGGTTCAGATCCAGAGAGTGAGATGGCCATTCGAGGGTGTGAACTCACTGGAATGCTCCTGCAACCAGTCCAGTTGTGGATCTCGGGCTCGAATGCTTCTCTTCACTTCATCCTACAGATGCTCAATAGGGTTCAGATCCAGAGAGTGAGATGGCGATTGGAGGGTTGTGAACTCACTGGAATGTTCCTGCAACCAGTCCGGTGGTGGGTGTCGGGATCGAATGCATCTCTTCACTTCGTCCTACAGATGCTCAATAGGGTTCAGATCCAGAGAGTGAGATGGCCATTCGAGGGTTGTGAACTCACTGGAATGCTCCTGCAACCAGTCCGGTTGTGGATCTCGGGCTCGAATGCTTCTCTTCACTTCGTCCTACAGATGCTCAATAGGGTTCAGATACAGAGAGTGAGATGGCCATTCGAGGGTTGTGAACTCACTGGAATGCTCCTGCAACCAGTCCGGTGGTGGGTCTCGGGCTCGAATGCTTCTCTTCGCTTCGCCCTACAGATGCTCAATAGGGTTCAGATCCAGAGAGTGAGATGGCCATTCGAGGGTTGTGAACTCATTGGAATGCTCCTGCAACCAGTCCGGTGGTGTGTCTCGAGCTCGTTCACTTGGCCCTACAGATGCTCAATAGGGTTCAGATCCAGAGAGTGAGATGGCCATTCGAGGGTTGTGAACTCACTGGAATGTTCCTGCAACCAGTCCGGTGGTAGGTCTCGGGCTCGAATGCATCTCTTCACTTCATCCTACAGATGCTCAATAGGGTTCAGATCCAGAGAGTGAAATGGCCATTCGAGGGTTGTGAACTCACTGGAATGCTCCTGCAACCAGTCCGGTGGTGGGTCTCGGGCTCGAATGCATCTCTTCACTTCGTCCTACAGATGCTCAATAGGGTTCAGATTCAGAGAGTGAGATGGCCATTCGAGGGTGTGAACTCACTGGAATGCTCCTGCAACCAGTCCGGTTGTGGATCTCGGGCTCGAATGCTTCTCTTCACTTCATCCTACAGATGCTCAATAGGGTTCAGATCCAGAGAGTGAGATGGCGATTGGAGGGTTGTGAACTCACTGGAATGTTCCTACAACCAGTCCGGTGGTGGGTGTCGGGATCGAATGCATCTCTTCACTTCGTCCTACAGATGCTCAATAGGGTTCAGATCCAGAGAGTGAGATGGCCATTCGAGGGTTGTGAACTCACTGGAATGCTCCTGCAACCAGTCCGGTTGTGGATCTCGGGTTCGAATGCTTCTCTTCACTTCGTCTTACAGATGCTCAATAGGGTTCAGATCCAGAGAGTGAGATGGCCATTCGAGGGTTGTGAACTCACTGGAATGCTCCTGCAACCAGTCCGGTGGTGAGTCTCGGGCTCGAATGCTTCTCTTCACTTCGTCCTACAGATGCTCAATAGGGTTCAGATCCAGAGAGTGAGATGATTCCAGGGTTGTGAACTCGCTGGAATGCTCCTGCAACCAGTCCTTCGCCAAACAGGAGTGATGAGATAGGGTGATGTCTTTTAAAGACATCCTGCTGTGGGAAATGGATATCCATAAACTGGTGTAGGTGGTCGGCGAGTACGTCAACATAGCCTTATGCGGTGATGGTGGTCTCAATAGGTTACAAGAGGCCCCTAGGTGACTCTTGTAAACACGTCCCACAATATTACATTGCCTCCACCAGCTTGTAATACCCGGACCACACATGCAACCTCCCTTTGGGGCGTTGTAGCTGGAACCTTGATTCGCCAGACCAAGCTACCCATTTCCATTCTTCCACAGTCCATTGGCGATGTTCCTTCACCCACTGCAGCCTCATAGCTCATTGTACTGTTAACAAGACTACTCAATCGGCTGCCATACTCAGTCGTGTCATCATCATACGTTGAATGGTCTTTGCAGAAACCTCCACAGCTTCCCCAACGTTTAATGCCGATGTTATCATCTGCATTGTGGGCCTCTATTCTGATGTTACGATACAGGAGAGGTGGTGCTCACCTCGAACATTAACGGCCAGGCTATGGACACATTATCCCCTGCAGGTGCAGATTTTACCAGGTTTGATGTAGTCGTGGTGTACATGTGTCACAGTCACACACTTAAATCCCAGACATTTCGTAGTCGCAGGTATGGAAAACCATCTTCCTCGTCCTGGCTATCTGCCCATGTTCGAACTCAATCAGGTTGCCATGTTTACCCATTATAACAGTCACAGGTACCCTATTCAGCAGGGGGGCGGGTGTGGCTCAGTCGGTAGCGCGCCAGGCTCGTAATCTGTTGTTCCCAGGTTCGAGTCCCAGCTGAGTCAGCGTTGAGATTTATCTCCGCAAAATTCCCCGCCCTGCCCACGGTCAGTAGGGGACACCGATGGGCTTGAAAAGACCGCCGTCCGTCGGATGGGACGTTAAGCCGTGGCTCCGTGTGCGGGAGAGCCATACCTGTGCACGTTAAGGAACACGCTGGATGGCCTTGACGGGAGGCTACCATCTGTCTCCCAACAACTGTTCCAGTGGGTCCCCTCCCCCAACCTTCTCTGAGCCTTCGGGGTCCGTGTGACCTGGCCATTTAGCCCATGGTGTGCAAAAAAGTGCCGCTCAGAGGTAAAACAACCCAACCTTATTCAGCAGGTAGATATCTGAACAATTCAGAGCCCCCAAGGGATTTCAGCCGGCCACATTATTGTGGTGGAGTATGGCAGGTTTGTGGATGGGTGCGGTATCTATAATGAATTGGACTTTCAATAATTTTTTTGTAAATTGGGTGAGCTCAGGCACAAATTCTTTACACTGAATATTTCGTTATATTGATATTTCGCTGTACTACTCTTTTATTAGAAGCTAGTAGATTTATTCTAACGCTGCTTAGGTTTTTAACCCAATGACATTAAACTCTTTTAAATATATAGTAAGTGGACACTCGAATTTTCGTTTGACATATAACTTGTTTCGATCAACTCCTGAAAATTCTTCCTTCGATTTTTTGGGGAGAGCAGAAAGGTGGAGATATAACTTGAGGTAGTCCATAGGGATTGCTTCCGGGACTTTTAAGAATCTATGGAGAGTGTGGAGAAATAGGCGTATACACCTAAAGACTAAAATTAGACTGTATAATAGTTTGGTTCTTTCTAGGGTTAGTTATGGTAGTGAAACGTGGACACTTTGTAAACAAGATAACAGGAAACTAGATGCTTTTGATTCCAGATGCTTACGCAGTATCTTGGGTATTAGGTGGTTTAACTTTGTAACTAATGATGAGGTTAGGCAAAGGAGTCTGCAACCTCCTTTAAGCAGCATATTGTGCAGAGAGAGACTCCGTTGGTTTGGCCATGTTGCCCGTATGAATAATTATAGATTGGCGAATAGGGTTATGAACAGTGTGCCTAAAGGCCTCAGAAAGAAAGGGAGACCTAGGATGCGGTGGGCAGACAATGTCAAACAGGACCTTGTTAGAATTGGTGTGCAGTGGCCAGATGCAGTAGATGTAGCTCAGGATAGACTTGCTTGGAGAACTAAATTGCACAGTCTGGTTGGACCTCCGTAGCCCATGGCTGCTTGAGGATGATGATGATGATGATGAGTCCATGATACTTTCTGTGTTTAGAAGCTTTCATTTCAAATATATACTGAGAGCAAAGAGTGTCTAATGGAGAAGAGTGCTAGCTTCCATAGACGTAATGTAAACTTTTCGATTGCAGCGCCCTCTAAACATGGTAAATTCGTGTATTGCAGTGAAGCCACCTAGCCAGGGAGAGGAGCCAGTTCCTTACGTTATTTTTCCACCGCCCAGCAAGGTTTTCAATGGCTTACACCACGTGACTAATTTTACATACACTTTGACTCTGTTCAAAGTGTTCATTTTTTAAATTTTGCCATCATGATTTCCTTTTCACAAAGATTAGTTAAAATTATTTTCCTTAATAAAATCCCATTTTGTAAAACAAGTAGTAGCTATGCTCAACATAAAAATTTTAATATTTTGAACTTTCTACTATATTTAATATATTATAATAAATTGAAATTTATGGCTTAATGCGAGACAACATGTTTTGTTTAATTATATTTTATAGAATTTAGGATATTTTCAATTAAAGTCACATCGAGTTTCTTACTTGTATAAACTGTCAATAGATGGCAGCAGGCACTTCTCGTATCAACCATAAAAAAAAGTTACTATTAGAACAAACTGCAGACACCTATGTATGTCGATATGCTCCAGGGAACACAAAATTGCAACATACATTGACTTACATGTTCGTAAGATGATTAAATGTATTAATTTACATATTAATTGTAAAAATTCTGAAAAATTACTCAAAATAAACATACAACAGCTTTTCCAGGTATCGTGAAATATCGTCCTGAACGGGATAAAATACTCATTGAATAATTTTAGGGTCAGCTATCACTATGCCAAACAGTCATGGGTGTTACACAGGTTGAAACACTGATTAAATCGCAATAAATATACCAAGAGTAAGACAAAGCACAGCTGCAGTGGACTAAAAATGATTGCACTGCGCATGCGCAGATCGCCCCTTACAGTTGTTTTTGTGCATACACATCAATTTGCCACGTTCAGCTTCGGTAAAACTCCGCAGAACGGCGCCACTTACGCTTGTGCGAAGCTAGCCTTCTTCTCCTTAGACCTTCTTTGCTGAGAGACTACTTTATTGAATACAGTTGCATGTTATGTCAATAGTAATTCAGATACAGAGCTCAGTAACTTCTTAAATAAGTTTTTTTTATGAAAAATGTGACTGAAGATTATTTAAATATCTGAATCAAATCTATTTCATTCTCGATTTTCAACAATATTCGTTCAGTGTTTAAAGAACGACGGAATCTGAAACATTTAGCATTTCAGATAATTCCGGAAATAAAAGCTTTCAAAATTGCAGAAAATTAACATAATTATTACGTTAACTGTTAAAAAAATACATTTATACGTGTTATATAATAAATTTTAATAACTTATATGAGTTTGATAAAACGGTCATTGCTTTCATTTTAGCTTGTTTTAATTAACATATCAGGATAATTATTTAAACTGTAATTGTTGCTGTTAAATATGGCAATTTCGTAACTCTCTAAATACCAAACGAAAAGTGGTGAAAATCGAGAATAAAATAGATTTGATTGAGATATTTAAATTACTTTCAGTCACATTTTTTCTTTAAAAGCTTATTTAAAAATTTGCCGAATTCTGTATCTGAGTTGCTCTTAACATAACATGGAACTCAACCTAGTAAAGTGGCACCAAGTGTCATTTGTTATGCTCAGCAATTGTTAACACATCCACCTCTTTTTATTTTTCGATGGGTGGGGACGGTTATGGAGAAAAAAGGAAGACTGAGGAGCAAAACCCTTTCGTTGTTTTAAGTTATGGATGAGAGAGAGTTGCATACGAGATCTCGTCGTCTTATTCTTACCGTTGAAAAGACATTCTTTATCAACAGATACGCAAACTCTGTAAAATATATTTTAATGTGCACAGGGAATGCCTCTGTACAATATGAAAAACTATAGTACCTACTAAACTGTATAACCCTCAGAATCTAGCAGTAAATGTTTTGCAGCCCACAAAAAGTTTCCAGACGATTCATCAGTGAATGTTTTGGAGCCCACAAAAAGGATTCAGAGATTCCATCATTGGATGTGTTGCAGCCCACAAAAAGATTCAGAGATTCCATCATTGGATGTGTTGCAGCCCACAAAAAGGATTCAGAGATTCCATCATTGGATGTGTTGCAGCCCACAAAAAGGATTCAGAGATTCCATCATTGGATGTGTTGCAGCCCACAAAAAGCTTCAAAGATTCTATCCGTGGAAGTGTGTCCTTCAGAGAATATGCCGTGGAAATTGGCTTCAGAGATTCTATCGATGGAAGTGTATCCTTCAGAAAATATGCCGTGGAAGTTGGCTTCAGAGATTCTATCGATGGAAGTGTTGCAAATCACAAAAAGGCTTCAGAGATTTTATCAGTAAAGATGTTGCACGTAGACCACAAAAAGGATTCAGAGATTCCATCAGCCCACAAAGAGGTTTCAAAGATTCTATCCGTGGAAGTGTATCCTTCAGAGAATATGCCGTGGAAGTTGGCTTCAGAGATTCTATCGATGGAAGTGTTGCAAATCACAAAAAGGCTTCAGAGATTTTATCAGTAAAGATGTTGCACGTAGACCACAAAAAGGATTCAGAGATTCCATCAGTGGATGTGTTGCAGCCCACAAAGAGGTTTCAAAGATTCTATCCGTGGAAGTGTATCCTTCAGAGAATATGCCGTGGAAGTTGGCTTCAGAGATTCTATCGATGGTAGTGTTGCAAATCACAAAAAGGCTTCAGAGATTTTATCAGTAAAGATGTTGCACGTAGACCACAAAAAGGATTCAGAGATTCCATCAATGGATGTGTTGCAGCCCACAAAAAGCTTCAAAGATTCTATCCGTGGAAGTGTATCCTTCAGAGAATATGCCGTGGAAGTTGGCTTCAGAGATTCTATCGATGGAAGTGTTGCAAATCACAAAAAGGCTTCAGAGATTTTATCAGTAAAGATGTTGCACATAGACCGCAAAAAGGATTCAGAGATTCCATCAGTGGATGTGTTGCAGCCTACAAAAAGCTTCAAAGATTCTATCCGTGGAAGTGTATCCTTCAGAGAATATGCCGTGGAAGTTGGCTTCATAGATTCTATCGATGGAAGTGTTGCAAATCACAAAAAGGCATCAGAGATTTTATCAGTAAAGATGTTGCACATAGACCGCAAAAAGGATTCAGAGATTCCATCAGTGGATGTGTTGCAGCCCACAAAGAGGCTTCAGAGAGTTTAGCAATGAATATGTTGCAGCCCAGGAAAAGGTTCCAGAAATGCTTCAAAGAATCTAGCAATGAATGTCTTGCACCCCACAATAAGTCGCAAGTAATCGAACAGTAAGATATTCACGATCATCGAAGTGATTGTGAACCAGATCATCGAAGTGATTTGAAAACCAGGGGTTATAGCAGTAAAAGTGCTAAAAAAAAACTAATGTCGAAAGTACCCAAGTCGCATTGATTCACGAAAGGCTAGTTTCCGAGACTGGGAGAAAATGCTATAAATACAAATAATTATATCATAAAACGATGGAGCAAAAATTATGCGAGCAATTGCGATATCTGATTTCAGACCTTAGAGCGCCAACTTTTTAATTATTGTAATAACCAAGACATAAAAGGAAGAGACAGAATAGATTCTGATTCCTGCTGTTAACTACTAGCTACGTATTAAAAACTATTACTAACGATGCATTTATATTAGAGAAGATTTTATCGGTTAAGTACTCTAAGAAGATTGGCTAGCACTTTCCATCCTTTTTAAAGGCTTTTTAAAACGTTGAGAAGATTCTTGTGTACGGAAAGCTTCTCTGGGCAGCGGAGCTATCCACGATCGATATCTATTTTCTCTCTCTGAGAGGTGACTGCGTGGGTGGATGCAGACTGCTTTGCAAGCAGAGGAAGGATGCTGCGTGCAAGAGATCGGGCATCCAGCATCATCAGGATGCTGGCTATGCACGTGAGAAAGGAGGAGAGTTACGGGCAACAGTGGAACACATAGTCGCTTGTGAAATTAATTCCCAGTCATTGAACAGGGACGCTGAAGAGGCGCAAGATTTCGACCACCTTTTTTTAGGATAAGGAGGAATCGGAATTAGGAATGCCAGATATTCGTTCTCTTGAAGATCGTTTGTGTGCACACCGAGGAATCTTGCGTATTGCGTGAGAGCATCGAGGATACCTCGGAGAGAATTTTAAACACCTGGGAACTTTCAGGTTGGTCTCTGACTCTGGTAATTCTAGAAAAAGTTCACCGAGTTATGGATGAATGACTTTGGACTGTAGGGCCCCATCTGTAAAAGAATGCATTGGTAGTATGTATATATGTTCATAATATGTCTTCCCTTCACCCATTATCTTTTCTCTGTTTTTACCTTCTTATCCCTCATCTTATGCTCTTCTATTCTTCTTTTCCTTTTTTTCTCCTTCCTATCGAACCTGTCTTTTTTTCCCCTTTTTCTCTCTCTCCTAATTCCTCTTTCTTTTCTCCTTACCTCTCTTTCTTTCCCTCTTTTGTCCCTACCGCTCATTCTCTCCCTGTTTCTTCTTACTCCCATTTCTTTTACTCATTTTTCTATTAATCTTTTCTTCTTATCTTTCTTTTTATCGCTTACCCCTCTTTCTCTCTCTCTTCTCCTTACTCCTCTCTCTTTTTCTTCTTTTCCCTCTTCAAGGGTTAAAGTAAGCACAACTATTGACATAACTCCAGTTAAAAATATAATGCGAACTTATTATATGTAATAATATTTTCTATTTTATTTAATTTTTTGAAAGATTAGGCCTTCTTGGCTAATTTTTTGGATTTGCTGCACACTGACCCTGCTGCCGAGGGATTAACGTGCTTAGCTATTAACTAATCTATCTTTTCATCTATCTTCCTAACAGCTATCCCGTAGATCCTCTATTGAACTCTGAGACTTTGGGGGTCCTTGTGATCCCAACCTTTAACCTAATATGTGCAAGGAAGATAGGGAGCTGGCAATTTTTATTCAACTGGAAATGAAATGTAAGCGAACGAAAAAAAATGAAATTTTGGATTATTCAACGTTTTCCAGCGCTAGAGGGCGTAATTATAGCTTTTGAATGCATATCGTAATATTTCATCAATACCTATTTAACACAAGAAGAATTTTTAATTTATCTCTGTAAACAAAAAAGTTCGATGTATACAGACGGACAGACAGACGACAAAGCTAAACTATTATCTCGTTTTCTTCGAAAACGAGATAATTAATTAAAAATGTCTAGATTAATTTTTAAACACTCACAACATCCTATATTCGAAAAATTAAAAAATTCCTCTTACAAAACTCATTTTCATGACTTTTTAAACACAATCAAACTTTTTTAAAAATGTTTTCAAGGAAATTGAAGGGGGACATTATAAAAAGACTTCCATTTTGGTTTTATGTGCAACCAAAATAAACTTGAACATTCCTACAATTCATTAAAAATCGCACCATTCAGAATTTTAAAAATTTTAACTTGAAATACCTAGAAAAATTGACAACTCTTTTTTTATCCACACAGATGGAGCATTCTTCAGAATCTGTGTTTTTATCCCCACAGATGGAACAAAACTTAGCTACTGCAGCATTTTTTATTCCTCAGTATAAAATAATTAATCAATTTAAATTAAATACAGATAATAGAATAATTCATGCAGAAATATATGCAATAATATCAGCAATATTTTGGTGCTGAAAAATACAAAAATGCAAAAATTATTAGTATGAGATTGCAATGCAGCTTTAAATATTCTAAATCAAAGCCCTAACAATTCTTTATATAATACATGTATCATTGATTTTTACACTTTTCTCACTCAAAATTATATTGAAAATAAAAATGAATTTACCTTACAATGGATACCAAGCCATTGCAACATTAAAAATAATGAAATTGTTGATTATTTGGCCAAAGACGCAGCTACACTAAAAAAAAGTAACAAATACTACTTCTAGTATTATCAATGTAAAAGAAATTATAAAGAAAGAAGAATTTCAACTGTTAAGTATATTTTTTAAAATTCATGCATCCTTTTAAAAACTGTTTTAAATTCCAATTGGACTAAAATATTTCAAAAGTAGAAAACACAATAATGGAAAGAAAAACTATCACCATTATATATAAACTTAGAATAGGAAATATAAGCATGAATTATTATAAACATCAAATTAAAAATTCACATAATCAAAATGCAATATGTGAAATCAACCAGAAACAATATATCATCTTTTACTTAATTGTAAAAAAAGGAGAAACAAAGAAATAAATTCTTTAAAATTCTCTTGTAAATCGATATTGGAGAATTTACCATTGAAAATACACCTAAGAGCCAAAACATTTTGACCAGCGCGATTTTATGCAAATCAAAACAACTGCAGGTCAACGACGGCGCGTATGAAGGTCATAAAACGATATAAGTAACATCTGATATTGAGGTCAGTTAATCAGTGTTATTCTTGTTCTCCAGATGGGAAAGGCAGCGGACTTAAGTGAGTTTGACAAAGGCCAAATTGTAATGGCCAGACGCCTGTGTCAGAGCATTTCCGAGACGGCAGGGCTTGTGGAGTGCTCATGGTCAGACGTGGCTAGTACCTTCAAAAAGTAGTCCTAGGAGGGAAAAACTACGAACCGCCAGCAAGGTGTGGGTCGACCACGGCTCATCGATGCTAGAGGTGAGCGAAGGCTATCCGTATGGTACGAGCCAACAGAAGGGGTACTGTGGCGCAACTCGCCCGTAATTTAAATGCTGGTGACGGGAGTAAAGTGTCACAACACACAATACATCAGAACCTACTGAAAATGGGACTGCGTAGCCGCAGGCCGCCCCGAGTGCCCATGCTAACCTCAGTTCACTGTCGAAAGCGCCTAAAATAGTCACATGAGCATCAAAACTGGGCCTTGAATGATTGGAAGAAGATCGTCTGGTCCGATGAATCTCGTTTCCTGTTGCACCATGTGGACGGCCAGATACGTGTGCGTCATTTACCTGGGGAAGTGTTGCCACCAGGATGCACCATGGGACGAAAACAAGGCGGTGGAGGAAGTGTAATGCTTTGGGCAATGTTCTGCTGGGAAACCCTGAGTCCACTCATTCATGTGCAGGAAACTATGACGTCTATCACCTACCTAAACATCATTGCCACCAGGTACATCCTTTCATGGCAACGGTATTCCCCTAAAGAGTAGTGCCTTCTTTCAACAGGATAATGCACCATGCCACACTGTCTGGATTGTTCGAGAATGGTTCGTGGAGCATGATGAAGACTTCCAGGTATTGCCCTGGCCTCCAAATTCCTCAGACATCAATCCAATCGAGCATCTGTGGTTTCTGTTGGAACAGCATATCCGATCTGCTGCGGCTCAATCACGTAACTTACAAGAGTTAAAGGATCTGCTGGTAACGTGCTGGTATCAGATACCACAAGACATCTTTGATAAATCTAGCACGTGGAGGACCAACATCATATTAGGCAGGTGACCATAATGTTTTGGCTCTTCCGTGTTTATTAAACTATCTAGTAGTAAAAACTATAAAAAAATGATTTCAACAAGTGATCATGTTTTTATCTATATTACATATCGTTAATCAATTATAATCTTGTTAAAATAAATTTAAATTTGATAAATTATTTTTCATATTTTTGTTTTTTGTCTGTAATTTTCAACAACAGCTTTGTAAAATAATTATTTGAGCGAGTGGTCTTACGACCGAAGGGTTCAGCCATCTGTAACGCTTAACAATAAATAAATAAATAAATGGTTTTGTTTTAAGGCTGCAAAATATTTGGAAATTTCCATATCGCTAAACAGCTCAAAATGCTTTCTGTGGATACGCACCGAATCAGCTGAAGTCTTGCATCGCGCACAGCAGGGAAAAGCGTCTTTGAGGAGCACTTTTGTGCATTCAGAGGGTCCCAAAAGCTCAGAGAAAGTTAAGAGGATGGGACCAATTGGGCAACTATTAGAAGGAAGACGAAAGCCTCTCGTGAAGACCATCCAGCGTGTTCTTTAATGTGCACATGGTATGGATGTCCTGTACACGGGGCACAGACTTAACGTCCCATATGACGGACGGCGCCCTTTCCGAACCCAACGATGTCACCTTTCTCATCGAAAGCAGGATGGCGAATACCGGAGGAAAATGTTAATGCCGGCACAGTTGGTACTCGAACCTTTAAATGCACCAATGTTATGTGCAAACTTGGGCTCGCGTCTCCTGGGGTCTCCGTGGGGAGGTACTCAAAGAAATTTATTTAAGGGTAACAAAGAGGATCCTGATGTATGGAGCGGACGCCTCATGGCGCCCGACGGATTATGTGCAGAAAGCTGCTCGCAGCCCAGAGACTAGCTTTTACTGCGAATCAGAGACTAGCTTTCCTAGCTTTACTAGAGAATCCCAGAGACTAGCTTTACTTGCTTTACTGCGAATAGAAATTTCTATTCTACACGGACGGCTCCAAGAGCGGGGATCGCGTTGGCTTAGCCTACACTGTCTACAATTAAGGAACCAAAGTGTATGATTATAAGAGAAAGGTCTCTGATAATGGCTCGGCCTTCCAAGCAGAGCTGCTTGCCATTAGAGAGGCCCTTAAATGGACCCTCAGTGACGGCAGTCACAACAACGACACCGACAGCAGGGCAGCTCTGCAAGCGCTTGAGGATGCGAACAACAGGCATCATACAGTTAACGAGGTCAGCGCCTTCTTGGCACTCAGAACATGCCCAGGATCTCTTTCTCCTGGATCAAGGCACTTATAGGTCATGAAGGGAACGAGCCGGCAGACCAACTGGCCCGCTCAGCAGGTACTGAACCCAACCTGAAGTAGTGGTTAAGACTTCTAAAACTACCCTGAAATCTATTCTAAGTCAAAGAGTTATGGACTAGTGGCAGAGGCTCTGGGACACGACCGAGAATGGTCCTCAAACGAAGACAAAGGGTCAGTCTGTCCTTGATGTCCTCATACCACTATCTCACGCAGGTACTGACACGTCATGGGAGCTTCCCAGCATATCTGGAGCGTTTTAAGATTTCTACCCACAGTAACTGCGAGTGTGGGGCTCCAGATGCAGATGTCGGGCACTACATCCTCCGGTGCCCAATCACGGAAGGGTTCGCTAACGAACTTAGAAGTTCCCAAGCGATCAGAGAGGTAGCAGGCGAGACAGTCACGGTGTCCATCAGGAGTGCCCGAATCAGGGTGCACCTGAGGGACATGGGCAGGCTCGTCTGCCGACTCCAGGAACTCACTCCTTTGAGACCGAAGCTGCTTTCGCGCTTCCACTTATCTTCCATATTTTTCTAGCCGGGCTGCGCTCCACACCCCCTTTAACGCCACCCATACTCCAAGTCCCTACTGGTCCCCTCCGAGAAAATCCTTATCTTCTACTTCCAGGCTTCTCATCGCCGCTCGTGTAGTGTGATAAAACTCGTACGGTGCACGAGTTTTATCCCAAAGACGGCGGATCCCGAAGGACCCGCCCCCCTATAAATGAGAGGTAATCGAACCTGGGAGCATCAACTTACGAACCAGGCTCTCTACCTTTGCACGAACTTCCGCCTCATGCAACTTAAGGAAGAGGAACGAACTGTGGTAGAGAGCGCAAACTGTGAGAGAGAAAAAAAGAACGATTAAGTTCCGTCTGCCAGTTTGTGTCATAAATCAGGCGGCGAGTCAAGGGACCCCAAAGGGCAGACCAGGACCATTAGCTCGCTCATCTGATGAAAGTGGCAGGGCAAAATGGACAACGGAGGAGGAGTCATGCGCAGATGGCGTCTTTCCTTGCTCTTGCGAATGCGATAGAATAGAAAGGAGGAAACCACGCCTTTGCTCTTATTTTGACATTTCTGACACAGTGTTAGGAATTTAAAGCGGAATGCATTAACGAAGCCGTAGGCATTCGTCTTTTAGGAGTCGGGTGTTGGGTTCAGTAGTTTTAAACCACGAGTGATAAGTTTTCGTTACATAACGGACGAAATGATCAGATTGCAAGGATTTTCTGAAGTTCATAAACCTCCCCCCCCCCAAGTAAATATTTTCAGGAAGATCATCAAAAGAAATTTCTGTTTTAGAATTTTAATTGATGCTTAAATACAGGAATTAATTCAATAGTGATAAATTGGATTTTTTTTTTCTGCAAACATCATCCGCACAGTAAAAATCCCGGATAGAACTTATAAATAATGTTAAAAGACACTGGCGATTAAAAGATTCAAGCTCAGCTGGAACTCGAACCTGGGAACTACGGATTGCGAGCTGGAGCGCTACCGACTGAGCCACCCGCGCTCCCACAAGCTGCAGTTGTCGGGTTCGAGTTCTAACAGCTTCAGCGTTGAGATTTATCGCCACTATCCTCGGTTCTTCGTTCAGTGAGAAAGGAAAGACCAATAAATGCGCTTAGAAAGGTTTCTCTATCGGATTGAACGCTAAGCCGCGGTTCAGTGCGCAGAAGATTCATGCCCTATGCACTTTAAAGAACATTCTGGATTGCTTGAAAGGAAGGCTATCACGTGTTTTCTAACATTACAGTCCAATGGATTCCCTTAACCAACTCTGAACTCCTGGGGTTCTTGTGACTTGGCCATTTAGTCCATTGTATCCATTAAAGTATGCCGTCCCTTGGCCGAGTGGTTAGCACGCTTGACTACTGATCTACGGGACCTGGGTTCGAGCCCCGGGTAAGGCATGGATGTATGTGTTGTTTTTCTGCTGAGGTCCTGCCATCCTCTCAGACCCTCTACTATGGCATATAAACTGACAGGCTCCTGTCAGACCTCTGAGGCAAGCAGCTGCTTGAGGGGGTATTTATTATTTTATTTATTTATCCATTAAAGTACAGCTCAGAAATTAAACAAGTCCCCACATTTTGTCGAAAGCGAAACGGAATGCAAGCGAAAAGAAACTTTTTGTTTCTATATACTAGAGGAGAAAAAAATAATTTAACTTAAAAATACTCTGCTCATTGTCGTGTGCCCGTAGTGATACCCCGTAACGTTTTCTTTTACCTGCGATTCTACTCCACGTAAGGTTGCAGGTGAAGTCCCAGATTCATGGGATTTTAAACGGTGTTCTTGACGAAGAGCCAGATGTATTCGCGACGTAAAGAATTAATGACAGAGACATTTGTTCCTATATACAGTTGCCCAAATATACAAACAGGGCCGGATCTAGGGAGGATGGAGGGCAATTGATCCGTGGCCTCTCCAATTTGAAAATGCTAGTAATAAGAAGGAAAAAAAAAAGGTTTTTCGAAAAGTAGTGGCAACCCCGCCACCAAATGCGCAGAGCGCTTCCAGTGCGATTGTTTGTACTAGGCGCGGGCAGTTAAGGAGCGTTGTAGCGTGGGGGGGGGGGGGGGGGGGCGTTGGGCCTCATAGGAGCAGGATTTTTTTAATAATAATAATTGTTATTTTACACAAATTCCGCAGAATTGGGGAAAACCTATTTCATGCTTTACGTAAGAACTCTCAAAAGAAAAAGTATTAAAATATTGATAAAAAAACGAATTTTTTATCATAGCCCAGACCTTCATGCTACAGCTTCGTCCCTGAAAAAAAAAAGTGCCAGTCCGCCCTTGGTTTGCACATCTTACGCCGTACAGAACCTTTTCCGGAAGTAAGACATCATTCTCGCGGTGTCACTGTAGGAGAAAACGAAGTCACAGCAATATCAGACTCCTGCACTAAGACACGTTCACGAAGCTGGAACAGTTGGATCAAAATCGAGGTGGCACGTGACTCTGACCTGTTTCCTGAGGTGAGGCAACCACTCCGGGGACAACGCTTTTGCATTCTGACTGAGGTGTTGCGATCGCAGTGATCAACAGAAACAGATCTGTTGATGGCATTTGTTGGTTCTCACAGATTTGGAAAAAAGTTGTTAACCTAGCCGGGGTGATTACACTGAGGGAATGAAATATCAGTTTCGTGTGGAAATAAAGTGTTCGGTAAATGTCAAATATGTTTCCATTATATTTAGAACAACCCTTGTATTAAATATGTTTATATTACCATATTTTTCAAGAAATTACCTCTAGATCATTGAAAGGTAAGAAAAAAAAAATTAATACCGGAACTGAATTCCAACTCCATCTTGTCTCCCTCCATCTTTTCACTTAGATCAGGGGTTCTCAATGTGGGCACGCGGTAAAATTTTTTGGAGTACGCCGTGAGAGCTCAAAAGTCGCTAGATCTAATAACAAAGTCGCTAAGTTGGCATTATTATACTATAAATATAGTTTTATCTATCTATACAAGGGGTTCGCCAGTTACATACACATTTCCAGGGGTACGTGAAGCATGAAAGGTTGAGGACCACTGACTTAAATTACTGCTACCCCCCTCCCCAAGCCCCTTTAGTTTTTCTAGATTTGGGCTTGTATACAAACTATGGTAATGCTTTTGATACTATGGTCCTTAGCCATGCCTGATACTTTACGAATGCTACTGATATTTTTTATAATGATTTTAAGATGCCAACGGAAGTGACTGCGACGCCACTTCCGTTGTTTAGCAATGGTTATGTTTTAAGCCCCCCCCACCCTCCATTTTCCTGTGAGGTCTCCTCAGTTGTTGGTAATTCTTTCGAGTTTGAAAAAAGTTAATAATGCTAAACTGCTCCTATCGCTTTCTGTGTAGCCGTATCTAGGCGCGGGTTGGGTTGAGTTGTTTTATCTCTGAGCGGCACTTTTTTGCACACCATGGGCTAAATGGCCAGGTTACATGGACCCCGAAGGCTCAGAGAAGGTTGGGGGAGGGGACCCACTGGAACAGCTGTTGGGAGACAGATGGTAGCCTCCCGTCAAGGCCATCCAGCGTGTTCTTTAACGTGCACAGGGTATGGCTCTCCCACACACGGGGCCACGGCTTAACGTCCCATACGACGGCGGCGGCCTTTCCAAGCCCATCGGTGTCCCCTACTGACCGTGGGCAGGGCGGGGAATTTTGCGGAGATAAATCTCAACGCTGACCCAGCTGGGACTCGAACCTGGGAACTACAGATTACGATCCTGGCGCGCTACCGACTGAGCCACCCCCGCCCCCTCTAGGCGCGGATAGACCACTCTCTGTTGTTTGCAGGAAGTGCAAGGACAGAAGAGAGAGCGCGAGGAAGGTAGGCCCTGGCGTCTTGAGCACAGCAGGAGGTGGATCAATGGAAGCAGGTCCAGGGAGGCGCTCGGTGGGTGACGGGAAAGTAACTTGCTTCGGGCTTTGGCCGTCGTTAGTCGCCTTCCAACAACTTTGCGTGACTTTCATGCTTCAGCAGATTGAATTAAGATTGAGTAAGGCGACACTGACACTTTTGCTCTGTTAGAATCTGATGGGAAAGATGTCTCTCTCTTACATCCAAATATTGTTGTATCGTACTTCTGAAAAAATTATTCTTTATTTAAACGTGATCCTACCTTCCTCTTCTCTGCTGCAGATGGGCGTGGGTGGCTCAGTCGGTAGCACGCCAGGCTCGTAATCTGTAGTTCCTAGGTTCGAGTCCCAGCTGGGTCAGCGTTGAGATTTATCTCCTCAAAATTCCCCGCCCTGCCCACTGTCAGTAGGGGACACCGATGGGCTTGGAAAGGCCGCCGTCCGTCGGATGGGACGTTAAGCCGTGGCCCCGTATGCGGGAGAGCCATACCCTGTGCACGTTTAAAGAACACGCTGGATGGCCTTGACGGGAGACTACCATCTGTCTCCCAACAGCTGTTCCAGTTTGCCCTTCCCCCAACCTTCTCTGGGCCTTCGGGGTCCTTGTGACCTGGCCATTTAGCCCATGGTGTGAAAAAAAGTGCCGCTCAGAGGTAAAACAACCCAACGTTAAAGAACACACTGGATGGCCTTGACGGGAGGCTACCATCTGTCTCCCAACAGCTGTTCCAATGGGTCCCCTCCCCCAACCTTCTCTGAGCCTTCGGGGTCCATGTGACCTGGCCATTTAGCCCATGGTGTGCAAAAAAGTGCCACTCAGAGGTAAAACAACCCACAACACTCTCCTGCAGATAAGCAGATGCTTTGCGGGTCATTGGTTTAAACTTTTGTATAACTAACATGAATATGAATACAGATTATTATTATATATACCTATTTACCAGCTAATAAAGGACGGTGGATGAGGGTGGGTTAGGTTTCTCAGTCGGTAGTGCGCCAGACGTGTAATCATTAATTCCCAGGTTCGAGTTCCCAGCTGGACCAGCGTTGATGCTTATATCTTCAAAACTCGCCGTCCAGCCCACGGTCAGTAGGGTGCACCGATGGGTTTGGAAAGGCCCCCGCCAATCGGAAGGGACATTAAGCCGTGTCTACGTGTTCGGGAGAGCTATACTCTGTGCACGTTAAAGAACACGCTGGGTGGTCTTGACGGGAGGCTACCATCTGTCTCCTAACAGCTGTCCGGTGGGTCCCCCTGCCCCAACCTTCTGTGAGCCCTCGGGGTCCTTGTGACCTGGACATTCAGCCAATTGTGTGCGAAAAAAGTGCCGCTCAGAGGTAAAATGACCCAACCCAATGCGTCATCCGGGGCTTAAACCCTAATTCTTTTGAAATAGCAGCCAAATGCGCTAACCACTCGGCCACCAACCGATTGCAACGTTTAAAATATCCTTATCCTTCTCTGGCAGACGTTTATTGTACTTGAAATCTTTGAGGATGAGATCGGAGTTAAAACTTCGCACGAGATCTGCATGAAGGTTGGGTTGGGTTGTTTTACCTCTGAGCAGCACTTTTTTTGCACACCATGGGCTAAATGGCCAGGTCACAAGGACCCTGAAGGCTCAGAGAATTTGAAGAATCAGAGAACTGGGCAATTTTGCGGAGATAAATCTCAACGCTGACCCAGCTGGGACTCGAACCTGGGAATACAGATTACGAGTCTGGCGCGCTACCGACTGAGCCACCCCCGCCCCAGTCTGTATGAAGGAGGCGTGAGATGCCTCCTTTAATTGCAGAAGACCCCAAATCTCTGGAGGCTGCAAATATTTCGCGAAGGATAGATAAACTTTACGAGCGCCGATTTCATACACAATTATTGAATGCTCCTTCACATTCTGGCAACTGTCGTTGTTGGCCCAGTGCCAGAAACCTCTGCCCAAACGAAGTCCTCCGCGGTGCTCGAGGTTGGTGGCTCAATGCACGATACGAAGATCAGGGAGGCTTATGGGTAGGGAGGGATTTAGGATAAATAGGAAAGGGGGGAAAAGAGACTTCCGTGAAAAGAGTTTGACATTTCTTAGAAGAAGAAGTTAATGGCTTCGTCGTTTAGTTTTAGGAGCAATTAGGAGATGTTTGCGTTATATTGATGATGATGGCGAAGTTAAATGGACCGTAAGAGGAAAGAGTTCACTTGTTTCGACACTGTGAAATACGCCTTTTTAACTGTAAAATGGTTCTGAATGGCAAGGCCACAAGAATTCCAAAGATCAATGGGAAACCAGGTTATACCCAATGGTCAACTACTGGGAATAAATGGAAGGTATTGTCAAGGCCAAGGAGTCTTTTCTTGAGTTATCTGATTGAGTATGAACCTGGAACTCTGATTGAGTATGAACCTTTTCTTGAGTATGAACCTGGAATGGAACAGTCTGGTGTTTTAGTTTCTCTTTTTTCAACCAGATCAATGTCCAGACGAAACCTAAACTTTAGAACATACGAAATTCCGAATCTTAGAAAACAATCTGGCAAGGCCACCGACTATTTGGGCGGGGGAGGCTCAGTCGGTAGCGCGCCAGGCTCGTAATCTGTAGTTCCCAGGTTCGAGTCCCAGCTGGGTCAGCGTTGAGATTTATCTCCTCAAAATTCCAGCCCTGCCCACGGTCAGTAGAGGACACCGATGGGCTTGGAAAGGCCGCCGTCCGTCGGATGGGACGTTAAGCCGTGGCCCTGTGTGCGGGAGAGCCATACCCTGTGCACGTTAAAGAACACGCTGGATGGCCTAGACGGGAGGCTACCATCTGTCTCCCAACAGCTGTTCCAGTGGGTCCCCTCCCCCAACCTTCTCTGAGCCTTCGGGGGTCCATGTGACCTGGCCATTTAGCCCATGGTGTGCAAAAAAGTACCGCTCAGAGGTAAAACAACCCAACCCACCGACTATCCTCCCACACGCCTTCTATCAGTGCGAACCTAAATCTTTTCAAGTAATCACTCGATAATCCATGACGTATCAAGGATAAGTGATATGGATGAGAGAGTGTATTTTTTTTTTCGAAAAGTGGGAAGAAATTTCACCGGTAGCCAAAGTGTCAGGTCTGAGAGTGAGCTTGTAGGTTAAAGGGAATATTAGTCTATGTAAGCCGATATTTTGATTTTATCAGATTAATTACAAATCAGTCTTTTTTTTTCTAAAATGGGGAAACAAATAAAAAGTGTTTTTAAAAAGCAAAAAGTAACCTAAGGGAATCGAAGCTTGAAATATGGTAACTAAATTTTTGTCACTGTAAGGTGCCCAATGGCGTAACGATTCACCTAACCGTGCTCACAAATCTAGTCAAACAGACCTCAAGAAAAAAATTCAGGAGATCCCAATGAATTTTAAATTTTACTTTTATAGATGATATTTATATATATATATGATACTAATATATTTACGACCAATTGCTCTGCCCCTTAACTATGTATTCTCTGAGCCCTTGGGGGTCCTTGTGATCTGGCTATTTAGCCCATTGTGTGCAAAAGGTGCCGCTCAGAGTAAAACAACCCAACCGTAACTATGTAAATTAGTTTTTTGTTTCCGACAGTAAGATAGCGAAAAATAAAATTAACGGGAAAATAATTCATTTATCAGAAGGTCGTAAATTCCTTTTTTGGATTCTTTCCAGCACTCAGGGAACACATTGTTGTTATCGTAACTAGGGAAGCTCTGGTCTCTACATTAGTTTCAGTGACCAGCCAATCAGAGGAAAGCACGCTCTACACGATTCAAAGACCATTAAGAGTGGCGGGAAAAATAATATATCAAAGAATGTACAAAGAGAATAAGTTCAACTTCCGTAGGAAATAGCGTAAAATGAAATATAGTGCATACCGCGTAGAGTGTAGTTAGCCTTACAGGGGACGGCGCCGCGTTAATATACGCTTGTTATTATCATTGTATATTAGCCGGAAAGGGGGGGGGGAGCAAAAACGCAATTTAACCGATAAAGGACCGATAAAAGGGAGGGATTTGGTTTCCAAGAGACTGGATTTCCAATGCAATATAGCATATCCTACTCATTTTATAAGTCTTTAAAAATTGATGAAATATAAAAACACTTAATTTTTTTTGCCTCTATACCCTTTATTAGCATTTTAAAAGGGGGAAGTCGTTGTCTTTTTTTATAATTCATTTTATAACCATATCACTTTTTTATAATTCCTTTTATAACCATATCACTTTTTTATAATTCCTTTTATAACCATATCACTTTTTTATAATTCCTTTTATAACCATATCACTTTTTTATAATTCCTTTTATAACCATATCACTTTTTTATAATTCCTTTTATAACCATATCACTTTTTTATAATTCCTTTTATAACCATATCACTTTTTTATAATTCATTTTATAACCATATCACTTTTTTATAATTCATTTTATAACCATATCACTTTTTTATAATTCATTTTATAACCATATCCTTTTTTATAATTCATTTTATAACCATATCACTTTTTTATAATTCATTTTATAACCATATCACTTTTTTATAATTCATTTTATAACCATATCACTTTTTTATAATTCATTTTATAACCATATCACTTTTTTATAATTCATTTTATAACCATATCACTTTTTTATAATTCATTTTATAACCATATCACTTTTTATAATTCATTTTATAACCATATCACTTTTTTATAATTCATTTTATAACCATATCACTTTTTTATAATTCATTTTATAACCATATCACTTTTTTATAATTCATTTTATAACCATATCACTTTTTTATAATTCATTTTATAACCATATCACTTTTTTATAATTCATTTCTAACCATATCACTTTTTATAATTAATTTTATAACCATATCACTTTTTATAATTCGTTGTAGAGTAAATTAATATTTTAAATTTAATAAAACCAAAATAGATAACTTTTCAAGTGATAATTTAAGACGAATAGCTCAGTTTAAAATAATAATTTAAATTTATAAACGGAACGAAGTCAAAAAATCGAAAAACTATATATTAGACATAATTTTTACGAATAGTTTTTTTTAAATATTACAGAACGAAGAGGAGAAATATTTATATATAGGTAATTATTAGATTGGGGAGGGGCAAAATACTGAAGTAGAAAGTTCACAAACACCTTTTCGAGATTTGTTTTCCGAAAAAGTTCGTTAATAATGCGTTTTGAGAAAGTTGTGAAAAAAAAAAAGAACATATATGCATTACGAAACGTCTTTTCAGTCTAATTCGGTTCATTTCAATATCAGGGTTCTCTCCATTTTTTTTCCTGCATCCGGGCGCTGCATGTCGTAATCAAAGTGTTTCACCAAATATTTCATTCACGATCCGCCAGTGGCAGTTATTAATCAACCTTAGTTTCATGAACGTTATTAACACGACACCAACCTAACTGAAATTATCTTTTGACGTCCTTTTAATGCCAAATTAATTGCTTTATCTATTAAATAAGTTCATTATTATCTGTATTAAATACTTATTACTGCAAATCCGTAATATGATATGTAATAGCTGATAATTGGGAATAGTTAATGTTGTTCTCACAATTTATTAATAACTGGTTCTTTCGAATGGTGATTGCGATTATTATAAGTTATTACTGTTAACGAAAGGAATGTAATTTACACCCCCCCCAATCGAAGGGAAGTAAATTATTAAAAAGTCAATTAAAGAAGGAGCAATCGAAAAGATTATATTTGATTTTGGTAGTAATTCTTTATTTCAAATTAAGTTTTTAACTATTTGTTATTTGAACAACTGGTTTAGAGATTAATGGCATTTTCAGCACCGGTTTCCCTGAACCGATATGAACCTGTAAAGGAAGGTCAAGGACTATCACAAATTTCATACCCTTGTTAAGTCGCTCTGTAAGCTTCTGTCTAGTCCTCTCTTTTTGAAGACACGTGTTGCCCTTCCCATACACACCCACTACTGTAGGCGAGTCCCAGCTGTGTCAGCGTTGAGATTTATCTCTGCAAATTTCCCCGCCCTGCCCACGGTCAGTAGGGGACACCGATGGGCTTGGAAAGGTCGCCGTCCGTCGGATGGGACGTTAATCCGTGGCCCAGTGTGCGGGAGAGCCATACCCTGTGCACGTTAATGACCTTGACGGGAGGCTACCATCTGTCTCCCAACAGCTGTTCCAGTGGGTCTCCTTCCCCAACCTTCTCTGAGCCTTCGAGGTCCATGTAACCTGGCCATTTAACCCATGGTGTGCAAAAAAGTGCCGCTCAGAGGTAAAGCAACCCAACTGCTGTAGGCCTCTCCTTCTGATGCTGTGCATCAGTCCACTCTGATCCACTTCCCTTTGAAGTTACTGTGAAGCGTTCCCTTCGATTGGGGCTGGAGTTGATTGGGTAGGTAGTGCTTCAGGGTCAGTCCCATGTGTCAGCGTTTAAATATACCTCCGGTAACGTCCACCTCTCCGTTAAGTGAGCAAGGATATACTAACGGGCTTGGAAAAGACGCCGTCCATCACATGGAAGTTAAACCACGACTCTGTGTGCGAGAGAGCCAAACCATGTGCACGTTAAAGAACACGCTTGATGGGAAGCTCCCATCTATCTCCTAATATATGTCCAGTAGATCTTTTTCTTTATCCTACTCTGAACATTCTGTCCATTGTGTTTTTTGTGATTTAGTCCAATCCAACACTGTCACTCTGATGTAAAACAACGCAACCTTTCCTGTACTTTTTTCTCTTGCAGTCACTAGGTGTGTGAAGGAGCGCATCATTTTACAAAAAGAAACATTTTATAATTTCTTATTTCAGATTTAATATTTCAGTTAACTACCAGAGATAAATTTGAGCTCAATTTTTACAGACGAATTAGGATAAAAAAAAATCTCTGATATAATAAGACATATATACAGAAATGTATGCTGCTACACCATTTTTTAATTCTTCGGGTAATAGGCAATTATAAACTTTAAACTAACTATAATATTTTAAGGGCAAAACTAAAATCTTAATATTATTTGGAACACAAAGATACAAGAATTAATTTGTAGAAACGGAATTAATTTGAGAAATAATTTGTAAAACTTCTTGCTTAACATCCTTATAACTGCTAAAGGCGATTCATATCTAGAAAACAATAAGGGCTGAACGAGTTTATATTTTACAAATAAAGACAGATTAAAGGTTCATTTTATTTTTTTTTTTACTATTTTTATTTAAAATAGAAGGAAATTGGAAAATTAATGAATAAACCCGAGCCGGAAGTCGTGTGCGTTATTTCGAGCATGGGCCTGAACTCACTTCTGCTAACAACTTGACACAAACGTGTATTATTTTAGTAATCCCAAAGCAAAGCTATAAAGCTGGTCCCCTAACATAATTATACAATACATATTCTGCCCCTCCCCCTTCAAAAAGAAAGCGTTCATGATTCTGCAGGGTCCTCTTCTTTTCGAACCACATTGTATTGCCTCTCTGGCTCCATTTTGATGAGAGATAAATGTGGGACTTCTTTAGTTCACTCTACTGCCGTGATTAAGGAAAATTTCCCCCAGGCTCTCTTCGAGCCATGCTGTGTCTCCTCCACCAGACCTCTTGCTTATAGATTATGTAGGGGTTTCTTCTTCCGAGTGCCTGTGTAGGGTCTTCTCTGGACGTCTCCTACTGACTGCATTATTAAATGTCTATGCTCATCTGTTTTTTAATAATTAAAGAGGGGCAGAAGGTACTTCCGTACACAAGGGACGGAGATAACCTAGAAGCTCCTTGGGGCTTGTCCTGGTTTCTCATACAGCCTGCAAACACATACACAGAGACATGACAGCTGGTTCACGATTCAGATACGCTAATCACTAGACAAGGCATGGCCTAGTGGTTAGCTTATCATTTTTTCTCCTAATGACGTCACTATGGAGGGTGGTGGTAGTAAGGAATTGGCATTGAGGCAGTTGCCAAGGGCGCCGAATACGGTAAGTGAAAAAAAACGAATGTCAATTATTACTATAAGTGGCAAAACGTTGATAAGTTATACTATAAGCAGACAAAAAACGCTGAACAAATGATTATGAAGACTGGAAGGATGGCCAAAAACCTAGCCTGGACACTTCCTGCAGAAGACGTTCTGTAGAAAGTGACCTTGTTGGTTTCTGGCCATCCTTCTAGTCTTCTGCTGCAGATGTCATTGTTTGAGTTATTGGTACTGAAGTCGTTGTATAGCGTCTATTGGTTTCCTGTTGATGTTACCACATAGATTTACTGTTGCTGAAGACATTGTGTAGGGTCCTCCCTGGTCCTTTTATGCTGCTTCCATTGTGTAGGGTCTTCTCTGATCCTCTTCTGTTGCTTCCATCGTCTTAGGGTCTTCTCTGATCCTCTTCTGTTGCTTCCATTGTGTAGGGTCTTCTCTGATCCTCTTCTGTTGCTTCCACTCTTTAGGGTCTTCTTTGATCCTCTTCTGTTGTCTCCATTGTGTAGGGTCCTCTTCGGTCCTCTTCTGCTGCTTCATTGTATTGACTAAAATAACCCTCCGATCCTTCTATGCTGTTTCCATTGTGTAGGGCATTCTCTGCCTTCCCCTTCTGCCTCTGCCGCAGTAAATATGAACAATAATTAAGCCTCGTTTAGCAGTTACATTAATCAGAAACGGGAGGTGAAGGCGTTAAAGATGAATGCGAGTTGAATGGAATTCCCCTGGAGATGATATCGCTGCGGTTCCTGTTCAGTTCGTACAGTTCACAAAGGTCCGCAACGATTGCGATGGGGGCTTTGACATGCAAAACTGAGCACGAAATTCATTTCAGTTAACATTATGCCCTGTTAGTTTCTAAAGGTTGTTGGATTTAATTAATATTCTGGTGTTAATTAATATTCTTTGTGGTTTAGAGGTTAAGAATCAGATTTCCAGCGAATGTCAGAGAATGAAGTCACGTATCAGTAATTACATTTCAACACTCTCAGTCTTACAAGTGTTATAAGAAAGACGACGAATGACAGCTCTGCATTACGAGCCATTGGCTGGCTTCTCTTTACACAATCACAAGAGCGGAAATAATGAGCATCTCTGATGTAAGCATTAAATTTAAGTTCATAACTAACTGAGATGTGATCTTCTAAGATCTGTGAATATCGAGTGAGCGATTACTCTAAACAGTTGAATAAATTACTCGTCTTCAGGCATGTATCCCGGATACGTATCTACACTACTAGGCCAAATTATTTTGAATACTGCAAGTGATTAGCGCGCTTGGCTACTGATCTAAGGGACCTGGGTTCAAGCCCCGGGTAAGGCATGGATGTTCGTGTTGTTTTCCTGCTGAGGTCCTGCCATCCTCTCAGACATTCTACTGTGGCATATAAACTGACAGGCTCCTGTCAGACCCTGTGGCAAGCAGCTGCTTGAGGGGGTATTTTATTATCATCTTCGAAGTACCACGAAACATGACCAATGTATGCAAAATTTCTTACTGACGTAAGCATTCTATTTCAGTACGAAGTCCTGTAAGAGCCGTAAAGGCATCATGGAAAGTAAAGTCAAGGGCAACATGGGGAAAACAGCTGATCTGATTGACTTCGAGAGGAGGATCATTTTGTTAGAGCGCGATGCGCAGGCGCATCCGTAACGTAGGTAATGGAACTCAGCGGAAAATCACGGGGCACAATATCCCAAGTACATGGAGAATGGCAACGGTCTCAAAAAACGTCCTCCAATCGCTGCAAATGTGAGAGACAAATCGCTTTGACAAAGATAGGCTTTTGTTGGCGAGAACCTACGGCAAAATGAAGCTATTACAGTTCATCAGCTGAGAGAGATGACCACCAGCAATACTTCAAAACCTATTTCAACGAGAACTATGCGCAGAGAATTGGGAACTTTGAAATTTTATAACAGTACCATGGTCCATAGAAGAAGTAAGATGTTCATAATAATTTAGCCAGGCAATTTATGTGCAACCCAACAGCTAAGAGCTCTGCCGGGTTATGTAAAGAAATAAAATACATTTATCTATCTATAAATTATGCTCGTGAAATGATGGTTGATTTGTTTATTAACAGGGCCGAAAAGGTAATCGATATTATCGAACGATGAAAGGTTTCTCTAAGAGATTAAGGTATCCATTATTCCTTTCATTATGATTTCATTTTGGCAATGAGATAAATGTTTCAGATGACACATAATTAGAATATCTGGGATGATCTTCGTATTGACATGATGCAAAATACAAATACCTCTTAGTGTATTCTTTTCACCTACCAATGAATTGTCTTCCTACCAAGATACATTGTGACAAATCCAGGAATGTGACACCCCTGGTCCCCCTTCCTCCAGTGGAAATCATAAATTATTATTAGTAATATTTCTTCATTTTACTTCAACCATTTACAATACCACTTAAGATGATTCTGATGTTTTTATTATATGCCTCCTCTGTCAATCCCTCCTGGATCCCCAGTACCTTTGTAGATGCAAATATTTCGTTGGAGGTACAGTCGCTCAAAAAAGTATCCGAACACTATGGTTGATTACAGAATTCAGAAAAAATATCTGGCAACGTTTTTTTGGAAATTAGTGATCTGGCAACCTTCGTGTCACGTGACACGAAGGTTGGCAGATAAGGTTCGAGTCCCAGCTGGGTCAGCGTTGAGATTTATCTCCGCAAAATTCCCCGCTCTGCCCACGGTCAGTAGGGGACACCGATGGGCTTGGAAAGGTCGCCGTCCGTCGGATGGGACGTTAAGCCGTGGCCCCGTGTGCGGGAGAGCCATACCCTGTGCACGTTAAAGAATACGCTGGATGGCCTTGACGGGAGGCTACCATCTGTCTCCCAACAGCTGTTCCAGTGGGTCCCCTCCCCCAACCTTCTCTGAGCCTTCGGGGTCCATGTGACCGGGCCATTTAGCCCATGGTGTGCAAAAAAGTGCCGCTCAGAGGTAAAACAACCCAACTTTAGAAAATGTATCTTATTCAAGATTCGTATAAATACTTATATTTTGTAAGAAGATAAATGGGTTACTGTTAGTGTCATAGTTTTTTTCCAAGGAAAACATTTCTGTTTTCGGTATTTTTTTGTGACCGTGTTTATCTTTAGAACTCAAGTAGCCAAAGTCAATATCATTTTAAATTTCGTTAAATAGTATTGTATAAAAAATAATAGAGTAAAAATAAATACCCCCTCAAGCAGCTGCTTGCCACAGAGGTCTGACAGGAGCCTGTCAGTTTATATGCCACAGTAGAAGATCTGAGAGGATGACAGGACCTCTACTGCATTTATATACTTTAACTTTAGTACTTCGTCTCAAACAACTTTAATCTGATTATGTTGTAAGGAAATGAAGTTACTTTTATATCGATAGGAATTATAGATATTTTATAATCATCGCCAAAAAGCTGATAATTATGGTTGTAACGAAGTGATCAGATACTGAAATTTCATCAATGATCAGTGAAACTTCACCTATCACAGACAGTGAAATTTCATCCATGATCAGACAGTGAAATTTCATCCATGATCAGATAGTGAAATTTCATCCATGATCAGATAGTGAAATTTCATCCATGATCAGACAGTGAAATTTCATCCATGATCAGACAGTGAAATTTCATCCATGATCAGATAGTGAAATTTTATCCATGATCAGATAGTGAAATTTCATCCATGATCAGACAGTGAAATTTCATCCATGATCAGATAGTGAAATTTTATCCATGATCAGATAGTGAAATTTCATCCATGATCAGACAGTGAAATTTCATCCATGATCAGATAGTGAAATTTCATCCATGATCAGATAGTGAAATTTTATCCATGATCAGATAGTGAAATTTCATCCATGATCAGACAGTGAAATTTCATCCATGATCAGATAGTGAAATTTCATCCATGATCAGACAGTGAAATTTCATCCATGATCAGACAGTGAAATTTCATCCATGATCAGATAGTGAAATTTCATCCATGATCAGACAGTGAAATTTCATCCATGATCAGATAGTGAAATTTCATCCATGATCAGACAGTGAAATTTCATCCATGATCAGACAGTGAAATTTCATCCATGATCAGATAGTGAAATTTCATCCATGATCAGACAGTGAAATTTCATCCATGATCAGACAGTGAAATTTCATCCATGATCAGATAGTGAAATTTTATCCATGATCAGATAGTGAAATTTCATCCATGATCAGACAGTGAAATTTCATCCATGATCAGATAGTGAAATTTTATCCATGATCAGATAGTGAAATTTCATCCATGATCAGACAGTGAAATTTCATCCATGATCAGATAGTGAAATTTTATCCATGATCAGATAGTGATATTTCATCCATGATCAGACAGTGAAATTTCATCCATGATCAGATAGTGAAATTTTATCCATGATCAGATAGTGAAATTTTATCCATGATCAGATAGTGAAATTTCATCCATGATCAGACAGTGAAATTTCATCCATGATCAGATAGTGAAATTTTATCCATGATCAGATAGTGAAATTTCATCCATGATCAGATAGTGAAATTTTATCCATGATCAGATAGTGAAATTTCATCCATGATCAGACAGTGAAATTTCATCCATGATCAGATAGTGAAATTTCATCCATGATCAGATAGTGAAATTTTATCCATGATCAGATAGTGAAATTTCATCCATGATCAGATAGTGAAATTTCATCCATGATCAGACAGTGAAATTTCATCCATGATCAGACAGTGAAATTTCATCCATGATCAGATAGTGAAATTTCATCCATGATCAGACAGTGAAATTTCATCCATGATCAGACAGTGAAATTTCATCCATGATCAGACAGTGAAATTTCATCCATGATCAGACAGTGAAATTTCATCCATGATCAGACAGTGAAATTTCATCCATGATCAGACAGTGAAATTTCATCCATGATCAGATAGTGAAATTTCATCCATGATCAGACAGTGAAATTTCATCCATGATCAGACAGTGAAATTTCATCCATGATCAGACAGTGAAATTTCATCCATGATCAGATAGTGAAATTTCATCCATGATCAGACAGTGAAATTTCATCCATGATCAGATAGTGAAATTTCATCCATGATCAGACAGTGAAATTTCATCCATGATCAGACAGTGAAATTTCATCCATGATCAGACAGTGAAATTTCATCCATGATCAGATAGTGAAATTTCATCCATGATCAGACAGTGAAATTTCATCCATGATCAGATAGTGAAATTTCATCCATGATCAGACAGTGAAATTTCATCCATGATCAGACAGTGAAATTTCATCCATGATCAGATAGTGAAATTTCATCCATGATCAGACAGTGAAATTTCATCCATGATCAGACAGTGAAATTTCATCCATGATCAGACAGTGAATTTTCATCCATGATCAGATAGTGAAATTTTTGCAAACACCGACTGTGTACATATTGCTTTTGTGTCTGCAAAAAATATGGTCAATGGAAATATTCGAGATTCCAAATAAGAACCTGGCGCTCTACCAACTCAGCCAATCACCTGCACATGATATTCTTCAATTAACCCTTTCAGGACCATAAGGTTTCTAAGAGTAAGAGTATTAGTATGTAACTGTTTATTTTAGTTTGTTTAGACGTAAAATAAATAAAAATCATAAGAAAAATACATAACAATGTGTAGTTTTTTTGGAATTTTATGGGAAATATTTTTCCCAATGGACTATAAAGGTAACACAAATTATAGTTAGGCTTATTATGCAATGTCTTTTATTTATTGGTTTATTAGAGCAAAATGTTACTAAAATAATACAAAATTATGAAATAAAATTACTATACAAAATGATGTGCTAATTATGATATTCTGCGAAGCAATTTCTTTTGGTAGTGAAGCAAAGATGGACATTGCACAGATGCAACATTATTGCAAAGATGGACATGGACTAAACGTTCCAGTTTACATAATTGCGTTCGGCATACGTTCTATTTTGACATTCTGTATAAAAAATGCAGATAAGGTTATAATTAAATACGACAATCACCAATTTTAAAATGGGAAAAATGTTTCCCTTAGTCGTGAAAGGGTTAAACTAACCGCTCCTTGGAAACTTTCTGCAAACTGCAAGACGTAGAACTTACACTAGCACAAAGAATCCAGAATGCATTATTATATTGTTTCTTGTGAGAAAAGATGTTGACAAAAAAATTTCATCTTCAACCACCTATAAATAGCAATCTTGAATGCCGTTTCTTCTTGCCTAACTGAAGTGATTTTCATTAATGTTGCACCTGTACGGCTTAAATGAATCCCACTAAGGCTTATCGTAACAACGTTATTTAGAAACAATTAACGCCGTTAAAAAGGACGCAAATTCCGCCATGTGTCGCGGTAAAACCGCTAACAGTGTGAAAAGACTCGGGCAATTCAATGGCGGGACAATTAAAAGTTCTGGCATGACGCAGGAAATTGGTCATGAAAGCGGAGCGTCTCCTAACTACTTTTTTGCATGGAAGCGTCGTCGCATCGTCTGGTCTCATATGAACAGAATGTTGCCATTGGCGAACACGACCACGTATAAGTGAAACGATGTATTTCGGGAAGTAGCGTGCACTGAAAGTTCTAATGTGAAGGTGGTGGTGGTTTGACATGTTTCAGTTTCCGGTTTTCCGGTACTGCCATAGAAAATGGATGTTATTCAAGATTTCTAAAGAGGCGGGAATGTCGTGTCCCTCTAATTTGTTTTATTATCTTAATTATTGTTCATGTATGATGGATTAGTCGTCATCTCTGGTGTATGTGTGTTTTCAGACGTATCTTCTTGAATGGGAGTTGACGCTTATTCGTGGACTAACTGTAAAGTTTCCACATGCTCGAGGAAGCTAGCGCAGCAAATGGTTTTATTGCATTTTGTTTTTTTAAAAAGAATAAAACTTTTAGATTCATGAGCAAAAGGAAGAATTGTAAAATGAAAGATAAGGCGCAAGAAAAATATCTGATTATTCAGGAAACGAAAGATTAATAGATGCTAATAAAACTGAAAGAGAGAATTCTGTTGGATGCCTCATCGGTGAAGACGGCCAACGAAGTCCAGATGCTAACGACAGACTGGCGCCTCTCTCGCAGAACGCAGTTAAGTTGGGTTGTTTTACCTCTGAGCGGCACTTTTTTGCACATCATGGGCTAAATGGCCAGGTCACATGGACCTCGAAGGCTCAGAGAAGGTTGGGGGAGGGTACCCATTGGAACAACTGTTGGGAGACAGATGGTAGCCTCCCGTCAAGGCCATCCAGCGTGTTCTTTAACGTGCACAGGGTATGGCTCTCCCGCACACGGGGCCACGGGTTAACGTCCCATCCGACGGACGGCGGCCTTTCCAAGCCCATCGGTGTCCCCTACTGACCGTGGGCAGGGCGGGGAGTTTTGCGGAGATAAATCTCAACGCTGACCAGCTGGGACTCGAACCTGGGAACTACAGATTACGAGCCTGGCGCGCTACCGACTGAGCCACCCCCGCCCCATTCACGATGTAAGACTTAAGTTGTCCTACCATACAGACAATTTTTATATTTTTTATTCTAATATTATTGTTACTGGTGGATTCTTGTAATAATCTTTATACTAATGTTTATAAATATAATTTATTTACGATAAAAATTATTTTTATTAATCAGCATTTTGATATTTGACAATGAATACAAATAATTTTCTATCTAAATAAAATATATTTTTCTACAAACGTTAGTAAGAAGTTTAGCAAAAAGAGTACACCAGTAATAATTACTGAAACTAGATGTTAAGAATTTAAAGGAACTTTAAACTAAGGTGAGGTCTTGCTTTTAGGTAATTGCTCCATTCTTGACGATCTGAATTTCTGGAAGAGAGGGACTTAAAACCCCGAGTTTCCGGTGGTCTGGAGATTTTTTTTTGGCTGACAGACAGGACTGCTGTGCTGATGTCATACTTGGTCCACTGACTTTCTGTTGCAGGAATTGGTTTGACTCCATCCAGAAGGTTTGGGTTGGGTTGGGTTGTTTTACCTCTGAGCGGCACTTTTTTGCACACAATGGGCTAAATGGCCAGGTCACATGGACCCCGAAGGCTCAGAGAAGGTTGGGGGAGGGGACCCACTGGAACAGCTGTTGGAAGACAGATGGTAGCCTCCCGTCAAGGCCATCCAGCGTGTTCTTTAACGTGCACAGGGTATGGCTCTCCCGCATACGGGCCACGGCTTAACGTCCCATCCGACGGACAGCGGCCTTTCCAAGCCCATCGGTGTCCCCTACTGACCGTGGGCAGGGCGGGCCTGGAAATTTTGCGGAGATAAATCTCAACGCTGACCCAGCTGGGACTCGAACCTACAGATTACGAGACTGACGCGCTCCCGATTGAGCCCCCCCCGCCCCCCATCCAGAAGCAATCTGCCATTAAGAGAACGCCTAAGGGGTTCACCGTTTAGAGTTAAGGATTGCGTTAGAACTTAGACTGAAGGTATAAATATCCATAAAAGAGGACAGTTCCTCCACAAAAGCAAAAACTTTCGTAAGGAATAAACTGAAAAACGAAAATTGTTTTTCCCACTTTTAAGCTGCTGTTGACGTATCTTCTTGCCCCGTATCTCCAGAATCATCTGCTTCTCGATTGTTGTGACGGTTACGGTTTATAGCTCGTGTTGCACCGAGCATAGTACAGTCGCTCAAAAAAGTATCCGAACACTATGGTTGATTACAGAATTCGGGAAAAATATCTGGCAACGATTTTTTTAGAAATTAGTGATCTGGCAACCTTCGTGTCACGTGACACGAAGGTTGGCAGATCACTAATCTCTAAAAAAATCGTTGCCAGGTATTTTTTCCGAATTCTGTAATCAACCCTAGTGTTCGGATACATTTTTGAGCGACTGTACTTAAGAGTACGGCCACAAAGAAAACGATTTAAAGTAATGTACGTTTCAAACTTTCTGGCATCTTAGAAGCAAAACGCTTCCTCCGCTGTTGGCACCGCAGAAAGTCTGGAAACGTTTACAATAGCAAAGCGCCCTCTGTTTGGCATTGACCTAACTCAGTCGCTTGAGCAAAGAAGGCGTTGGCAAATCTTCAAGGCTCAAGATTTCCGATCGCCAAGCGTCGCCTCCATGGCCTTAGGCTCCGTTGATGTTGATCTGAACGTGGAAACCAAACCTTTTTCAATTGAAATCCCTCGGGGGAGAAGGAGATGGATCTAGAGGCGCCTGACTGTCCCTTGTTGAGACGTGTTATGAAACAGAATTGAATTCTTCGTGTTTTTTGGAAGAGAAAAAATTATGTCGTTTCAAGCCCCGGATGCGAAAAAAAAAATGGGGACAGGCAATTGACTGGACTGAGGTGGAAAGAACTGGAAAGCTATTCTCTTATATGTTTTCTTTCCTGTTTTATTGATTTTAAAAAACTCATTCCAGGATATGTGGAAATATATAAGTTTAATATTTTTCCCCCGTCCTTTCGGTTATTAAAATTCTCCAACGTTGGGATGTTAGGACATGGACCTCATTGGTCTGCCCTTTAGCTTCGG